>JAPMOR010033005.1:103570-139501 GCA_026543865.1 Argiope aurantia | reverse complement strand
CAAATGGTCAGTTGCATAACTTTGCATTTTCATAAGATGAATTTCGAGTATGTACTGAAAAATAATTTTGATAATTTAAGCGTTAGCGAAATATGTAAAAGGAATCTTCAGAGTTTTGCAACAACAGAAATAGATTTCTCTGTTTGAATAATGCCTTGTACAACGCAAAAGTATGGAAAGGCATTGTGCGTACAAAATGTCTCTAGAAATGTATGTATAAGGATGAAAGTAATATATATGAAGAATAAATGATTTTTATTTTCTTCAGTACGAAGTATACAGAAATTATTGCCAATTTCAAACTGAAGATTTTGACAAATCTCCAATTTCAAACTTTCTTAAATTCAAAAAACGCATTTTTGGCATTATGATTGTCTGTGAGCACAATAGCTCAAAATAGTTTTGTATTAAATAAATGAAACTTCGTACATGGAAATTAGACCAAATTTGTAGATTTTCATCAAATTTTAAATTAAATCCATTCAGAAGTCCATCAGTCTTCTTGCTCAAAATGTATAGAGCGAGAGGTATTTGGTGCATAGATTTAGTGTCTAAAATATAGATTTGTATCAAATTTTCAATCAATAGATCATCATATTACACGAAAATTTTCTTATTTTATTCTGTGAGTAGACAATTATGATATAAAAGTACTAATTTAATGAAAAAAATCTATAGATTTTTCAATGCAGGATTTCAATTCAGTTGTGGATTTTTAGGTTGTTACATTTCACGCACATTTTCTTACTTTTCTCATAATACATGGAATGTAAAACTATCGTCAGGTCACTTTTTATCCTTAATTGAATGAAAAACAGATTATAACCACTTCAGTTTAGACTTTTCCTTATTAATATTTATCACCATTGTTAGAAAAGTACTATCTTTCCAGAAAACGTCTGCCTTTTCAAAAGGAATGGACACAGCATGCCAGTGCATTCGGCATGCTTTAATCTTTTTAATCACTGCGCGTAATTTTATTTGAAGGAAGTAGACTGCTAACGAAGTCCGGAAGATGCACCCTGGAGTGAGATGGAATGGCATGAAAAGTACTTTCACCTCCTAATTTGGTTTTATCAGCTGAAAAATTCGTTTCGCCACAGGGCTCCTTTCACCGAGACTATGGTGCGATGCATGTAGAAGTTTCCACTCGAATAACAAAATATTGAATCACTGGAACCAGTCATCTGATTAATACGGTTTTCGTCGCTTATTAACTTGAAGAATGCCAAATTTGACCGTTTTGTGTTTATCTTGAAATGACTATACATACATTTTTGTGGCTTAATCGGATTTGAAAAGAAAGTGGATTAGTTCTCAGCTAATAATAATAATTTAAAGATGAAGTAAATGACCGATTAGAAAACTGAGAATTGCAAGCATTCCTATATTTTATATGTTGGCAGCTGAATATCTGTTATGAATAATTATAGCGCCGCATTGAAAAGAGGTAGTCGACTCTCCATGGACGTATGGTCATAGTACTGGTCTCTTAATCAAGAGATCGTAAGTTCGAATCCCGCTAGAGACAATGCGATTCACAGTCTGTGTAAATATTTAATTTTTTGATTTTATGTTTTCCTTTATTTCCTGTTCGAGAAGATTCTGGACATTTCTTTAGTTTACAAGACAAGTGTTCTGGACTTTTCTTACTGTCTCCAGAAAAGTATTCTGGAACTTTCCCTGCCAGTGTAAAAGCAGAAGATATGTCAGTCACTGTTTTCTGGTTCAGAGTTGAGTTAATAAATTGGTTTAGCTTCCACTTCTTGTGTGTGACTTTGAGTTCCACACTAAAGAAGCCAAGTGACAATAATTTGATTGGTTGAAATCAGAGTATGTTTGCATTGCAATATTCTTAATCATTTGTGATCAGTCAGAACAAATAATTGGTCAATAGTGATTGGTATGGCCCCACCCAGTTAGGCACTGATTGCCCAAAATGACATTAGTCTTAAACTATGCATTAACGAAATAATTTCAGTGTTTTTATTCAGGCATATATTATACCTGAAAAGCAATAGTCAATATTAGGGTAAGTTGCAAACAAACACTAATCATTTTTATATTGTCATAAGTATTTCATATTTACTTCATAATTATTGCCGTCAACTTTACACAGGGTGTCTCAAAATTAACACAAGATTTGAATTACCACCAATCGTGCAGTAAAGTATTGGAAACCCTATTAAAAAAACTATTTGACAGCTGCTAGTTTACGGCTATTAGAAATGCAGTGTTACACGACAGAATAATATGTTAATGCAAGATTTGAATTAAATAAAAGCTACAGTTTTTTCCCTTTAAATTGTTATATTTTTATTGAATCATAAGGAACACAGGATATGTTTGGAATTACGGATAGGGCAAATAGCTTCCATAACTTTAATGGCAAGTACGCGTTCTTTAGTCGAAATTTTCCATGACCATTTGGCATAAATGCGGCTGAATTTCGTTGATGCACCGTTGAATTTCCCCCTTCAATGCACGCGTGCTTGTGATTTTGTCGGCATAGATATGACTTCAAATAACCCCATAAAAAGAACTCGAGTGGGGTTAAATTACACGATCTAGGGGATCATTTCTCAAATTTTCGAACTGTGGCCGCCAGACTTTCATTATTTTTGAAATATTGTTCAAAAGTGGAAAGTCGCTGTTCTATCGTATAATGCTTCATTTTTACTAACTATCAACTGCTAATGTTTTTAATAGGATTGCTAACACTTTACAGCAGGAATGGTAGCAAATTCAAAGCTAGTGTTAATTTCGGAACGCCCTTGATTTAATATAGCAGTTTAGATGTCTCGAGATTCTAATCTCTCTGATATCAAACATGATTAAGGATATAACTTTTAATTCTTTCAGTTAGATCATAGTTTCAGTATCTCTATATATTTAGAACAGGAAGTAATTATTAATCAAAATTCATATATTTCTAAAGATGGTTCTATATATTAAAATAATAAGAAACGAAACTGATCATGTCATTTAGTTTCTTCCGACCTTATCACCCAAATCTTAAGTATTTAAAGAGCTGCATGAGTTTTCGCCAATTTTTGGGCGCAACCAAGTGGTTCACAAGTCAATCCGAAAATCAGCGACCATACAGTCACCACCAATAATTCCAGAAGTCGTTGGTTACTCCTCTTTAACAAAAATTCACTGGCATTGCTTGCAAAAGACTGATCCCACAGTTATAAACTATAGAGGATGCAATTTAAACAAAGCGTGAAGCCAATCTTATCATACTTCAGTGAGAAACACTGTTTCGGACAATAAATCCGAAACCAGAGCGAATACAGACAGAATATCAATTGGCATATCTTCCAGAGTAGATCTAAACCAAAGTACAGGACAGTTCTTGGGTTCTCACCAATTTCGGACTCACGGTCTATCTTCTCAGGGAACTTAATCACTTGAAAATGGCGTTCCGCTCTGCTTTCATGCCATTCTGGAGATTCTTTTAAGGGAATACATTCTGCAGAGCGTGAAGAAAGCGATTTATTATAAAAACTTCAATTAGATATTCGGTTTGAAAGTGAAATATTGTGAGATGTACACAATGCCCGAGGATGTTAGGCTAGTTACTAGTGAAATAAGAACGGGAAGGTGATGCTTATTCAAAACACACATTTCTTAGATCATATGACTTTTGCTTAACAAGTAAGCTTTCTGATAGATAATTTGTCCAGCAATTCTACCAATTTATAACATGTGGTTATCGCTCATGATGTGACTGATTCTCATAATAAAACTTTCGAAAGGTTTTCTTAATTTCACAATTTTGGGCCCCAAAAATAATTATATATATATAATAAATATCGAATAACAATCATTCTCGAAATTTTTGATATGACTCGGATACATTTTTTACCTGTTTCACTTTTTCATTCAAATCATCATACATAAAAATATATATCTCAGTTCGTGGCATATTAAACTATGCATATCACTTTCAAGGATTTTACTGCCCAACTGGCGATTTATTTTATTACGTATTCTCATTAAGGAATTTCCAGAACTCAAATAGCATTTCTGATAGTGATTTTTTTTTGTTAAATTCATAGGCTTAATTCGTCCTTTAATTTTGTTTATATTATTTTGAATTGACTTATCTCTATTAACAATAAAATAATGTATATGGTTGACATTCTACAAATCAAATCATTAAATCTGGAACCTGGGGAGAATACAGACAAATATTTTGGGGAATGTTATGCTTAAGAATATGTCTTGAGCATGGAAATTTTCAGAGGGAGGGAGAGGGAGATTTGGTGTCAATATAAGGCACCAAATCAAACGAGAGTAAGGCGTTTGGGAAAAACTGAGACCATTACATGCTGTATGACTTATTTTAAAAGCGAAATTAAAAATGATATTTTCAAACTTTTGTTATTTTCATAGGAAATAAAAGGAACTATTAGTGAAAATCATTACTTAAAGTTTCAGTATTAAGATTACCCCCAGCATCAATAATAATATATAAAGTATTACAATATTATATATATATATATACTATTTTTCAATATGTAGAGTATATAATATATATATATAGAGAGAAAAAGTATATAATATAAGAGTGTATTACAATTCCTTGGAAAATATATAATACTTTTATACACAGATCGTCTTATTTAGATTGTACATAATGTACTACGCCTTATATTTATATCAATGACTTTATACGAGAATCTTCTATGGCGAACTGTTCTTCAATAAAATATCTTTTGTCTTCGTTTTTTAAAGAAGATTGGACTTATAAGACCCCTAGAAAATGGAATAAATAAATTTAATTCTTTTACCTAAACTGTTTCGATCAAAGCAATTATATATACTAAGTGCGCAAATGCGATCACCCTTATGGTGGCATTTTTTCCAAACTATAAACTATTGTCTAAGGTTATTTTTTTTTCTTCGGGAGGGGTTCATTACACCCTTTGCCCACCTCTAGCACTTACTTCTGTCTAGAACTATTAAATTTCACAAATATATAATTTAGAAGTGAGAAAATCCACCTGCATGAGAGTTTCTTAAAATTTAATTAATAGAAAAATAAACGAATTTTTACCATTTTTGCCGCGATAGCTTCAAAAAATATTGAAACAAAAAATTATTTTTACATCATTCTGAAATTCAGAACATTATCTTTTCAATGGTATTAATTTATTTGTCATGTAATTTATTTTTCAATTTAAAAAAAATGTTTCAAGCGTATTTTGCAAAAAATATATTTCATTGGTGAAATGAAACTTAAATGGTTTTCTTCATTTCTTTTAATATTTCATTCTGGCATTTTTCTTATTATTTATTATTAAGATATGAAGATTTGGCTTATTTTCTATTGTCGAACAGCTTTCGATATAAGGTGTGCTTTCGTTAAGATGTTTAAAATTTGGTTATACTTAAAATTAGGGCTTAGCTTCAGAATCAAGCAAGAGTGGATATTTTTTTAAAGTGCGTCTATTTCTAAACTCTCTTGGTCTTTCCTGTGGCATATTTTGATTATAAAGATGCGGATCGAAAATTATGGAAATATACAACGGAATGTGCGTGGCTCATAAAATATCTTTAATTATATTACACATTGACTATTCTAACTCGCTTCAAAGACATGCGGACGAATCTGAATGACTGGATCGCATTGGTAGAAAGTGAGGTTGAGTTCTAAGAGCCGTCACCGGCCACGGTACAATCCGTTCCGCAGGAAGCACGTCCCGTCATAGATGTAGTCGACCCCACATCATTTCTATACCCACGAAAATGGTCGGAACCAACCACCATACAAGAAGTGTCTCATCCTCATATCTGAGGTGTCCCCAGATGGGGGTATGAATCATATATCAATCAAAATTGGAAATTTAAAAACATTTTATCGTTATTAAAACTAAGTTACTCAAAATATTTGATCGAAATTTTTTGGCGAACCTTCAGCAATTAATAGATACGCCATGATTTAAAGCGGTTAATATAATAATAAAAATTTCATTAAGAAATCCTTTGACATAAATGTGCAAGACTTTATTATCAGAAGCTATTCTTTCATGCCCGAAAGCAATCATTATCCAAAAGATATGAACTTCAAGATGGCCACAAAATCACCGTCTAGACTCGCACATCTTCAAGTCAGCGGACGGAATAGTTGTTCCCACAGAAACGGCATTTGTGGAAATAATTAACTATTATTTCGCTTCCTAAAACGTTTTTTCCGAAGAAATTTCTCATTTTCAGCAAAATTCTACATTGAAGAAGAAAGGTCATCTGCGGATTAATTGAATTCGCATCCGAGGCTACGAGTAGAGCACGCGGGCGTCGTGGGTACTGGTGAACCAATGACAAAGCAGCCTCAGGAAATCACCCCTTGACCTGATTTTAGCTGCTTACAAGACAGATGACACTTGGTTCGCGCAGGCATGCCTCTTCCTACTCAACACCGTTATTGGCGTTGGTGTGCACACATGTATTTTTCTTTTTTCTTTATCAGCCTCGGCTTGTTTTTCCACCGTTATAATATGAAAAGAAGCAAAAGCGAAGAAATAGACGTCATAGAAACCCACTCGAATAAAAGATCAACTTGACTCCATATAATAACTTTTCTTTTTTATTCCTTTAGTTTGGAATAAATAAATAAATTAAAATAATCTTTGCAGTTTTGAATATTCAGGAATAAAGATCTAAATGTGATAATTTAAGAGTTATATCATTTTAGGCATACCATTTAATTTATTAGTTACGACTGCAACGAAAACAATAAAAAATGCATGGAATGGCATTGCCATGTACGGTTAAGAAATCTAAATAAAGTATCTTATATTCAGATGGAAGTCTTGATTTTTCTACTGTGCGATTGCGTAGTTTCTTATCCTTTGGATCGTCTTATCCTTTCTTATTATTCCGATTAAAAATCCAAGGCTGCAGTGATTTTATGATACAGTCTCACTTTTGGTGTCTCATAATCTTAGGATCGGAACCCGTTTTCATGGGAAATACCTGTGTACGTGGGTCTGGTGTACGTCTGATCTAACGTCATATGTCAAATGTCCTGGTTGGGAAATTGGTGTAGAACTAAAATGCCATCTACATTGTTTACCTGCAAAAGAAATTTATTAGATCAATCCCAAAATAGCTATCTTGCCTCAGAAGCTATAGTCAATATAAATAACTGAACCAAATGAACCTTATATACCTACTTAATCACATTTCTTATAATAATTAGAAATAAATTAATTAATACAAGGATATTCAGTATTGAAAATAAAATTTTCTTGCGCTATATGTGAAGGATAGTGCTAATTTAAATCCAGTGTTTTGGATTTCCCAGATATATCCGAAATTCTCATAACTTGACAGAAAAAAAAGTGACGGATCATGCATAAGCACCGCGGAATTGTAATACACATAATATTTTAACTGAATAAATAAAATCACTAATTCTTTAATATTCTTAGTAATTTAAAAATCCCTCATCAGTCTAACACCTTTCTTTTGAGAGTTTTGAATCCGTAGACGATATGTTTGGGGAAATGGTAAACCTCTTCTCGCTAAAAATAAATAAATGAAATAAAAAATAAATCTTTAAAAGAGATGACGATTCCGAATAGTACCGCCTTCTGCTGTTATGCACACGCAGTAACAAAGCGCCTACGTTCGACTGCACGGTTTATGAAGCAAGAAGGTGCTATATTTTTTTATAGTATCATTTTTTTACCACATACGAGATCTTGGACATCTTTTTATACAACAATAATTATATTCAAGAAGTTATATTTAAATGTAGGATAATGAATAATCGGTAAATATTAATTAAAAACGTTGAACTATGAATGCTTTCTTTTCATAAATAAATGCATAATAGCATACGTATAAAATTTGTAATGGCAAAATTTCTTATATTGAAGCAACAAACAATCTTTCTAAAAACAACTTTTAATGATTTTCCCAAAAACTATTGCATTATAAAAGTTTTAGTAAGATAAAGTTTATCAATTTTCTAACCTATGTTTTACTATTCTATATTCCAATATTTTCGCAATTAAAGCTATGCTTTCTAATTTTTTTCTCTTCGATGTTTATTTAAACTTAATAGATGGCTCTAAGATCGTTCAATTTATTTCATAGGATGATGAGGCATTTAGACCAAGCGTTTACAGCATTAAACGCGGGAAAGTTGAATTTAATTTAGTATCTGTCTGCAGTAATAACCTTAATTTTCATCATTAAATATTTTGGAGTATATCTGGTATGTTCTTTGCTTTTAAATGTTGTTGATATTTTTTGGTTATATAGTTTGATTATTATCCTATAGTGGTTTGTTTTGATTCAATTTTGCTGTGGTTTTGCTTATTATTGTCTAATTTCAATGTCTTTGCATTATTGCTATTAATTCTTATCTTAAAAATACCTTATTGTTTGGGGATTTTTAGTCACGAGGGGCGAAAGTCAGACGTCTTGGGCGAAAGTCAGATCCTTTACAGAAAAGAATCCCTGGTTTGAATCCCTGCCTGAGGGCAACCCTAAAAGTTCTAAAGTCTTCGGGTCGGATTCTTCTTTTTTATTTCATTTAATTCATTTTTTGCAATTAAAATTAATACTGATTTCTAATTTGATTAATTCCTATAATATTTCATTTATTAATATTTTTTATTTATTTAGTTATTTTTTTTATAGAAATTTACTTACAGCTTTAAAAATTTGATAAACACAGAACAAATACTCATAATAAGAAAAAATATTATTATTGTGGATGGAATTTTGAAAATTTATTACAAAAGGCCTAAATACTTAATGCCGTTTCTAATATTCAAGCAAAAAATAACTACGAAACGATTTATTACGTAACAATGTTTCTTCTTCTAACAAATACATCTTGAAAAGTATGTTATTCATTTATTACTTATAATATTTGAAATCTGTTCATTTATTCCTCGAATGCAATGGATAATCGAGACTGAAATTCAAAAACCATACAGCATTGTAATAAGTTGATGTAATATTATTTAAAAATAAGAGGCAAATCTAAATTTAGCCTTGGATCGTAGTATAATTTAATTCCAATAATTGATTATTTTGAGGTGAATTTCGTAACTCTGAATTTTCGTCAACTGACGAGAACGATAACTGAATCGTCTTTCTTTCTACATTTAGGTCCAACATTAAAATCTTTGACTCCCGCTATCATATTTAAAGTATAGCAGATTTCGATATTCGATGGATGTATGGTAGAATCGAGTTTCGTGTCTGAAAGAGTCATCAGATCTCGAAATAAAGACCTTATAAATAAGATTTTAATTTTACATGAGATCGTTTAGATCCTTATTTAGCCGTTAATTAAGTTTATTATCTGGATATTTTCAAAAACTATTATAATTCAGAGTTTGAAGATTTGTAAGATTCATTTGATAATTTTATACTTCAACTGTCTTTAAATTTAATTTTAGTGTTTAGATTAACCCTTTCTAGGGCCTTGGAAAGTACGCTTCCCGCCGAATTTATTTATCAATCTTTGTATGAGATTTGTAGGTTGGCATAAGTTCTGGCAAATTTTTTTAGAAAGACAGAAATTTAGAGGCTTCAGTTCTTTATCTCAATCAAAATGATGTGTCTTGATTTGTTACTTAATTATTAATTAACTTAATTAATTAATAAAATTAAATTTATCTAATAAGCTAAATGAATCCCTTTTCTTAGTCTAATTTCAAGCCTAAAAATATTTTAACATAATGACTAGAAAAAATGGCCATTTAAAAGGGTTAAAGTAATAAGTTACAACATTTTAAAATTTCTTCTGAAGTGAAAAATGGACATTAAATCCACATTTTCAAAACTTTTGGACGTGCATACTCATACAACTTACATTTTTCATTTAGAATTTACCATAATAATTAATAATTATCTGAAGAATTCCAAAATTATTGCAATATTTAATGTGTATTAAAACATTGTTCAAATGGACATTCTAAGGATTTTCTAGTCATACACATTCTCAGGCTGATGTATCCAAAATGTTGTAATAATTTTGGCTGTTTTTTAGTAATTATTAAATGTTTAAAGGCATTGTTTAAATAAGTATTTTGAGAAATTCTGGTGAAGCACATTTATATATTTCGCATTGGTCAGACTGAATCCAGCATCATACTTAGCAATCACAGAACAGTAGAAATTATTACATTATTTAATGGGCATTATTTTAATAGATGTTTTAAGAAATTTTAGCCACGTACATTTATATAATTTGCATTGCTCAGTCTGAATCCGGCATGATATTTAGCAATTACAGAATGGTCAAAATTATTACATTACATAATGATTAACATTACTTAAATGGGTATTTTAAGAATTTGTGGACATATACATTCCTGCATTCCCGATGAGGAATTTTCAAAATTGTAAAGTTATTACTTGTGGAATGCAAACGCCAAAATATTATCTTCGAGAGTGGAACGACCTGCCGTTTGCAAGTAAAATTGTTTCCGGTGTATTTTTGGAAGTCAAATTTTTTACTTTTCATTTTTTTATCCTTTATTTTTCCTTTCACCTAGCTACTTAAGCTCGAACCAACAACGATCGTCTTCCAGCAAGGTTACGAGTCTTCGAAAGCGATTATAGAGTTTGGTAATTTTCCACTTTCTGACGCCCCGCGAAGCGTGATGCGCTTTTATTCATCAACCGCCCTTAGGGACTCTATGAATATCAATTATCCTTCATAAACTTTAATCCGAAAACTGGTGGATGCACCAGTCTTGTCTACGGTGATTCACATAAGGTTTCAAGGATTGACATGACCGAAAGAAAAAAGCAAGAAAATGCTTTTATTTCAGTTTAATAAAATGGGAAAAAATATGTCTAATATTATCTGTTATCATTTTTCATCGCAGAAAATGAAAGAAAAAGATTTTAGGTAGTTTTGTTATTTTAAAGAGGCTATTTTAAAGAGGCATTTGGACATTGTTACTTTTATTCATTAAATATGTCATTATGACATATTTAATGAATAAAAGTAACAATGTCCAAATGCCTCTTTAAAATAACAAAACTACCTAAAATCTTTTAATGCCGTGGGTACTGCTGTATTAAAGTTAAGTTCTAAAGCAATGTAAAGTTTACTTTTGAACGTAACGTTGTATTTTGACATTCTTTTTTTAATTCATTTAAATATGTCATTGCTAAAATAATTCTAGTTCTAATGGCTTGAATTTTATTGTATTCAAATCAAATTTTAAAGCGATGTAAATGTTACGTTTGGACATAAAGATGCATTTTGAGACTGCTTTTTTTCATTAAATATGTCATTGTTAATATAATTATAATTATAATGGCATGGGTTTTGTTGTATTGAAGTCGCTTTAAAGCAATATAAAGTTTTTTGGACGTAAGGACACATTTTGACAGTGCTTTTATTCATTAAATATATCATTGTTAAAAAAATTCTAGTGAATATTGTTGTATTAAACTCAAGTTTTAAAGCAATATCAAGTTAACTTTGAAACGTAACGATGTATTTTTACATTGTTTTTTTAAAATTAATTTAAATATGATGGTTAAAATAATTCTATTTCTAATAGCAGGAGTTTTTTGTATTAAAATCAAGTTTTACAGCAATATATATAGTCAAGGACGTACAAATATATTTTGTACATCCTTTTATTCATTAAATATGTCTGTCTCTTTTCGCTCTTGTATTGTGATGTAGATTTACGTACCTCGTCGCTACTTGCTTTTAAAGAAAATCAAAATTAAAAAATTCAAAGTATATCCTCACTTTTCGACCCCGACTAGGCTTCAAAGATTCAAAGATATGTGTAAATATGTCAAAATGTTGGTATTTTTTGGGAATAGGGATATAATTAAAAAACAACAGCATACACATTACTAAGAATGCCTAAGCAGAAACAAATTACACAAGGATGCTGAAAAAATTCTTGCACCATTTGCCTAGTTTCTACAAAAAACTTCGAAGAAATTGGGCACTCGTTTTAGATTTTTAAACTGAAGTTGATTTCAGAATGTTATTGCCATTTTTGTTATTTATTCCGAATACATTTTATTATTTAAAATGATAAGTAATTATTTTCAAGTATGTATTAAAATATTTCACCTTTCTTTTTTCAAACCATGTGGTTAATGTAAAAAAAAATAGTGCAATATAAAAAAATATTTAAATAAAAAAATCACTATTTAACTAAACTAGTAAACTAACTAAAAATAGGAAGAAAGCAAGCACTAAAAAAATATAATTGTAGAATTCAAATTCTAATTGCATTTATTAATTTTGTAGCATACTTTTTTTTCAACAATATTTTTTAATGAATGAAATTTAAAATGGTCTTTTCATAACCGGGGGGAGGGGGAACGATTTTTCCGACCTGATTCTATTTCTAGATTGGTCACTAGAAAGGGTTACTGTTTCTAGCAAAAATAAACTGATAAAAGACCTGAAGCAAAGATTCACTTCCGTTAAATCTTCCGAAATCTGAAGGCCATTGTTTAAAAGAGAAACTGTAACAGGAATGCGTGTGCTTTTTTTGGGGTTGGCCGTCGCCCGAAGAAAACTGACCAGGAGGTAATGGATTGATTTTTTTTTTCTCCGTGCTCTGGCACTTTCATAGAACTGAGCTATATTTAAGTTTGAGAAAGCAGGTCACACGGATTTTAAAGTTTTGATAAAGGAAATCCTGGAAAATAAGTACATTTTCTAGAACTTCGAATGTTTAATAACATTTTATATTATTATCAATGAGATAAATAAGCTTTTGATTTGTAGATTACTCAATATCTACTGTAGTCATCAGCCGTCTTTGTAAGTAGTTGATTCGCCGGGATAAACGGTTACTAAAACTTTCAAGTAAATATTTTGCGTAACTAGGTCTTAATGACTTTCATATCAAAATTTTTAAACTTCAAATTTTGATGAATATATAACTCATATTATTTTAGAAGTCTTATCCCGATCTATTCATTATGCATCTTTATTATCCTAACTTTCTGCATATAACTTGATATATAATATAAATCTGCAATATAATTGAATGTGTATATTTTAAGCATCCAATTATATTACAGGAAAGCGCAGTCACATTTAAAAATACGCGTGCAAGCGTCCTGGCATAAGGGTAGCGCGTCTTCCCCGTGATCTGGGCGTCCCGGTTTGGGCATGGTTGTTCTTCAATTGTCCTACTGAATGTGCCCTTCCGTAAAAAGGGGTTGTGCAAGCGAATGAGTGATGTGTGAGTAGCTAAGTCGTACTCTTGGCCCTAGTTGGCGCTACTATAAAAGCAAGAGAAGCTCGCCTTCCGGCTTAAAATCACTGTCTTCGAACAGCGGGCTTGTCAGTGGCAAGTGCCATACGAAACAACAACAAAAATACGCGTACTGTGAAAAATTTTCACTATTATCAGATTTTTCATGTTTATTATACAAGTATAATTCAAAATAGTACTTACATTTGGCATCATAAAATACAGTTTATCAAAATTAGCCGCCAGGATTCATTCTTACTATTAATACTATGGAAATACGTGGTCACAAAAGGCGGCTAATATTATAATATATATGGGTTCAATTAATCTGTTCTTATCAATTAATAAATAATTTTTAAGTTTGATTTTCTGCTATCGGAATCATCTGATTGTAGAAAAAATGCTTTAGAAATTGCATTATTTTTATAATAATAATAATAATAATTTAAATAAATCATAGTCTAAGAATTAATAAATAAAAATAAAATTTTTCTATGCATTTTATGAGGTAGAGACAAGCGATAATTAATATTTTTATTAAAACGTTAAAATCGGAACAAATTGGTAAAAAAAAAAAACGGATAGTTGAAAAATGTAGATATAAAAAAATGGAATGCTTGTCCATTTATTAAGAATTTAAATGCACTATTAAAATTCTATCGCCCTAAGAGCATTCCTATAAATGTCTCATGTTTTAACTATTTTATTGTGACTCCATTCTTTTGAATAAAACATTTTAATTTTTCCATACACTAATAAAAGCAAATTTAAAAAAAATGTTTCATTTAGTATCTTGTACTAAATTTCTTCATGCTTAAACAATGTACCACTGCCTTGTAATAAAATATCTTTAAAAAGTTCATTACTGAGTTTACAGTCGAATTTAATTCTATTTTTTTTCTGAAAAAAGAAGTTGCAAGTTCTGGGCCATTTACCTCCACTAGAAACAATTATTACCACTGGCTTCTTCTGGTAGTTGGGAGCAATCATTGCCCTCGTCCCAATTCTTATGATGGGATTGTGTTGTACCTAACCTTACAAATCTTGTTTGGGATATTTTTACAATTCTTCTAAGAGTTCGTTACAAAGTTTTAAAAATGGTTAATGTCTTTTTGCATGAGAAACGTAAAAAATGTTTACGCACGAACAGATTGAGATCGCTAATAAGATTAATCATTAACACTATTTTTAATGGTTATTTAACTGCTTTTGGAGCTTCGAACTCGTATATTAAATTAATGGTAACTTAATGTAAGGAAAGATCCCGCGGAATCGTTTACTTGTATATTTTAAGTACTTCGCTGCAAGACATTTTTGCTTGATGTCAACATGTTTGCAGGTACTACCAAAAATTATCTGAATTTAAAAAAATAGTTGGTCATTTTCATTTCAATGAATTGTATGAAAAAATTAGATTCATTAAAGTCATTTATCTTTAACTTTTTGTTATTACAATCGGTTTATTTCGATAAATTGTTTGATATACCCGTTCTCTTGACTCAGTATCAAAAATTCAATGATAATCAGATATCATCGACACCATTATTATTAAAATAATAAAATTTTTACCTTTTATTATTTTCACGCTTAGAAACATGGTATCCATTAAAATGCTTCTATCGCACAATAATTAATGAACGGTGACAATGATTGCCACAAACTTGGTATCTGGTAAAGTGACCATATGCTACAAGGTAAGATCAATTATAAAAACACATAGAGGCAAACGACGGAGTTAGCATTTCTATCTTGAAAACGGCACAAAATAGAGAAAAAAAATTTATTTCAAAATTGTAGAGTATTTTAAATTTAGCATGAAAAGACACTTTGAGCACAATAATACTGAAAATACATGTACGACATTCATTTGTTCGGTCACAGTTTCTTACATTCCTGAAAGGGAAAGGAAAAGGTCATAGCATAAGGAATAAAACGGAATAATTAGTTATCAGTGGATACTCTTATTTTAAATGGTCGGGTCGTTTAATGCTCAAAAGTCCTTTTCTTCTGTTTCATAATTTGTTTTGCCACATGCGTGAAAACCCGAGACCGAAAAATGCGTTGTACACGTTTTCTTCCCAACCTTATTGTATTGAAGGTGTCTTATTGTATTAAATCGAAATCTCTTTATAATTCTTATAACCCACCTTTTCCCCTCCCATATTTGTACTGTTTTTGTCATAGAAACACTAACTTATCTGTTTGGCACCAGTTGGCGCTGTATTCGATCTCACTGTGAAGCAAATAGTCGTTCTGCCATACAAAGACATCAAATTTATGGCTCTAGTTGCCTCTGTTTTCAAGTTAATGTGCGATATGGATAACTTGTAGGTAATACTTACTTGTAAACTGATATTTATATCAATGTCTTTTTCTTATGGAACAGATTGCTCGATCTACTGCGGAAGCATCTTATGAATTAAATTAAAAATATTTGGGAATAAATTCTGTTTCTGCGAAAACAATTGTTGGAACCTTCTTTCGTGCAAGAAGTTTTTATTGTCATTTGTTTGATAACTATTCATTTTCCTTAAATTTGGTCAGACTTTATGAATCGATCTTACATTTATTATATGAACACAGGACTGAAACGCTACTCTAAAAAATAGGTAATAAACAATAATTAACACAAAAGAAAATTTTATATAAATTATTTAAAGAAAATATTAATTACTTACAAGAGTGACCAATGTGAGTAGTAGATTGTGTCGTAAATAATAGAAAATTAGAACCGGCTGATGTATAAAAAATCGTGAAATTTTTATTTGCCCGATAGCAATCAAAGATTGTTAAATTCAGCTTCCAAATCTCCACAGAAAAAGACAATTTTCAATGCTTAAAGTTGGCCAAAACTGCTTTGCAGTTTTCTTTTTAAAAGTTGAAATTACGTGTTGAGTTTCATATTTGAAGGAGTAAGGGCAAATTAAAAAAATATATATCTCGCATGTCGAAGTAATATGGATAGTGAATATGTCCTTAATATAAAAAAAAAATTCCTCTCTATAAGCTGGAAAGCAAAGGTACATTCTTTTATATCTATGTTACTATCTGGCAACATAAATCGATTTTGTTAAAACAGTCAATATTAGGACTTGAAAATCACTTTTTAGCTCGTAATTTCTAAAATATTGCTGATATCGAAAAACTTTAAATAAAAAGTTATTTGTCTTAATGAGACGGTAATTAATTGAATTTACTTTTCTATCTTCAGTATTAAGAAAGTTATAGAGAAATGAAAATGTCAACCCCCTACCAATTCCACCTTTTTTGAACTAGATGGGGCATTTACGAACTCACCCGAGATTTTTACTATTCTACAACAATTTTTATTGTTCTACAATATATTCCAAGCCAGTTCAAATCCAAAAAAAAATTATCCTGTTTGCAAGAAAATATGGGCAAAGCTTTATACGCATATATGGGCAAAGCTTTATATTTCAACGATTTCCGAAAATCGTTGCAATAGGTAGTCTTCCTACAGGAATTTACCTAATAACTAAGTGCATTGTTCTAAAATTATTATAAAAATGTTACTATAACAACAATCAAGATTGGTAGAATTCAGCTTTCCTAAATCTCAAGACAAGTGGATAATTAAGGATATCAATTGTATTCTTAATGCTATAAAGTTGAGTACCCTTGGTCTACAGGTGTAATGCAAAAACGTTCAAAATAGCGTTCAGCGTTCACCGATGGGAAGGACAATCAACTTTCACAGTAAAAAATCGACCAAGGCAGTTCGTCCATGATTTTATTTAAGCCAGGCATTGAGCTTGCACAATTGAATGTTGCGTTGTTTAGTTTTCTGTGTAATGAGACCGGTCTGCAAAACCTTCGCGTGCCACTGATTTCAGTTGCGTGCTGGCGACCGATCTCTTGTTACATTTTTTTCTACTGTGTCATCTGATAACATCTTTTCTTAAAATGGTCTCTAAGAATAAAAATAGATTGCACAACAGGGAATGCAGGATTTTTCTACATTTGTCCACAAGAAGAACAACCCTAAATATTAGGTAGTGTCTTGTCAACGATTGTATAACCGTTCGATTTCAAAACTTTATTGTAGCGGATTAAAAAGCTACAAGCTAAATTTATCCTATTAGCTTTTCGTATACAAGGAGAAAGTAACGAAATTGACTTTGATAATTGGCGAAATTTCCACACTTTAAACCGCTGGAGTTTTGTAATCTGTTTCTCTGTATGTGAACCTGGTAATTATAAAAGTTATATCTGCATCAGATTTGGAATGTAACTCATCAAAGATAACTTCCTCTCAACTTTGCTCAAGGACTGAAGGTATTTTAGAGTTTAACTTAGTTTAATTATATTAACTTCCAGTTTTTAAAGCAACATTAGAGATATTTTGAGATGGACCTCATAATTTTGAACCACCTCATAGTTTTCAGATGGCGAGCACGACATCTGAATTAGCACCCAACACTCTCCAAACTTCCGCGCTATGCCAGCAGGCGGAGAGTTGGCCCGATTGATTTAACATGCTCTTGCTCCGCTTACAAGGTGCTTCTTCAGTAGAATAGTAGAAGCCGAGACCTTACCATCGCGGTCTTGTCTTTCGATTCGAGACCTAATTCTGGTGAATATCAAGTGTGTATACAGACATTGGGAGCATAATGTGCGATCTCTATGACAAGATTTATTCATTTAAATCTTATAAAGCCACTGAAAGATCGCCATTGAAGAAGATGAACGAATCCTGGAATGAAACACCAAACAGATTAGGCGCTACTCATCGTATGAGGATTTATTAAATCAGTCATAAACAGCCGTCGCTAATTATATATGTGTTTGTTCATATATACTGAACCCATACCTCTAGGAAGCATAAAATGGTATAAAAGCTGATCCTATTTAGTGTGAGATGTTGCTAACTATAAACTGATTAACTATATATTGGATTTGAAAACATTCCTTCCAAAGGCGTCACTGACTCTCCGACCCGCCCGAAGGCACACGGATAACGAATACTGAACGGCCGGACCGCCGCAACAGCAAAACTGGCAGGAACTGTGGTCGAGTCCTAAGGGCCATCACCGGCCACGGTACAACCCTTCCCGAAGGAAGTACGTCCCGTCATCGATGGGAGGAGCCAGATACCCCACCTTTTTGTGCACCCTTCAGGATGGCGAGATCCAACTACCATACCGGAATAATCTCATTCTCATTTCTAGGTGCCCCCCGGGGGTATCCTTACAAAGTCAAGTACAATTTTAGAATAATTTTCAAAACAAAACAATGCTAGAAATTCAAAATGCTCTCCGTTAATTGGAAGCTACTGATCATAATGCGATTTAATTTCCTTAAAGTTTTCGTTTTGGAAGGGAAAAGATTCGTCAACTGACGTAATTGTCTGCTGTGTATTTAGAACTGAAGCATAATAAATCGAGCGTTGTGAGTCTCTCTCTTTTTTTTTTTTCTTGGTAGAGTGATATATGTGAAGTGGTAGCTCGGAAAGTGGAGTGCCAGCTCAGATATCTTCTTCATTACCTAACACTCCTCGAATGACGAGAACTGCTCCAAAATGATCTAGATATTGTTACTAAAAAGTGTTTGTACAACTAACTAATTCAATTGCTAAGTATTTTAGATTTACCGGATTCTTTTTTTAATCAGATAAAGAAGTGATTTTTTCAGTACTCTAATAGCTGAGCGTGTTAAATATTTTTAAAAATTATATCATCTGTTTTATTTTTTAAACTTAAATTGTCTAAAAATAACATTATGCGACACGCAACAGGTAAATTCTTCGGAAATGCTCGACACCTCAGATTGTTAGATCTAGAGTTTCTAAGTTTGACATGTTACTTCCTGGATAGAAAATGCTCAATAAGACAGAATTTCTCAAAGTTTTAGCTATATTTTTAATAAAAAAATTAATTCAAATGTTAAAATTTATTTTTTATATATGTTATTTTATAGAAAATAGTTTATTTGCAATTTAATAATATATCATTTAAAAAACGGATAAATTTTAAATATATTTTACAATACTTTTTTAAAGTTTAGTTGCTGGGTTTATACATTTGCGCGTTACGACGAAATTAAATACATTTTTTTTATATTCACGTGATTGTTGCATTACTGAGAGTAAATTTTTGAAGATACTGTAAATGGGTAAAGAATGATACTGTAAATGGGTAAAGAAATACTGTAAATGGGTAAAGAATGAAGCCTGAAACGCTATCACACTACGATGCTTTGGACCAAATGTGTGAATTCTCTTTTCTTTATAAAATTCAATACATTTTTTTTCTTCCTGATAAGCAAACGAAGCATTTCATTAATTACATTATCTTATAAACTTACTGATCTCTTTAGGATACCAATTGGTCTACGTGGAATATTATTATATTTAGTTTTGAATATAACATATTTTGTTTGGATATAACTTCATGCCCCTGATTCATTTTAATTTTTTGAGATTAAAGGTATGGTATTTTAATTGTTTTAATTAGTCTGTGTATTGTATACAGGGACCTTTCTAATGGAGGCAGTCTTTAACATCATAGCCATATTAAAAACTTAAATAACAGGCTCATCTTCTAAATTTCGCGGTGTTATAACTTCACCTTTCTATGACTCGCAAACAGCACAGATATTAAACAAAACCCTTCTTTCTTTAATTTTCAACAATGGAAAAAAAAATCGCGCTCTTAGATAGTTGATGAAACAATGAAAGCGACTTGCACTTCAAGACAAATATGTAATCAATTGTCAAAAATTAGGCAATAAAATACTTTTTCAAAAATGCCGAAATCCAACAAATTTGCTCTGCTATTCAACTGGTATCATTAAAAAGGTATTACGTTAAATTTTGAAATAGAGTAAAATTTAATTTCGTGCGATAATATTTTTGGAAGTTATCGTGGAAATAAGGCAAAATTCAGCTTCATTTTAATTAATTAAAATTATGCTTAAAACTTTAAAGCAGTCTTATCGGGGTGCATATTCCGGTATACTTTCCATGGTATACATGCACCAAATTTGGTAGCTATAAGTCAAACGGTCCAGCTTGTAGAGAGCCAACACACTCGCACATTCATCTTTATTATTATTATAGCTATGCAAGTAGCTGACTCTACTTTTTCCCAAAACTATCCAAAGTATTCCTCCACAAAAGTATGGAATCTCTATTATCTTTCATTTTTGCATTAAAAATCATTAAGCATTTGCCTCTAAATCCTAATGGCAAAAAAATTTATCATACCAGCATAGATTTTAAATAAAATTCAACAAAAAATGCAGGAAAAAGAAATGTATTTATATTTTTAGAATATTATGAATGATCGAGAGATTATCGAAGAATAAATACAACATAAAAATATCGGCCATTTATCTTTCTATCTTTTTCAAATTGTTATTTCTTTTATGCCGCGTTGTAATTTCCTGAGCATGTGAGCAATCCTTTCCTCTCTTCATCCGCATGAGGAGGAAAAAATCGCTTGGCAGAAACAGGTTCCTCTCCCTCGTGAGCACCTGAGAAGTCTCTCGTGTCAAGGTCGGCAGGTTGTAGACTCCAAGATTTTTACGACACCCCCTGGCAACTTTTGCCTTGTCAGTGGAAAATGAGTCCTCATAAGAGCAGATTTGGCCCGACTCAGATTATTTACCAAATGGTTACTCAGTGCCATTAGCATCATGGATCATTAATTTTTCTGGATATTTGTCTTTGTAGAAGATATAAAAGAAATATTTCGGACATTGCTTAATACCTTTGTTCCAAAAAAAAAAATTAATTCATTTAGGTTGGCATTAGTTGAAGTAAATTATGTTGGTATTACATTCCCATGTCATTAAAGCATGAATGAGCATTACATGTTGATTGATTTTATATTATGTAAATCAAGTTAATTTGTAGAGCATGGATATTCATTATTCATTATGATCAATATCTCAATGTTTGTTTCTTGTTTAATAAGAGGGATAAATATTTATTACAAATTTCTATAGCATTTACATGTTATTCGTCTCGCTAAATTTCAACCTAAAAAGATTATTTCATATAACTTTTATACGAACAGTCGTGCAAAGATGTTTTGAAAAATGATCTCTAAAATAAGGGAAATATTTCTTGTAGGAAACTTAAGAGATCTTTGAAACATTTTGGTTAATGCAAAAATTCTTTATCAATTTATTCACTACAATTCATATATTACTAAAAATTATTTTTATTTTTGGAAAATATTTTACAAAATTCAATTCACTTCTGAAAAATGCAAAGATGAGTCAATAATTATTAAAAAAATATTTATATTAAGGTACATGACTTTTGAAAATTTATTTCAGAAAATAAACTTTTGAATATTAGACTTCAATAATTAAAATCCTTTCATATTTGTAACTTTCATTTATTTAAAGAATTTCAATAAATAAAATTCTGCGGATAGATTCAAATATATACTTCATTATACATTCATTAAAAAAATAGCTTTTATTTTTTTCAGTTGAAATATAAGGGATGGGGGAAGATGTATAATAAAATTTTGAAGAATTTATTTTTATTTCCAAGTTTGAAATTACCACCATCAGATTTGACAAATGATAATGTGAACTCTGTATTGTATATAATATGTTTACTATAGTGATATATTTAATTTTTGTTTAATGAAATTTTCATCGTTATAGTTCAATAAAGTATTAATTATTAAAAAAGAAATCATTTTATTACACTTATTTTAACTACCACTGCCTATAAAATTTGCTAATCTATGTAAAAGAAAGACAGGAATGTAGTTTTCTAGAACAGGGATTATAGAAAGGATGAAAAACTAATAAAAACATCACAGGTACAAGGATGGCACAGCTTTGTCAGTTCTGTCAGGGGTGCAGGAACATCTTGGCACAACTCCAGATTTTTTAGATTATAAAATCATACACTCAAAAACTTGGTTAAAATAAACCCTAAATATACAATGTACTATATGTAAAGCCTGTAGTCTTTGTCTGGAAATTCTATCGGAGTAGCAAAGAAAGTATTGTCTTTTTAAATATGGTTAACCTTTTGAAGTTTTTAAATAAATTGAATTATGGGTCCATAGAACAGTTGAGAGGCTTATGGATTACGCTTCATATTCATATAGAATTATATCTATAAATGAGTAACTTTTAGATTAAAAAAATTAAAAATACGACAGTTAGTTGCATTATCTATATTCAGGCATCACAGTGAAAGAGTTAATGCGAAGTGAAGAGCTCTAAATTAAGAATTTCCTTCTAAAGATATCAAGTCTTTGCCATAAAGTTCAAAAAATTCCGAAGTGCTTTATATATTGCTTAAATGCAAAGAAATTTTGCCTTTTTCCGGTGAACAACAGAAGAGTATCATGTGACCCACTATACGAAACAGATCTCACCTAGTCAAAATACAACAGATGCGTAGAACTCTTAATTACATGTAAACGAATTCTCTTGTTAGAGTGTGGTGGTGCAAATTGTGGGTATTCTATCATTGTAAGATATCAGCTCACACAGCTCTTCCTATTGTCAAATTGGCAATCAAAAAATTGCGTCCAGTACTTCCACAATAAATTTATACCTATGATCTCTCTTCATATAATTCTTTTTTCCGTTGAAGGATTTGCTTAAGAGGCATCGTTTCGCAAATTCCGAAGAAGTGCAGCATTGAAGGCACTGGAGAAAATGGCAAGGAGAAGCTTGAAACATCCTCATTCGCATCATTTTATGAACAATGACAAAAATGCACAGCTGTTTGACAGTTATTTGAAAGAAAACATCAAATAAACAAGTTCTATCTGCGCTCATTCTTCTGTAATAAAATAAATCTTAAGATCTTTTTTATATGATGGAATAAGCAAACGTATGAAAGGCGATTCATTGAATGATGCCAAGTATAGGATGTTACTGAATACTGGCATATTTTAAATTTGGAAATAGGAATGATATCGTGTATGGAAAAATATGCAATTACAATGATTCCTGAATTAAACTTCCTCAGGTCTTCATATAAACATAACACCCCACTGAATTTATGGTTTCCTTCATTTCTCGCATTTCCCGTTGGTGACAGGATGCGGCTAGCGAAAACTTAACCGAGTGTGGAAGAATGCGAAACGGAGGAAGTTACATGCTTCGCATCATTTAAAAATCTAATCATTCTAAGTTAAATGATTCTAAAGTACTTACGTTGATGATGAAGTTTAGGAAAAATGTTCGTGAATTCTCTTGACCAAATTAAAGAGATTT
Source organism: Argiope aurantia (assembly GCA_026543865.1). Lineage (NCBI taxonomy): Eukaryota > Metazoa > Arthropoda > Arachnida > Araneae > Araneidae > Argiope > Argiope aurantia. Next base: position 116,051 of record JAPMOR010033005.1, on the reverse strand, counting down.
TACTAGTCGTATTTCTGTTGATTAAATTATTAAAATGTATATAATGCGCTCCATGTTTTTAGTTTTTCGTCCTTAGAAGTGTAAAAACAAAAAATAGTGCGATCTTCAAAAAAATTAGCTATATGTAGTTTGATGAATATCCATGTTTGAAATTTCCCTAAATTCAAAAATAATAACAATCGGAACAGTATATAATTATTGAAAGGAATGCATGGAAGTCTCGGAATTAAAAAATAATCTAAAAGTTGAAAGTAATGACTTAAGCGCATTACTAATGGTGCTAGAAAATCTAAAAGATCTGAAAGACATGATGCTAAAAATTGACAGCTTTTTGCCAACAATTTAAACATTTAAAAGTATTTTCTTTTTTTTTTCTTTTTTTGTGGAACTCACATTTGGAGGAATATGGATTTTGTGGCGATTATCTTAAAATGGTGGCCTGCTTCTGATTAAACAGGACGATAGATGTAAGAGAAGATAAGGAGGAAGGTAACCCTTTGTGACTGGGCGCCAACCGTCTCGAAAAGGATACCAGTTCGGAGAATTGGTTGGTGGTATGTAAAGAATTTGAAGATAGCTGTCAGCAACAATCCTGTCAATTTTGCTTCCTTCGGTGGTCGACTGTACACAAGAAAGAGTCCAAAGGAATATATATAATATTTAATTATGATTATTTCACGGTCATTATACAATAACTAAAAAACGTAAAAACTAGGTAGATGAAATTTCTTATCTAGTCCTTACAACAAAACTACTGATTCCTATCAAAATTTTGATGGAATCTGTCATTACCTTATTTTTTGCCAGTCTATTTATTAGTTCGTATATGATCATTTTAACTGAAAATCCTGAACATAAGACACATAAATAAAAATTAATATAAATCTTGATACCAAATATTAATTTTATAACAAATTTTGGATTAAATCAATCAAAGAGAAGAAATGCAAAATGCATATTCAATTTTGTTCCATTGAACCTAAAACTTGTTATATAGTGTAATCCCTTGAATACTGACGGGTTTAAAACACTTTTTCAAATAAAGTACAGTGATTGCATGAATATTCCTAAAAAAAATTCCATCTTCTTCATTAAGTGTGGAGTGATTGAACAGTGAATCAACATTTTACTCTTCAGAATGGCTCACACTTAACACTTTCCTGTCCAGTTTGATTTTCATTGTGCAGGGAGCATGATTTTCGCATTCCTATTGGATAATGATTATTATAAATGTCGTATAAAACAAAAAACTTTCACATTAATTTTTATGAATTTATTACATACATACAACTAATTTATTTCTTACATTTATAAGATCTAAAAGGAATAATTATACTCACATATGTATGGCAATGCATCACATTACTTTTCGAAATAAAAGGGTTAAGAGTGTTTTTTTCTTCTTTTTTTAAATGACGGGAAAGTTATGAAGTTGATCATATTGTCCCAAACAAAAGTAATATCAATCAATGTAAAAATATAAAACTTCTGAGGGGTTTAGGGTTTAACTAAGTACCCAACTCATTTCTTTGTAGAAATTCCTTATTAGCCGCTGACTAAATAAAATTCCCTTTTAAAAATCAATCTATTACAGATAAGAGGAATCATTGAGGTTTTTAAGAAGAATATGGAATTTCTCTTCTCTTTGAAAGAACTCGAGAATTTCAGTATTCAGATATCTCAATATTATAAGGTTCATATGAATAATAAGACTAAGTATATGAGAAGTTCAAAAAAAGAACACTTCCTTTGGTTTTTCATCTCAATTTGAGGCAATTTTTTAAAAAAGTATGCTACTTTTTTTTAAAAATAAGATATGCATAAACTTTATTGAAACACAAAGTCCAATCTGGAATATTGTAAAAAAAATTGGATTAGGTTTAGGTTAATCGCACAAGAGCCAAAAATGACCATACTGTTCTAAACATATGATTTGAAACGAAGTCGCGTTAAGGGTATAACTTAAGCAGATTTAATACATTAATATGTTTTTCATTTAATCACCATAATAAAAAAACTTGAAATGTAAGTCATTAAAACAAATATTAATATTAAATAAAACCTGTATAAATTATAAAAACCAATAACCTTGACAAAGTTAAAATTATGCTGTGGTTTTCCAATCAATTCTTACATGTTAGGTGACGAAATCGATAATAAGATGAGAATGAAATGTGGAACACTCAAGTTATTTCTGATTCAAAAGAATCAATATTACATATCCAACACTTGGATGTTCTCTCATCAAACAAAAAGTATTTGTGAATGAAATGAATATGGCCGATGCAAAATCAAGTGATCAAGTGAATTTTAAGTCTGTTATTGGTATGGAGACAATGGGTAATAATTGAATGTGCGGTCTAATAAAACGCAGCTTGTTATGAATCTCTAAATCTCAACTCATGCCAAAGAAAATGGATGTAATGAGTAATAATCAGTTTTAAGTTATAGTATGAAACTAATATTAGCCAAATACTGGAAGTTGTCTTAACAGAGCTACTGGCTCTTTCATTGTCTAGAATCCCAGCATGACTAGCGACCCAGCAAAATAAAGCTATAAAATATTTGGTTTGTAGTACTTATATATAATATAGAGCATCCATTGCTCCAGTTGCTACAAGATGTTATTAGCATGGGATAAGCCTTCGAAGTTATCGCTACGTGACCAAAAATTACGCTTATAAGAAACTCCAATTTTTTAAAGGGTACAGAAAATAGCTAAGAATTTCACTGTAAAAACCAATCATGAGGGGTGTAAACAATAACACTGTCTTGGAACGAAAATTAATCCGAAGCCAATACACGCTAAGATTTTGAGGGATTAGCAAATAGTCATATGAGAAAAACTGATTCATGTGCGAGACAGAAGAAAGTTGGAAAATGATACCTACAGAAGAAAACTAATCAAACAAACAGGTGGTTATAAAAATAATGAAAACACCTTAGATTTATAAAGAATTCTCTATTAGTACGGTGTAGGACAGCCTTTGGCATGTAATACAGCTTGAATTCGCCTAGGAATCGATTCATACAAGAGTTGAATAGTGTTTAGAGGAATATTGTAGCATTTTTCCTGGAGATATTTTTAAAGTTCTGGGAGAGATGCCGGTGGAGGATATCGACTCCGTATTGAACGCTCTAAAATAGACCAGAATGGTTCAATTATATTGAGGTTGGTGACTGTGCGGGCCAAAGCAGATGTTTAACTTCATCCTTCATCCATCATCAAACCATGATTGGACAAGTCTCGCTGTATGGGTAGGTGCATTATCGTCTTGGAAAATTCCATTTCTTGCAAGAAACAAAGTTTGCATCATAGGATGTACCTGGTCAGCTAAAAAATTTTTCATACTTCACCCCAATGATTCTTCCTTTCAGGGTCACGATTGGTCCAACAGAAAACCACGACATGGCTACCTATATCATGACAGATCTACCTGCATGTTTGACAGTTGGATGGAGATAATCACAATCATATGCTTGTGCAGATGTCCTCCAAATGTGCACGCTTCCTGTTGTAGGGAAAAGTGTGAAACCCGATTCTTTAGACCATATTACTTTCTTCCACTTATCAATCAACCAGGTTTTGTGAGTGTGACACCACTGTACACGACGCTTAACATTAATATCTGTAACAAGTGGCTTGGGAATTGCTGATCTGCCATAAATGTTCTGTTTATGAAGGTGCCTTCTAACTGTAATTACTGACATTGGAGAATCCAGATGGGTATTTAGCTCTGCAGTCACTTTTGCTGCAATTGTTCCCGTTTTAGACATTGTAATCCGCTTCAATACCTGTCGGTCTCTTTCACTGAGCTTCTCTTTCCGCCCACCATTTTGCTTTGCCGAGTTTGTCTTGCCGCACTGTGTGTATGCTGCCATGACTTTAGACACCGTACCTCTAGAAACAACTTAAAGTTGGGATGTTTCGGTCACACTTGCTCCAGCTAGACGGGCTCCTGCAATTTGGCCTCTCTGAAAATCTGAGAGATCCGGCATTTTAAGCTTTTGAAAAAAATACAAGAATTACAGAACTTTAATAAAGCTAATACATACTCCCAGAATGCATTGCTATTTATAAAAGAATTTGTGTCTATTATATTTTAATACTTACTAAGCGCATTCAAAAATGTCGCTTTTATTCACAGGTGTTTCCATTATTTTGATAACCACATGTAGATATAGGTTTGATACAATAAAAGCTGGGATATTTTAATGCTAGAATACAAAATAATCTTTTCTTTTAAATTTACACATCACTGAGACCTGTATGAGCAATCAATTCTCTCACGAAAGGAGAGAATATTACAGAGGCGAACGAGGTACAATTTACGAAAAAGAATCAGTTGTCGGATCGGATGGTTAGTAACTGATTAGATGTTGAGGTAGTAATGAGCTCAATGTAGTTTACTCCGTAAATGTAGTGGTAACTGATGGAATATGGCTTAAAGACTTTGTACAGATGAAGTTCTGAAGGAGCCTCACCAGATTTTTAAAGCAGAATGATGTATAAAGTCTAATGTGCTTAAGGGAATGCCGCGCTAATCTCAACACCTGTAATAAAGATGGAACAGTGTTATAGCTTGTTAGTAGAAATTTTGTGCAACAGCACAATGAATTCTTGCATCACTTGTTCTATTAGCATACATCAGAATATTAGCATACACATGTTGGCAAATCTGGATGGAATATTGTAGTCCTATACAGGATTCATAATATAAAAGTAATTTACATTTTGTGAGAAAGTGTAAAATAAATTTTTGTTTTGTAGGCACACACCGACTTGCATATATAGGCAAATTTGGAATATTTTAGTGCTATTCGAGACCCGTAATAAAAAAAATATTGTAGAATTTTCGTGGGAAATTTTTTTTAAAGTTTCATACTTGTTTTATTGCATTAATCATATTTTCTCTCGGGATGTCTCTGCTTATTTCCTTAAGATTGATCATATTTATAGTTTGAAGTTCCATAGAGATTAGCATTGTGTGTTATTTTAAAATTATTTGCGGGTTGTTATAAAATTATTTATAACTCGGTTGATTACTTTAAATAAGCAACAACTTTCATTTTATTGTATGACAAGAGCTTTGAGAGTTAAAAAAAAACTGTTTCAAAATGTCTTTATTAAATTATAAGTTTTCTTTAAAAAATTTTACAATAATTAAATTCCTTTAAAGGTTATTTTATAATAACAAAATAATTTAATTTCCTGGAACTCTTAAAGATTTTCATGCCACTTTTATTGATTTTTAACGCTTAACATCTTCGAATTTTAAGCTCATTATTGATCAAAATATTATTATAATTGATAATCTTGCTCCGAGGAATGCAAAAGGATTTTTTTTTGCTTATTTTGTGAATCCTTTTAATTATTTCTATTTCTTTTGTTCGCGTTTATTTCTTTCCTGATTGATTATTTATTTATTTATTTTCGTCATGGTACGCAGTAGCCATTTTTTCTTCTATTGCAGGAATTCTCAACGCAAAATTATAAAAATAAAACATTACAAAACAAAATTTCGCAAAAAAATAGCGATATAAATAATACCTTGATCCATTCCAAATGTATTCCACCATGCTTACACAAAGAAAAAATTAAAATACGTTTTAAATTTTTCAATTAAATAAAAATAATTAAATGCGTTAAATTTTTTTAAGTTTTAAATAGCTGTGCTATCTCAACTGAAGCATTTAAGAAGTATGAAAAAGCTATATTATTTAAGAACAAATAAATAATTTGTTTTTGAAAATAAATATCAGTATGTATAAATGTTCAACGTTATCTGTAACATTGGGCGGAGTTAAAAACTTCCTCGCCCTTTTAGCTTGCGTCATTATGGATTGTGAAATCGCAACTTCTCTGTGGCGTTTAGCAACTGAGATATTTTTTTTAATATTTAAGTTTGTTGATTTATTGATATGAGTATAAAGTTAAAAATTATTAAAAATTTATTATTCCTTACATTATCCCTTCATTATCCAAAATGAAAGTATTGCTAATATTTTCTTTCAGATTTTTAAAATTTTATTTTATATGCGACGCTGGATTTTTTTTCATTTAATGGGATTTGTTAAAATAAAAATTATTAGTTTCGATTTGATTTAGTGATTGTTTTTGATATACGTGTTATGGATAGAGAAGATCCCAATTGTAAAGAAACAAACGTTCAATAAGATCATATATATGTACTGCATATTATATATATATATATATATGTGTGTGTGTGTGTGTGTATTTACTATTAATTTTTTTTCATAATCTTTACTATAAATAATATTTTTTTTTAATTCTTGATCACTCTGTCAATGTGCATGATATTTTCTACTACAGTATTTAAGTATCAGTACACTTAATAGCACAGTAGTAATAGTACTAATGTAGTAGTAGTACAGCATTTCTTTCTTTTATTAGTAAATCGTGACAATCAGATCTATGATATTGTTAGCAAGATAACAGCTCTTGTAGAGAAACACATTTTCTAGTCCTAGTATATATATTGATTTCTTTACTATTTCTACTACTTCTTGTGCTATAAGTCACGAAATTTGTTTCATTTTAATATCATAGCTTTGAATAATCGAAAATAAAGGAACTGTTTTCTTTAAATAAATTCTGTTAATGATGCATAAATAAAAAAAATGTCGAAAGTTACAGTAGAATAATTATCTAAGCGTTCAGTTTTAGAATATTGTTTGTTTTCTAGGGAAGGCACACTCTCGAACACATTATAATTTGCAGTCAAAACCTTTGTTTCTGTTTCAAGGTCAAAGGAAGAAATAACAGTAATACAAGAAAAGTCGGAAAATAAGTGTATATTTCTATTCCCACGACTGTATTTACCTCGAAAGAACTTGATGAGAGAACGATTTTCGTGGCCGGGCTGAAAGAAAATGATGTCGGTCGCTTTGAACAAAGACAGCCCTTCCCAGTGGACTGAATAGAACGTGTGAACACTAACATCTTTACTCCAAGAAATAACATGCAGTCATATGGTTTGTGCAGTCATTATCTCCTCTGATTCCCATCAATAAGATGTTGGATGAAAAATCAAAACAAAAACAGTGAATCATTTTCTGCAAATGAGCACGAAGTGAATATTCAGCTGTTATGACCAAGATGGATATCCCACGTCAGTTGAAATAAATGGTGTTAAAATGAAATATTATCAAGTACTAAAAGACAAGTACTAAATAGACATAAAAATTAATGAAATTTTAGAAGTTTATTTCAGTAAAAATTGATCAATTTCATGTTTTTAATAATAAATCATCGATATTTCGAATTTTGCTCCTTCTCTACTAACGTTAAAACACTCTTTTTAATTTTAATTTTTCTTTTATTCGAAGTAAAAATTAAAATTTGTAAAACTTTGTTTTCCATTTTGACTTCTTTCAGTTTTATACACATATATACTACGGGTTATCAGCGACTGTTTTGCGAAATAAAGCTAAAAAAAATTGTTTTATTCTCAGGTTTTATAGATTTATTTTGTGTTTTCGTACAAGTGTTGCATTTAAAATTATACACTCTGTTTGGTTATAGAATCTATTATTTTTAATATCATTAAAATTTTTATTAATAACTATTATCACTATTTATTAGAATTATTTACTGTTTAGTTAATAATTTTTAGTTATTTATGATAAAACTCATTGACGTTACTGGTCATTTTTATTTCAAATTTCGCCACTTAAAAATTTAATTTCTATACAATGCATTAAATCAAATAAACAAGAATTTGAACAACTTAATTAGAAATTGTTCTGCTTATTTTGAATTTTTATTGTAAGACTGTTGCAAAATTTATTATATTTTTTAATAAAAATTGCTAACATATTTTAAATTATTTTTAATATAAAATATTTTTATTTATAGATAATATGATTTATTTTAATAAATTTATTTATTAGTGATTTATTACAATATTCAACCAATTTTACCATCAATTTTATACCATTTATTCTTTAATCGAATTTTGAATAAATTATATTTTTCTGTAACCCCTTTAAATTCTAATTAACTATTTAGCATTATATAGAAAACAAAGTTTAGGCGTAAATTTTTAAAGAATCGAATTATAATAAAGCCTCTCCCTAAAATAATAAGTCATTAAAATTTTTATTATATTTTTTAAAATAAAAATATTCTTAAAATGTTTCTAATTACCGATGTAATTTTTAAAATACATTTCTTCCTATGAGTATTAAAAGATATTAAATAATTATAGTATGTTAAGTATATAGAGAACCTTTATATGAAGATGCTGTTATTAAGTTCATAAATATAAATATTTTGCGAATTCGTGCTTTACAAAGAAAAGAATTAATGTCAAACATGCAAAATAAATAAACTAAAAAATTAATAAAATATATGTCTCAAATTAAAAAAAAAATCTGTATTAAAACAATTTTTATTGAAAGTATGATACATTTTAAAAACATAGCTAGAAGAAAAGGAAGATCTAATTTTATAATCTAAATATAATTCGAAATAAATCTCTCTGTTGTTGTGATACAATGTACTCCATGAAAGTTGGAGAGCATAACTAAATTAACTCTATAAATATTATTGGAAGCAGTTAGTCACTAAAGGCGGCTAGTTTGTTCTAAATTTAATTTTCAATTAAAAAGTCAGTCCAAAATTAATTTTAAAAAATTAATATGCTAAATTTGCATGCCATCAATGCTAGAGTACGACACTATCAAAACTAACAAAATGTTCGTCAACGAAATTAAAATGAAAAAATTATTGAAAAGGTATTCTACATGTTAAAGTTAGCAATAAAATATTCTGCGTATTAGATCAACATTATGTATCAATAAAAATCATTATGTATCAATCCTTTTTAATCAATCTTAATCCAAATAAGATCTCACTAAACCTGAAAGCCGCTGAAAGTAAGAAGAAACAAAGATTTAAGATGCTTAAAATGGTTTGATTTTTTTTATTATAAACACTGGATTCATCCATTCATACTTTTTTATAAATTAGTCTACTGTTTTGCATTCTACTAGCAAAACACTTATTTTAATACCATCATTCTCATCGTAAATTTTCGACGCACGTTTGAGAAAAAGCATTCGTTATTCAAAATGAAGTGAGACTTCCTTGTTATCAATTTTGCCTTGTAGATAAAATATATCTTAAAAGTGGCATTTAAAGCCGATTGATCTGTATATTGATTAATTTTTCTAAATAGCCCTTTTTTGAATGATCGTGTGTCGGATTACGGTCGTTAACCTGATTTCTGATACGCATCAAGCAAACGATTTATTAGCCATTAGATCGTTCACATTTGATGGCATCATTGATACGCCTGCATTACATATCATTAGATGACAGCCATTTTTTTTTATTAAAATATCTTTTGCCTGGATTTTTAACTGCAGCTAATCTTAGCTTATATTGGAATTTCTCCTGAACTAACAAGTTGGCTGGAATTATTTTGCTGTCATGCAGGATTGATCGATTTAATTTTCATGGCCTTATTTTGGACTGATCAGTTTTTGGATTTTTCTCTCATAAAAGAATTATTCGTTGTTTTCATCCAATGATTTCTTTATTAGTATTTCATACGTTATTAAAATTGTTTTCTTTTTCCAATAAATTGTAATATAATATTTGCATAAAAACAAGGCAATAATTTCCATGAATCACAATTACATTCATATTGCATAAGTTAATTATTTTCTAAAATAATATTTTATCTCCAGTTGATTAAACAAATGAACAGAAGAAAGATAATAGAATATTATTTATTCATTTTTGATTTTCCTTAGTTTAAGGCCTTAGTTAGTTCCTTAGTTAATTATAGTACATGTAATTATTTAAGAAGAAAAATCTTTTATAGAAATTTATACTTAATTATGATATAGAAATCTAGCTATAACTATAGTAATGAGATATAATCGAAGAAATACAATTTTCTTAATTTATAATTTTTAATAAAATTTTGAGTTTGTTTTGAGGGTGGCATTGTATAGTCTAAAATTTTCCTTGTGAGCAGGGCAGATAGATGCTTTAAAGGAGTAAATTCTTACAAGCCTCTATTCAACTCGTCAGGCTTCATGTATGGAAAAATGAAATTTTGTATTCCGTTTTTCATTTGCTAAAATTATGGAGTGTATTCACGGTCATCATAAATAATTTTAATACTCTAAAAACATAATAATTAATGAATCGATTATTTTAAATTAAATTTCAATTCCAAACTAATGGTGTCATGTGGTAGCATATTGTTTTTTTTTAAAACTGATTTAGCGATTCTATTTCTATTTAAAATAACAAATTATAAATTAAAACCTAAATTAATTTAAAACTTGCCTTTTAATAAAAATATTTTTAAAAATATTACATTTAATTTATTTCTTCTTCTTACGAGACTGCTATAAATACAGGACCATTGCATTTCACTTTCTAGAATACTATATACACAATATAATATACACTCTAATTACAACATGTTTAGTTTTATAATCATGTTTTATTTGTATCATATACATTAAATCAAGATTATTTAATGATAAAACGATAAAAACGAAAGGGTAACACTACAAAAGAAACAGAGGGACAGAATCTTACCTTTCATTTATTTATCGTTACCATTTATATAGAGAAACCATTTCTACATAGCTATCCCAATTTATGAAAGGCCGCGGTGGCCTGGTGGTAAGTTCTCGGCTTTGGAACCGGTGGGTTTCAGGTTCGAGACCCGATTCCACCGAAGAACCGTCGTGTAAGGGGGTCTGTTGCACGTTAAATCTGTCCTGACCAAACGTTCTCCCGCTGGTGTGGAGAGGGGAGTGCCAGCTCAAGTGTCATCCTCGTCATCTGACTGCGGTTCAAAATTACGAGGTCCGTCCCAAAATAGCCCAAGTGTTGCTTCAAATGGGACGTTAATATAACTAAACCAAACCAACCAACCCAATTTATGAAAGTTATTTTGGTATTTTCCTTTTCAATAATTTAAAAGTGAATTTATTTGTTTTTGATTTGTAAGAACAACGATTTTTTTTTTAATTACACGAGTATTTATGGCATCAAAAAATAATGGGAGCATAAAATGGTGAAAATATTTTTTAACGGATCTGCTTTTGCTTTTCACAAGAAAGTCGACAATATTAATAAATGAAATATATTCATATTTCAGCTTGTAGACAGTTCGTAGCATCTTAAATACTTTAATGCTTCTGAAATTCCAATTTCAAATTATATCATTACTTAAAATCTCAAAATACATTTCCAAGACATAATAATTCGTAGATATTTCTCTTAAACAATTAATATCACTAAAAACGACTCATCAAAAAAGAATTGAGAAACTTTACAAAGAAAAGTAACATGAAATTTATCATTTTTGAAAGTCTATCTTAACAAAGTGCGAGTTGGATGTATCCAAACAGATAATTAAAAACAGACTTCACAAACAGAAAATATTAAAATTGGATAAAAAAGATTGTCCTTTTTTAATTTAGAAGGTTAGTTAATAAATCAAATCTTTAAAAGGCAAACCTCAATAAGAACGGCATCATTCAATCATGGATTTCAATTTACAATAGATTTTTAAAACTATCTGATGCACCTGGTTTGGTTTGGTTTGGTTTGGTTATCAACGGTTATGACCGTATTAACCCTCTGGCTGCGTCATTCTTTAAAACCATTATTTAGATGCGATGCTGTTTGCAAATAAGTTCAAATATTTTCAAAGAAAGTGAACTGACACTATATGTTACACTATAATAATATAATGTAATAAAAATTTGTAATCGTAAAAATAAACACACTAAACTGCGAAAAACGCGGGATGCAACAGAAAATAGACTAATTGCCAACCCGCGGAAATCGAGGGTTACGCAGTTGGAGGGTTAAGTACACTGACCAATGATGGACTAGTAGTAAAATCTCAGATTTGAATCTGGCAGTTTCTTGATGGAAAATACGATTCCATCAAAAAATTGTCATGTAAACCTGGCACACATTAAAACAAGTGTAGGCGTCAAAGATTTCTCCCTCTATTATAGTGTAAAATGTCTTCGTCACCTATCCATGTTTCACAGCTATGAGGTCAATCCCAAAATTATCCATAGAAAAGGCAACATTAATAAAACTAAATAAAACAAAATATATGCTGCCGTATAACGGTCTTAAAAAAATGATATTTTGATGGAAAAAATTTGTCCTTGAGATCGTTAATTTCGAAGCTCCATCCAGAATAATGAATTCCATCAGGTAATAATAAGTAATTCCATCTGAATTAAGGTAATTAATAATTCAGGTAATTAATAGGTTATTCCATCCGAATTAAGGTAATTAATAATTCAGGTAATTCCATCTGAATTAAGGTAATTAATAATTAAGGTGATTAATAGGTAATTCCATCAAAATTCAGGTAATTACTTAAGAATTCAGGTAATTAATGGCAAATTCCATCAAAATTCAGGTAATTACTTAAGAATTCAGGTAATTAATAGGTAATTC
>JAPMOR010033005.1:53774-103560 GCA_026543865.1 Argiope aurantia | reverse complement strand
AGAATTCAGGTAATTAATAGGTAATTCCATAAAAATTCAGGTAATTAATAGGTAATTCCATCAAAAATTCACTATATATGCGGACTTTATTGAATCCAGCTATGCTGTTTCTGATCCCGGTAGTATAGCTTCGATATACCACCTAAATGAAACCAAAAACCTCTAAAAAGTCCAAAAATAAAAGCAGATCCCTTAAAATCTCAAAAACGGTAAAAATGTTACTGATGTTGCAACTATTGTTGCAGGAAGATGACAATTAAAATGATTCTCTATGGATATACTGATTTAGATATCGTTGTTTTTCATTAGAAATTTATCATCGTCTTTGTAACCTGCTCAGATTTCGAAGTTCTGAAATATATCTCAAAATAAGTCTGGTGTTGCAATAAGTAAAATGGGATGTTAATATGATTGAATTAAGTACCTAATAAAATCTATGTTGATACACAATAAAGTCTCAGAAATTTCTTTTTTATTATTTCTTTCGTTTTTATTGCGATTTCTTAATTAGTCTTATCTAATGTCTACTGAAGTATGACTCGTTTAACCATGGTTAATGACTGCGCTTTTTGCGAAGATATTCTATGACGTCTGGAATAATAAAATCAAATTCTATTTTTCTGGGTTAACTAGTCTGCATTTCTAAGGTTTCTTTTCCCTATTTGATATGATTTCACATTTATATTGCTCCTTGTGCCAAATTTCTTCCTCACATATTTCATACATTTGCCTCAGTTATACTTTCTGTTTTATTTATCTGAAAACAAGGTTCCTTGAGAAGAAAAATTTTAATAAAAAAACTTCAACCTGCTTACCTAAATATTTCTGTAAAAAGATGTTTTTCTTTTCTTGAAAAGAAAAATTTCTTTGTCATAAATAAGCATATCATATTTTCAATTGTAGTTTCATTAGCAGGTATGATATTATATTCAAGAAAAAAAGAAGGTGCATGGAATTCATTTAAATTACAATTAATTCATCTCATTATTTCATTTCCATTTCTTCATCTTTCCTTTTGCTAATGAATATGAAAAATTCAGAAATATGTTAAAAATACTGAGAAATATTTCTTTTTTTCATTTCTTTTAAAAATAGTAAGCTTCGTTTGAATTGCTAATTTTGTTTTATGCATGCAAAAGTTTTCAAGTATTTTCAAAGATTTTGAAAGTCAATGTTTTCAAGTATTTTTTCTGAATATTTAAGATTAAGTGCTTTTAAGTATTATTCATCTTTTTAAATATAAAACCTGTATAAAGTAGTTCTCAATTTAAAAGTAATTAAAATATCTGCGATAGTTTATTTTAATTTCTTTATTTCGTGAATAATTTTCTAAAAGTCGTCATGCAAAATTATATAGTTTAGAAAAAAGTTCACAAAACAAAAATATAGAAAATTTAGAAATAAAACGATTTAGATTCTAAAAATCAAATAAAATTAGAATGTTTAGAAGTTCCAGAAAGAGATTAATTTAAAATAACAATTCAATCTTACTTAGGACTTGTAAATGATGTTGATATAAATTAATTATACTCTATTCATTTTATTATGATGTGTTTGACGATATTAAATCGTGCGACAAGAATGTGAACAATGTAACTAGAAGAATTTATATAACAAGAATTTTAATGGTGTGTCCTAATTTATTATTATTTTCACAAATGAATTAATGAACAAAGGATTGCTTGTTTACAAGTCCAAATGCTTTTATTGAATTCAAGTACAAAGAGAATATTTCAAATGCCATACGTCGCTTATTCAATTAATGAATTATGTTTTGTTACAACAGCGTACTTATTGTGGACGTTTAACCAAGGCATTTCTGTACATTGATTGATTGCTATTTCTAAAATCTAATTAAGAATTGAAACTAGGAAAACATTTTAATGACTGTTGTTCCGTAACTAATTGATTATGATCTGAAATAATTTACCTCTTAGTTTTAGGATTGTCTTTTAGGGGTTATTGTGTAATATATGATAATTTACAAAGCGCCATGCTTTCAAATTTATAGTCTAATAACTGTGTTTTTCTTAAAATATTTAATGACTGAAAAAGTAAATTCTTGATATAAGAAAAAAAACCTCTTTAGACATATTAATAATTTTTTTCTCCTTACTGATCAGGCAATCATTTCTTTATAATTAATTTATATTATATCAATGATATATTTTTTTCTGACATATATTGTTCATTTGCAAGTAGTCTATTAGGTAAGAAGTAAAACAATTTTTTATATCAGCGATAAATTTTATTTTCATTTTTGCTTTTTCGTATACGTAGTACAGAAAAAGTATAGTAATCATAAAAAAAAAAATCGAAATTGAGATTTTGATGAATTTTTATTTTACCCCTCCTTGAATTCGAAAAACACATCTTTGGAAAATGTCCATCTGTCTGTCTCTGACAAAGATTACTCAAAAACAATTTGATTTAGATAGTTGAAATTTGGTATAGGGTCTTTACACTAAATTTGGATATTTCTGTGAAATTTTGAGTGAAATCTATTCAGAGGAAGTCCGTCTGTCTGCTTGATCAAATATTAATTTACGCGATAACTAAAAAACAAAGAAAATTAGATAGATAAGATTGTATATTCAGATTTCACTTTTGTAATATAGATACCAGTCAAAGTCTGAGATAAAACCAATAACGGATTGACTGTCTGCTTGTATGTACCTTCAGAAACATATTAACGAGATAATTCAAAAATGCAATGACTTAAAGATGCCAAACTAGGTATGGGATTTTGTGACTACATCTATAGTTTTGAGTCAAATTTCTATTCTGTTTCAATCGATTAAAAAAAGTGTTTAAAGCACACATTCGATTTTTGGATACTGTAAATAGTATCCCAGAGATTAATCGCAAAAAACCATCACCTCGCCAAGGATCACACGATAGATTCAATAAAAATGCTAAATTCACGCCAAAAGTGAATATTTGGTAACTATTATACGTCATTGTCCTGCAAGGCATTCTCTGGTGTGACAAGTTTATTAGAGAATATGAAAGAACATTTTGAGATCACTCCAGCTGGTTCTAATTAAGTTTTGTATAGCTATCTGCACATATTTAATCATAAATTTCTTCAGAGAGCTCGAAATTTATATAACTAAGTTGGTTTCCGGAACGTAATTGCTTGGATACGATCATATGTTTTCTTTTTAAAAATCATCGCATTGCGCCTGCAAACAATTTTTTTCTCAATAAGATTCAATTCTATTTCCCAATTTTCATCACTACATATTAGAAATCGACTTTAAATTTGGACGAAAAGTTAATTGATCGAATAGTGTTTTAAAAATACCCTACACAATATCAAAGATATCTCGCATGCTTCGAGGAATCATCACGCGTCTTCGAGGAAATGTTTACATCTGAACAAACGACCGATCACGAACAAAATAAAAGCCCGGGGATCGTGATATTGAACACAAGCAACATGCTTTCGTATCGTATTCCCACTTAAGAAAACAGTTAATTTCCTATGGTAATGAGAGCGATAATTAAGGTGACCTCTCTATGATACGATCAGAAGAAAGGTTGGCAGCCGATACCTCTGGGGCTTTCAGAAAAGAATCACATCAAAGAGATAGATAGAGATACCATACCATTCCTTCTTTTCTTTCTTTAAAAAAATCGTGATGTCATATTTTTTTTTCATGGCTCATCCGTTTTCTGCAGTCAGTTTTTTTATTGCTATTTTTTAAAGAAATGAAACGGAATTGAAGAATCTTTTTAGCAAGACAGCTAGATTCTTTTTCTCTAACCTTGCAGTGGTTGAGGTCTTTCAATATTTGTCATAAATTATTCTTCATTAAAATATAATTCAGATATTTGTTGTATGTACAATTACATTGGTCTTGGTCTATCCCACGACGACCCGCCTATCCGAAAGGGTGTAAGACCTTGAAAGTCTCAGGGGAGAAAACCATTATTTATTAATTAAAAGGCTTACAGTCATCGCCAGAATATGGGCGGTAAATAAGAGTATACGTTATAGTTAATTTGACTAAAATAAAATATTCAAATTAAATAATTAGCAAACCAATTCTCGGTTCAGGAGATTTAGTTGAAAAGTACATATAGAAAGCAATAACACACATAAGCATAAAAAAAATATCACAATGTCCAAAGGATGGAAGACATAATAGTATAGTAGACATATAGCAATATCGAACAATGTACCAATATCTAAACTTTTATATCTATCACATTATATAAAGACACAAATACAAGGTGAAAATACAAAGCAGATCCAGAATGACAAACACATAAAAAAATCATTACTAGAAGGTAAGTCAAAAATACGAGCAGCTGTCTGCAAAACTTTCAATTTTGACGCAGTTTTCCAAAGCCCAGGTAACATTAAGATTAATTGCCACCAGCTCAGTTTGGAAAGCAGAATTATAAGGGGCTAATTTTAAACAATGAGCTCTAATTAGTTTATTATTTTTAAAAATAAAATGCACATCGCAGTCCCAACCTTGTTGTTACAAATACATTGTCCTAGATTCAAATTACCAATTGTTATTATCGTTGAAAGGAAATTATCCCTATTTCCATCCGCAATCGTATGCTAGAAATTTCTACTTCAGCCTCAATGCTGTTGAAATTTTATTTTCGTCAGATCCTACCAAAATTAGACCTCACAATCTCTTCTATATATCCGTCTTATATTGTTATTGTCTTACATACCCAGTCCCGATAGCCATCTTTTATGCTATACTACTAATCCTTCTAGAATCTAAGGTTGAACTGTTCACATTTTCTTTTTCTTTTTTTCAGTTGTCAGAAAAGGCGATAAAAACATAAACCATTCATTTTGCCACAAATGGGTGGATCACTTTGCCCAGTTCTCTTCAATTGCATTCATTATGTGCTTCCAAATAGACAAAGTCGAATCATTCAGCGGAGACCACCATTCAGAAATAATCATCTACAGGTATTGAATATCAATCGTGACAAATTGATTATTTGGATAATTTTATCACACTCAATACCTTACCATACCTCCATTTCTAGAGCTCAAGTAGTTCCTATCAAATTTCCCTTAATGTAGACAGCCTTTCGTAGAAGAAGAAAGGATATATTACATCGACAATGATAATAAAATTGGAAATTTTATCATTATCAAGCATTTTTCTTGAGTGTAAAAAGAGTGAGTAAATAAACATGGTAATATAGCATAGATTATTGCATAATCTCTTTTACAAAGTAAAAATTTAAAATTTTTCGAAAGTGTTAAAAATAGGTTAAGCTGAAGACTATTATATAAAAATAAGGTACTAAAAAGCATTAAGGATGTACTATTAATAAAATACAGTGAATATTATTATTGAAAGTCGGTATGACTATACTAATCTAAGTAAATTTGTCATTGTCTATTACGATTTTAATTATGTTTATGACTATTTTTCTGGATGACAAATTGCTGAATTTTCATACCAAAGACTTTCTAGTGAAGATGAAGTCTTTTTTTCTAAGACGTCAAGAAAGAGCAAAAAGATAAGATGTCGCATAGTGAATGAGAATTTTAAATCCTGGATTTATAATTAATGTTAAATGAACTTTTTCTGGTATAATGCCACTGTTGGCACACATTATATAATTAATAAAATAAATTAATGAATGAGGTGCCACTTTCTGCATGAATGAGATGTCCAACTTCTCCACAAACGCAAAAGCCATACTTCGATTAGTTAAAGCATTGAAGGAAAGATGGAAGACTTCATCACATCGAATGTTCGGAGGAAATACAATGCCAAATATAGTTATTTTTTATATAATTAACTATGCTAAACACGAGTATCTGTATAACATTTCAAAATTCTTTTAGTTCATGTGTTTGGCACATGACACTGCACAAAGAATCGTTATTTAACTCTCAGAAATCTTAGAAAAATTACTAGAGCATCGGTAGTAGCTATAGATATTCATTACATTTTGTTTAACAAAAATAAAATTACTAACTTTACCAAAAAGTAAGCTCACTGTGGGATCCGAAAATAAAAACTATAATCCTAAATTCAGAAAAAAAAGGCCCTTTCGAAATAAGAAATTATCTGCGACTCAAAACTATGTGGAAAGTTCAGAACGCCGAGCAGCAGCAAACAGTAAATATCAAATGAAGCGCAATTGAATAACTAGAACTAAAGATAATCTGAGCTCCCAAACACAATTCATAAAATACACATACAAAAAGACATGCAGACAAATATTACAAAAGCTGAGAACAATCAAATTAATTATATTATATATTATATAATGCAATGGAGGGGATAAACAATCAAAAATACTTATAATCGAATCAATTAAAGACCAATACAGCAACATTCTCTTGAACCAGCTGAGTCATTTAGATAAATGAGATTATATATTCTGTGACAAATCTTGAGAAAAATCACAAAATTAAAACAAAAACAGAGAAAAAAACAGAATTAAAAGATTACTCCCCGCAGCCTTTGAATTTCTTTCTAAATATAGTTCAAAATTTGAAATTTTGGTTCTATTCCATTTTTTAATTTTTTTGTCAATTTTATTGCAGTTTTTAAAAATTCTGTTGTAATTTTTGTCAAACACAGTAAACACGGCCCCTCTGTATTTATAAACTTTTGTTGAAACGGCAAAAAAAGTCAATTCAATAATTTATACAACAAAAAATTGTATGTCCTTATATAATCAGTAAAGTTTAAAAGCTGGAATAAATTCGGTGTACAAGATAAATTAATAAGAAAGCACAATTTAAATTTTCAAATAAAACCAGTGGGGGTCGTCTCAACAAAATTTTCTCGCATATTCTCTAATTTATGTTCGCCCCCCCCCCCCTCATAAAATTGTGGTTCTTGTGTAACGCAGTGAATAAAACGGTACTTTTATATTAACTGCATACCATTGACGAACAATAGTTACGAAAAATCGACCATTGGAGTAAATCTAGCATTTTTACTAGATTTAGAGTGTGATCTTTCGCAATTAACCGCTGGGATACGTTTCATACACAAGTTCCAGATAACTGAATGGGAATTTTGGACGATTTTTTTCCGGACTGATCGAAACCAAAATTTGGCATAGAATTACATTTATTTAAGTCATTTTGTTTTGGAGTTATCACATATACATGCGTGCGAAAGTACAGATTGACAGTCAGTTAAACACCTGACTTATTTGGTTTCAAATTTCATATGAATCTACATTATAGACTCTAAACCTGTGTACAAAATTTTATCTATCTAGCTTTTTAAGTTTTGTAGTTATTATGTTTAATTGCACTGGGATAACCGGATAAAAAGTTTCTTATGAATGGATTTCATTCAAATTTGATAGAAATCTGATAAAAAAAATTGATATAAAAACAGTGTACCAAATTCCATCCATCCAGCTCAAAGCGTTTTTGAGCTATTTTGTTCACAGACATAATACCAAAAATGTGTTTATTGTATTCAGGGAAGGCAAAAGCATGGAAATCCATAAAGAAATCCAGTTAAAAAAATTTTGGCGAATATGATGCTTTATCTTTGTATACTTCGCATATGAAAAAGTAAAAAAATGCGAGAATCAAAGAGACGCCGTTGAATATCTTTTTGCAAAATAGAAAATATAAGATTTTTTTTGTAAGTTTTTGAGTAACATTCAAGCACGAAAGCTTGTAATCTTATTGTCTTTATTGACTACAAATTATATTTTAAATATTATTACCATTTCACTTATAGATTTGAAATTAAATTCATTCTCTAAATCTTTAATAAATTTAACAATTTGAGAAGAATTAATTTTAGAACTAACCCTTATTTTCATGAAAAATTTTCTATTTTGTATAATTTTTAACTTTAATGATTTAAAAGCATATACATTACATTATCATATCTTATTTAACAACATCCTGCGATACATTTTACTTTTTAAATATCCGCCGAAATATGCTGAGTAGGAAAGAAAGATACAGGTACATCGATACAAAAGCATGAGTGATCTGACTTCGCTCCACCTTCAAGGAGAACGGCAAAAGTTTATATATGATAAGACTGCACTACTACGATTCTCAGTATATAATTTATGTATTTAATTTGGAATCCAAATAAAAGTTAAGCCTATGATGAAGAAGTACATGAGATTATTCGAAGTCTAGAGCTTTGTGAATTCACATACGATTATCAATACTAAAGAAGAAGCAATTTGTAGGAGATGGTAATACTTATATCAAAATTTGTATAATCCTGTTAATATAACATGGGCAGTCATAATATTTAGCATAAACTGTCATTAACATTTCAGAAGCATTGAATATCTTGCAGATAAGAAAACTGGAAATTTAAACGATTATCAATACTGAAAAAATACTTACAACAAACCTTTATAAAATTCTATTAATGTAACATGGACTATCAAAATAATTAGCATGAACTGTCATTAACATTTTAAAAGTATTGGGTTCAATATCTTGTGCATGAAAAAAAAAATTGGAAATTTATAAAACAATATTTAAAAAATGGTTTCAAAAGTCTAATTTTTTAAAACCTATCTCAAATGAAAAGTTTGTCATTAGCAAAAATTTGAACCACATTAATCAGCAAACAAATTCAGAAACAAAAAAAATCCTAATATTTTGATCTTTAAATGATATTTCATTTTATCGGAGATATTTGATTTAAAGTCCTCCGAGAACATGGTTCTTGTACATAAAATGAAAACCCAAAAATAAATTACTTTAAAAATCATAAAAATATCTCGCATATATTGCATAAAAAATCTCGAAAGCAACAAAAATTGTAGGGGACTTGACGGAGCTATCTTTGACCATTTGATAATCCGGTCTTGGATAAACAAAGTTTCTTCAATATTTTAAAATTATTTCCGATGAAGAGTTTTCGAGTTTTTGAACGTTTTCTTAATACCCACAAATTAAAAAAAAAAACTCCATGACCACTGCACATGAACATGAGATCGTCCTCTCAAAAAACCAAAGGGAACCATTTTCCATCGAGTAGTTCAAACGCTCCATTCCAAATAAAATCGCTACAATTTAACACCTGAATGACGAATTCAAATGTCTCAGTTCTCACCTATTTAGAGCATGGCTAAATTACATAATGTCACACCACTTAGTTGAAACAATGGTTGCTGTGCCGTGATGATTCTGAAGGTCAAGCAGCAGCAGCAGCATTCTTACAAGTTGTTCGCCCTAAAGAAAAGCACGTGCATTCTGAAGCGGACCATTAAGCTATCTGTTACGACCGATGCACCAAGGGCGGGCAAAAACGAGGCCAAACTGTTTCGTCATTTGGCGATTGCGTAACGGTCAAGCTGTCTATAGATTGCCGAATTGGAACAGATTTTGCATAGATGAGTAAATGGGGGGAGGACCTTTAAAGAGATGAATCTTAAATTTTGACGTTGTTACTTTCATATATAAAAAACCGTGTTATGAATGTTTCCCTTTTAATCATGCATCCGGTTCACGAGGTATTGAGAGATAATTATGCCCAGTTCTTGGAAAACGAACTAAATTTGTTCCAGAAGAAAATCACATGCCTTATGACATATGCAAGAAATAAGAGCAAGACTAATTGATGATGCATATCAATTTAATGATATAGCAGCTTTCTCATTGCTATTGAAATAAATTGATATGAACTACTTCGAATTGTGCCAATCATATGAATGATTTAAGATGAAACAAAAAAAAAAATATACATCAAAATTTTTAAACTAAGAAGCTGATGTCTTTCAGTTGGGTTATGAGCACTTGTTTGGGTGTTGAACCAAGAAAAAGATCTAGCAAATGTTTAAATCCAAATAGCTAGTTATCTAGTTATTTTTCAATTTTTTTTCCGCCTGTTCTTTACTCAACTGTGATTGAATTTCTTTTCATTTATAAGAAAATAATAACCATTTATTTTTTTGGTGGATAAGATGAAATTTAGACGAAATAAAAAAAAAATTAAACGGCAGTTAAGGATCATGATTAAAATCGTTAAAATTTCCTATAATCGAAATATTTCTTTTGTCCTAACAGGAAAAATTCAAATGTAGTTATATAATAAAAGATTTAAAAAGCAATTTTTAAAAGGGAATTATATTTTGAAATGCAGTAATGATAACCATTTGAGTGAAAATCTTGAATTCAGCGATTCATGAAACGGAATCAAATTTATGTCACTGCATTAAAAAAATTCTAAATGCAGAAGGATATCTTATAACTTTAAACGAGCAATTCTCGTATATATCTGAAATTATTTCGTGTATCAGAAACTGCTCTAAGGATTTCGAAAAAATTTTATATTTTGATAAGGTTCTGCTTTTTAAGTTTATATGGGTGTCTTTCCTGAAAAAACGAGATTTTGCACAAAAAAGAATTTTTATAACTAAATATTGACATATGATTATACATGCGCTACATATGATTATACATGAAACATGACATATGATTATACATTATACATGCGCAAAAGCTTATTAGAGACGGAGTAACATCGGAATCCCATGCATTTTTCTCCTGATCGTTCTCGCATTTGCAATTCAATTACATTTCGCTTATAACTTTAAACAAGCCATAGAATAGGAATTTTTTTTTTCAATTTTACAAAAAAAAAAAAAAAATGCCGAAGGAAGCTTGGTTTTCCAGGTACTATTAAACATTAACAGCATCAGAAGAACCTACAGAATTATCATTCGTTAATACATCTGTTAAAATTCTTATGCCAATTAACCAGCTGAGTGATCAATCAGCCATACGCATTTTACAGCAAAACAATTTGTTCAGTCGCTTTATTGAATTAAAGTTTCAATAAATATTAGTCAATCTAAAAACTGGAATTCTTTTCCATCTTACGAATTAAAAACTACAAGTAATACCGAAATTATAATTAGAATCTGATAATCTTCAAAGACGACGGTAAGACAATTTTCATTGACAGTAAGCTTTTAAAAGATCGAAATCTTTTAGTATGAAGTAAAATAACCCGTAATGTCTATCAACCGGGCGTGTTTTTAGCGTTCAGAAAGTTTGTGAGTCTCCTGCATATCTTCCTTTATTTAATTTAAAAACTGTTAACCAAATTTGACTAGTTAACCAAAATTATTTCCTTTATTCTATGCATAGCAAGACATGAAGATAATTTATACATTTGCAGAAACTGAAGAATGGATTTTTTTTTCTTTACAATAATATTAAGAAAAATCGTTGGCAGCGGCAAGTTCCCCAGACAGGATAAGGAGATTTTTATTTCAAGGGAAAATATGAAGGACAGATAATGAAAATATAGTTGAATTGAAAATACAGATAATGAAAATATAGTTGAATTGAAAATACAGGTAATGAAAATAGAATTATGAGATACAAGAAAAAATCGATCACAAAGAACGAAATATTCAAATTTAAAGATCATGCACGCAAGCAACAAATCGTTTCTTAAACAGCAGCAGTAATACAGTGAATTACAATCACCATTGCCAATTCGCTATAAAATTAACACATAAAAATGAGAATTATTTGACTTCCTTGCTCAGTCTCTTGCATTTATGAAGGTTTTATTATAAAACATGGAACATTTCAAAAGGCTCCTCATATCTCTGTTCCTGTTAGACACAAAGGAAAAATTCTTATATTTTCCGAAGCCTTCAATTTTTTTACCAAAGTCGTCAACTTCGTTGCCAAGCTGATCGATAAGAGCCGGAGTCATTGACTTGGCATACATTAAAAATGTATATAAAAAATTCTTTCTTGATATGAGACTAACGTCGTAGGGAAACAGTGTTTAGATTTTCAACAATTGTAATGTGTTATATGTAATATTATCTATCATTTTTTTTTGTTGTTGTTGATGCTCGTGTCCCACTTCCCATTTATATCAGATCCACAAAATTCAAAAGATATCTTCAAGAACCTATATACAAAACAAAAAAAAAATCTGTTAAAGCATAACAGGAATTTAATGACCCTAGAAATTAAATTATTTATTTATATTTTATGCATCGTGGAAGCACTCCACAAATGAATGTTGATTTATTTTATGAATTATTCACAATTTTGTTTTGACACAATCGAGAATGGCACGACAAAGTAACAACAGATATTTAGGATAATTGTTTAAAACCTTCCCAGCTTACATTAGAGAAAAATTTAAATTAATTAGGATAAAAAAGCTTGTAAAATGAATCAGTTGAGTTCAAAGATAAACAATATCACATATTAAGCAAATCAAATCATTTTTCTTTTGATGCATGGCTACTTTCTGAAAATCGACGATTAAAAAAAATCCAATTCTATTTACATAAGCTGAAGTGAGCTTTAATCAATAATTCATTAACTTGTATGTTATTCAAGAATTTATTTTTTTCCATTCAACTGTAAAAAAAAATTAAACATTTTTCATCACTGACTCACAATGAAAGAACTTACCAGAAACTATTGCACAAGTGGATGAATATACCTACTTTTATAAAGATTAATTAATGATTATTTCCTTTATGTGTGATGAAAATTAGCACACTTAAATGCGCGTTTGGCGATATTTATTATCTAATCACGCATCAATCGTGCCATTTTTTCTGGGCCGTGAGAATTTACTTCATATTTTTAATCATTAATATAATCACCACAATGGGAAAAATCTCAATTATATTTTTAAAGCATAGTACAACATATGGAACACATTTATCAAAGATAAATATTTTTTCAAAGAAAGAATTACAATAAGTATCAGTTTAATAAAGGGCTTTTTATAAAAATATTTTTCTTAATATGCTAGATAATCGAGCTTTTTATTTTTGATTTTAGTCTTTAATATGTTGTCTTAAATTTAGTCTTTAATATATAAATCCTCGTATATATACAGTTTATAGATCGATTCCATTATAACGCCTAGTTATTTTATAAAGATAAAAATCCAACTTTTGTCGTCAGGAAGTTCAAAAAAGAAAAACGGCATTATTTTTAATGAATAAAGTAAAGAAAAATAATTCAAGAACACTTAAAAAAAAAGATTTTACCAGTGTATTAAAAAGGAAAAATAAATTTTTATTAAAATTCTTAATGTCAAAATAAAAATTGTAAAAGCAAGGGACATAGAATATATTTGGAGCAGAATATAAAACTGCAATAAATAAATATCTTACGAAACAAAACAAAAAAAAATTAAATATTCGTGATATAAAAAATTAATATGCATTATAAATATGATTGTAGTTTCAGTTTACTTGGAATATTTTCATGTTCGCTTGAAGCTTTTAATTTCCATATTTTCATTATTTTTTACTTGTTATTAAACTTATAAAAATGTATTCCTGAAAATATTTTCCTTTATTATTTCAAAGAAATAACATAAATTATAATTACTTATTTTCCTATAATTGCCGTTCATAAAATTCATCAATGTGGGAAAAAATTGCAATATGAAAATAAAAAATAAGTATTATTTCAACATATTGGCAATTCAAATTTCCTTAAAATTTCAAAACTGCTGAAGCGTTATATTAAACTATAAATTTCATAGCTCTTGAATTTCTGCTTTGTGATATACTTTTGCTTGTAATTCGGCCAATTTTTTTAAATTTAACTTTTAGGAAACGCGTACTCTTACATATTTTACTTATTCCTACTTATTAATCTGACTGGACTTTAAAAGTAATAGGTAAAAAAATGTTCATTTAATTATATCATATCGCTTATTTCGAAGATCGAATCTATACTTTTTCGAAAATTTTGATGCTCATTTTTATAAATTATATTAAATTATTATATTAAATCTTTTCTTATTACTTAGAAAACAGGAAATGGTAATGGACTTCAGCCAAAAGACATATATCTATTTTATAGCTCAATGAGGCTGCTCTATTTGGTGCTATTAATTATTATAAATATTTAAAAATATATATGATAATATCATTTTAAGGCGCCATTCTCATCTAAATTTTTTTGTCCTACTGACTTGATTTTGCGAATTCTTTCTATCCGATTAGTCTAATACAACTTTTGCTTAATTGCTGAATGTTATCTATGAATTTCACTAAATCTAGCAGTTATAATAATATGTTGAAGTCTAAATAAATATGGAACTTTTAATATTATATATGAAAATTTCAGGTTGTAATGCTACATAGGAATATAACCTAGAAGTTGGAACGTTATGTATGAAACTAACTAAAAATTGGAATATTATGTATGAATTTAAATAGGAAGTTGAAATATTATGCATTAATTTAGCAAAAAAATGGAAATAATATTATGCATTAATTTAATTAAACTTGGAAGTCGGATTAATATTCATGAATCCAACTAAACATGTTGATTCAAATGCTATTTAAAAATCTAACAAGCTAAGGTCTTAGAGTTTGTATATTATTTAAGAATCTTATACTGTAAATTTGGACTACTATATGTAAATCTCTTGAAATCAAGGGTTTGGAATTTATGCAATTATGAGTCTATTTAAACCTGGAAGACGGAATATTATGTGTGAAAATAACACTGTAGGTTGGAATATCATGTATGAATTTAATGAAATACAGAGTAGGAACATTATTTATGAATCCTCTTAAATTTTCCTTTCGGACTACTCTATCTAATCTAATCTAACGAAATCATAGAACTGGAATATTATTTATTTAGTATTCTAACTAGGAAATTGGAGTATCAGGTATAAATGTAATTAAGTTTGGAAGGTATCAGGTTAAGCTTGAAAATTGGAATAGTATACATGACTAGGAATTTAGAAATATTATTTATGAATATTATTAAATTTGGATGTTGGACTATTATATGTGAATCTAGCGAAATCAGAGAATTGGAATATTATTTATTAACCTAACTAAACTTGGTTTATTATAATTGAGTATGAAAATTGGAATATTATCTATGAATCTAACTAACTTGGAATTTAAAATATTATTTACGAATTTTATTAAGTTTGCTAATTTGAATATTATATGCAAATCTAAAGAAGACATGGGCAAATTGTATTATTATTTATTTATGAATCTAACTAAGAAGTGGGAATACTAAGTATAAATGTAATTAAACCTGTAAATTGGAATGTCATCTATGAATCTAATTAAGCCTATAATTTAATTAAAAATACTACATATAAACCTAACTCAACTCAACCTGGAAATTGAGATAATATGAATCTAATTATAGTCCGCGTGTTGAATTTGGAATATTATATATGAAACCAACTAAGCTGGAAGCATGGATATTATGATGAATCTAATTAAGCCTAAAAACTATAATATTATCTATGAAACTAACCAACTAGAAATTTAAAATACGAATTTTATTAAGTTTGCTAATTGTACTATTATATGCGAATATACCGGAACCAAAGAAGTGGATTATTATTTATTTATGAATCTAGCTAAGAAGTTGGAATACTATATATAAAAATCTAATTAAACCTAAAAAGTGGAATATTATCTATGAATCTAACCAACTTCGAATATAAAATATTATTTACGAATTTTATTAAGTTTGCTTATTGAACTTATATGCAAATCCAAACGAAGACATGGACGAATTTGATTATATTTTATTTATGAATATAACTAAGAAGTTGGAATATTATGACGAATGTAGTTAAGCCTGGAAATTGGAATATTATCTATGAATCTAATTAGTTAGCAATTTAGAGTACTACATATGAGCCTAAGTGGGAACATCGAAAATGAATCTAGTTACACCGCTGGTTGTTGAATTCGAAATATTATACATGAAACCAACTAAACCTGAAAGCCTGAATATTATGTATGAATCTAAATTAAGTTGGAATTTGGGAAGAAGGTGTCCCACACCCGGAAAACAGAAGGTTGACCTTTTGTGAAGTCAAGACCTGCTCGTTTCTGTTCCTCCGGAGGAATTTCCACTCTAACCTACATTCCTGAAGAAACAACTCTCCAACCGCACACATTCCCGCTTATTTACTTGGCCTTCTAATCCATCTTTTTTTTCTTCCTTCTGATAGTGTAAACGAGTTCCACCAACCGCGGCACCTTTTTTTTTTCCCACATAGGCTGTCATATTAGATATGATTTTACTTACCCTGTTTTTTAAAGTTGAAGTGACTGACTAATGACCCATTATATGCATGCATTAAACACGAAAAAAAGTAGTATTGGCAAACTTCTGCGAATGATTTTGATTTTTCTATAGAAAGTGTTACAGCTGCACGTTTGACGGCTGCTACAAATTTATTAAATGGCACATTTTTTGTTTCTTTCATTTTGACAGACAATTTTAATTAACTCTTGGAAATTATGAAAAACATAACTTTGAATAAAGGAGAGAAATTCATAATTTTAAAAGTCTGCTGGAGTTTACAAAAAAAATCTATAAAAGTTCTTTCCGAAACTTTTTTTGCAGAGTGCCTAATAAGAGCGATATTCTCTCGATTGATTCAAATCAACTCTTGACATACAAATATAATTTTAGTAACAAGATCATATGCCAAATTTCATCTATGTAAGTCGAGGTATTTACGAGCTATCTGTTAACATGCATGAAAAGGTCTGGAACTACAGAAACTCAACCTGTTGTCAACTTTGGTTCCAAATTATTCTTTAGATGGAACTACTCTTGTGATGCTAAAACCGTGCATCATGTTTTATTTATTTAGTTCTTTGCGTTTTGTGGCAACCGAGTTCACTTGTACTTGAACAGATATATAAACATTCTTCCTGTATAAGGATTTCATTCAAAATTTAACAGAAATCTGCAAACTGTCATTTATTTTCTGGAACAAATAGCAAAGATAACCAAAATTGCAAAGTAATATAATCTTTGCACAAACCTATTTATGTACCAATTTTTGTTTTAATTACCAAATGAAAACATTGGACTATTCTGCCATCTTTGGCGATCACGTAATTCTAAGGAAATACTGGTTGTCTTTGAATTAAATTAAACCTCCTATATATAACTAATATTAATGATTTTCTCATAAAAGTCTTTTTGTATCAAATTGTGACAGGCATAAAAGGCATGTTATTTAATAGCCTTACACCTGTTACATCTGTTGTGCTCATGAACTATTTTAAGAGATACGAGTTCGATTAAATTATAGTACCATTAAAAACTGAAATGCATGAATAATCTATTTTAAATTACGCGCTATCTTTTCAGGTAATGCAATTTCACCTTCTGATTCCTCATATAAATACTCAGATAATAAGCAAAATCTTTCTACTTTAGCTTTCAACAAAAAGAAAATCATGCTATTAAATATCAAATGAAATGTTAAAAACGGTTTAAATTTCATTGCAGTGGTAAATATAAAGAATAATAAAAAATATTTTTTATTATTCTTCATATAAAATGAATAATAAAAAAAAATAATAGAAATAAGAAAATAAAAGTAATAAAAATAATATAAATAAATAAAATTATTAAAAAATATTTTTTAAACAACCTAAAAATAATTAAGAAAAACTTTGCGCAAAAAGTATATAAAATGGCTATCCCCCCAGTGGGCACCTCTTAATTGAGAATGAGAAGAAGAATTTTTTTTTTCTCATCACCTGTTGAGTACAGAAAGAGGTGTGTGGGGGGAGGGGGTATCTCCTCCAATCGATGTTAGGATGAACTTCCCAAGAGAAGGGTTGTACCGTAACCGGTGATGACCCTTAGGACTCAACCACTGTTCCCGTCAATGTTGCTGTTGCGACGGTCCAGTCATTCAGATTTTCCCGTATTTCGGGGTAGCCATTTTAAGGTTTTTAAAAAGACATATTTTAAATTCTAAAATGGTATAAAAATCAGTTTTGTGCAATAATATTATCTCAGAAAATGCTAAATGATTGTTTAAATTTATTAATTAAAATTAAAAATTTTAAAAACCGCTTCAAAGTTATATTTCTATTCTCCAAAGCATGTTAATTTGAAATTTTGTATCACTAAATCAAATGGTTTGTTCTTTATTGAGCCACCAGATATACAATCCACATTTACAATACCACATTTTCCTTTATTATTAATTTATTATTAATAAAAATAATAGCTAAAACAAAAACTGAAACAAAGAGACAGGAAATAAAACTATTAATTCGCATAAATAATTATTTGAATCAGTTTTGACATCATGTTTTCTACGCCGTTATTTTCACCAATTAAAATAAACTTCTGAAAAAATGAAATTAAATGTCATCTTACAGAATTCAAATTTAAGAGTTTGACTATCAAATAAAACTAATATTTCTTGGAACAAAATTCTTATTGCTGTTTGATTGCAATCGTTCCTTCCCAAGATTACTTTTGTTTCAAAATTAGCTCTCTATCGTGAACACAAGAATCCATTTTATTATTGACCTTCCCGAACGCTCGCCTTCTTTCATGGCTGGGTGGGAGATGGTTACAGGTCAAGCAGTCAGTTGACCGACTAGCCATCAGATAAAGTTCTCTTTCTTTACATATACTGTATGCTTTTGGTAGCGAAAGTGGCGGCTTTGTAAAGTATTCTTTGTTTTCTGGCATTCTGGGAAAATTACTTCATTGTTTTATTTTCGTTTTCACCGTACAGAATTTATTGAATTAGCTGTGTTTCTAGGTAGGAAGAATGAACACTCTCGGCTTATTGTATGGGACAATAAAAGAGCCCAAGCGAAGGAAACAAAGGAAATAATCATTGTTAACATTGAAACAGATAAAATGATTTTTCTCGCATATTGCATGCACAACAGCATTATAAACTCGAGTTTTCTCTCTCGGATTTTTAAATATCAATTGACAATCAGTTTTTATTTTAATAGACATTTGTAGAGTGTTCAGGGGCATATCGAGGGTAAGTGAAGACCAGAATATAATATTACATCACCCCCACTCCCCAGTTGTCATCTATGGTTTATAGTAAACGGTGTCCGGACGATGACTTTCTTCATATATTTATCTTGATATTAAAAACAAGCATAAATGCACTTATGTTTCGTTCACATACTACCTTAGACAGACCCTGGGATTTCCATGCCCCCTTCCCCCATCTCAAGGTTGTTACGCCACTGGTGGAATAAAGAATGACAGAAGTTCGTTAACTTAATAGAGAAATTAGAAGAACTTGAAGAAGTTCGTTAACTTGAAGAGTGTGTAATTGCGTAGCGAGGGTAAGTGATGCCCAGAATATAATATTGCGTCACCCACCCACCCTAGTTGTCATCTGTGGTTTAACAATAGTATTTGTTATTCCGACTATGACATTCATTGTATGCCTTACGTGATATTAAATACAAGCATAAATGCACTGATGTTTAGTTCGCTTGGACTGGCCCTGGAGCTTCTATACCCCATATCTCAAGGTTGCTACGCCACTGGTGAAATAGGAAATAACGAAAATTCTGTTTCAATCGCCTATCCTCAAGGTTTGAAAATGCAGTTTTGATCTCTTATATTACCAATTTCCAGTTATGAATTATTTTTCCAATTTTTATAAACATTATTTAAATTATAAACTATCATAATCATTTCATACAAAATGAATTTAACGTGATGAATGAATTAATTTTAGGAATAATGAAATATTGTCTAAAATTGCCGATACTTATATAAATGTCTTCTTTTCTATTTTTATGATAACCTTCATACAATCTTTATGATGAGATGATTTCGAAAAAGATTTTAGAGGATTATATAAATAAAATAATCTAAACAAAAATGGATTTTTCGAAGATTTCAGTGTTGAACACCTTTATGGTGTCCCAAGTTAACATTAACAGAGCTTCTTTTAACTCAATATTTTAATCACCTCATGACAAGACAGAAACTACCCTTCTGATCAATACCAGCAAATTCAGTTTATGTTTCCATAATCGTTCCGTCCACGAAAGGAAACGTAATCTTGAATGCTTTATAATAACCATCAGGACTGGTCTTCCTTAAATTTTCTCACATACTCTTTAATAAAAGTGTTGTTCTAAAGAATGCATGCATAGTATTGGCATACAATGTTTACGAAATACTAAATTTTGGAATGAATTTTATCATTTTTACTAAATTTATCGTGTGATCTGTGGCAAGTTTTTGGCGATTAATCCCTGGCATGCGATTAATAAACTCCATCAATCGAATTTGTGTTTAAGCAAAGGTTTTCGCAGCTGCTGGAAACAAAAATTTCGCACAAAAACACAGGAATTTGAAGTCACGAAATCCCATACCAAATTTAACGTATTTAAATCAATGTGTTTTTGAGTTATTACATTTACGTGTTTCCAAAAGTACAGACAGATAGTCAACCTCTTGTTAGATTTGGCTCAAAATGTGATAGGTGTCTACAATATAGATTTTAATTCTGTTTTTATATAATTTTACCTATCTGGCTCTCTTCATTTTATAGTTATTATGTTATATATTAACAGATTATATATTATAATAGTTATAGTTATTATGTTAGTTATTATGTTATAGTTATTATTTTATAGTTATTATTCGAGCAGCTGAACAGACACATTTCCTCTGAACGAATTTTGTTCAAAATTTAACAAAAAACTGCAAATTTGGTATTTGGTAACTTAAAGCGTTTTTGAGTTATCTGTGTCACAGACAGACAGGCAGACATTTTCTAAAAATGTGTTTTTCGAATTTTCTGACTATTACAATACTTTTTGTATTCTAAGTATACGAGAAAGTAAAGATCCTTTCTTTCGCCAAAATTAACATAGAAAATGTATCGGGCTGGTGCTAAAATATTGTTCAAAATAAAAAATTCCTTGACTCGGGTAGTAAAAGATTCTAAAGTTTCAACCAGAAGGAGCACATAATATTATCATTGACTTCGAACTGTTTTAAATTACTTCATTAGCTACTAAAACATTCATTTTCATTTTACAGTACAAGTTGTATGTCAACCCTCCTTTTTTCTCAGTTTTTACTTTATCGTTTACGAAATATAGAGGAAGTATTGTAATCTAACTCCAGATTTTGATGAATGTCCACTTGTCAGACCTCTCAGATTCCGAAAAACACACTTTTGGCATTATATCTATCTGTCTGCGAATGTGATAATTCAAAAACACTTTAAGCCACATGGATGAAATTTGTTATATGGACATGTGTAGATTTCTGTCAAATGTTGGACGAGATCTATTCAAAGGAAGTCTGCTTGTCTGACTATCTTAGTGCAAATGAATTAGATAATAACAAAATTCGAAGAGAATGGTAAATAAAATTTAGATTTAGCATCTAAAATGCATATTCTTAACAAACCTTGAACCAAATCCATAAAATAGTTGACCGTTTTTCAGTTTCTAGTTTCGCATGCAATGATTCATAAACGAATCGACTTAATGAAATTCGGTTTGTTATCTTGTAACTACAACTGTAGCTTCGTATCAAATTTTGATGGCAATCTGTCAGCAAAAAGGCGTCACGCATACATATTCTCAGAATAGATTCAGTAAAAATACCAGATTTAGGCCAAATATTTATATTTTGTAACTATCGTTCACCGATGCTATACAAGGTATTCGGGTTCTTACCTAAGATCCATAATTTTATGCGGGGAGGTTGAAATGGTTGACCGTCTTTCGTTTTCTGCTTTTTCATGTCACTATTCATAAACGCATCGATTTAAATCAATGAAATTCGGTATGTTATCTTGTAACTACAACTGTAGCTTCTTATCGAATTTTGATGTCGGCAGAAAAACGTCACAAATACATATTCTCATGATAGATTCAGTAAAAATGCTAGATTTATGCCAAAAAATTGATATTTCGTAACTATTTTTCACCGATTCCATACAAGTTATTTTCTGTTTTATCCAAGATTCATAATTTTATGCCGGGGAAGGGGGGTGGGATACGGTCTTCATTGGAAAGTATACGGGAAAGTTACTGGGAGACCACTCCTGTTGATTTTTGTTAACTTACATAAAACTAGACTTGAAAAAAAAACTTAATTTTTTAGAAATAATAACTTTTTTCCGAAGTGACATGTAATCTTTGCTACCAGATTTTTTTTAAAATAGAGATAAAA
Organism: Argiope aurantia; assembly: GCA_026543865.1. Classification (NCBI taxonomy): domain Eukaryota; kingdom Metazoa; phylum Arthropoda; class Arachnida; order Araneae; family Araneidae; genus Argiope; species Argiope aurantia. The sequence goes on along the minus strand of JAPMOR010033005.1, from coordinate 81,611 downwards.
ACAATTTGGTGAGTATGAGAGAAAGTTTCGAGGACACTACTCCCACTAGTTCTATTCCAGAATTTTTTAATCCTGATAGGGTTATTCAACCATAAATCTCATTTCTTTAATTCCTTCCTAGGGATTTAATAACAATATTGTATAAAATGAATATATATCAGGAATAAAATGAAAGATTAAGAAATTACAAATTAAAAAATAATATGGTCTTAAAAATGCTTTAATTAACAAAAATCCAAAGGATTATGTGATTACTGAATTAACAGAATTACCGCATTATTTAATTTATTGTAGTTTAAAAGTTCAAAATAAAAAAGTGGTTTTTAAAAATTTAATCGTCTTATTGCTTGCTTAAGACGGATCATATTAATATCTATCATGAAATATTAACATAGATGCTGTAAATAATTCTCTAAAAAATTAGGTAAAAAATAACTTCTATGCAAATCAATGTAAAATAACATTAAAATAAAAATATCCCGCACACATTAAGCTTGGTGATTTCGGAGCCGACGACTTTATAAAATCTAGTAAACTTCTCTAAATATGCAAAGCGTTTTTTTTCCTCGTGTAAAATTTCTTTCCTGAGAATTTAATAATGTATTGAATGAATATATACCAGGAATAAGATTAAAGAATAAGAAATTTTAAATTAAAAAATAATGTGATCTGAAGGCGCTTTAATTAACAAAATCCAAAAGATTAAGTTATTACCGAATGAATCAAATTATCGAAATGATCAATTAATTTCCTCCAATTTAAAAGTTGCAACTAACCAGCAAAGTGAAAGAATGGTATTTAAAAATTAAATCGTTTTATTGCTCAATGTAATTTGACTGCTCAAAATAATATCAATTGTGGGATTTTAACGTAGATGCTATAAATAATTCTCTTAAAAAATACGTAAAAAAAGAATATAACTTCCATATGCATCAATATAAAATAACATTAAAATAAAAAAAATCCTCAATGCAAGCAGGATGGCAAAGGTAGATTCCTTTATATCTAAGTTAAGTATCATCAACATAAATAGTCGATCTTAAAAACAGTCAATATTGAGGTTTCAACCCCTAACTTCTAAGATATTGCAATTATTGAAAGAATTTACAGGTAAAAGTTGTTTGTCTTAATAAGGCACTAATTTGGCTGATTGGATATATTTTTATATCTTTAATATTAAGAAAGTTATAGCGAAATGAAAATTTCAACTTCTCCACCGCCAGCATTTCCACTCCTTTTGAGCTAGATAGACATTTATGAACTCATCCGAGATTTTTACAACAACATATTCCAACAAAATCCAAATAAACTTACTTTAGTTATCCTATTCACAAGATAACATGGTCAAATTTCAAATCGTTATACCCATAATATATATATATATATATATATATATATATATATATATATATATATAGGAAGCATCAAGAGGAAAAAGAATCACCATACAACATTGGGTCCCAAACGAAGTTTATGGGGTGAAAATCGCAATAATATAAGGATTCGGCGAACTTTTGGAAACTGTAAAAAATTAATAAAAAAATAACAATAGGTGTTTCAACTATGAATTTTTTTAAGTGAAAGCACATTCTTAAAGACTATTTTTCATGTAAGTAACATGCCGACTTGATAAATCAGGGCGTGGTAAAGTGTTGAAAACAGAAAAGTAGTTTGGAACCCTTATCTGCAAAAATATTTAAACTTTAAGAAAAATAAAAGCTTGAAAATATGAAGAATTTTATACTCTTTAATTTGATATAAGTCTGTTGTGTGAAAATTGAGGAGGTTTTAAGATATTCCAGAAAAACTAAAATGTTAGCCAGGAAACATAGCTGCAACATCGGTACCGATGTTTACAGAGGGTGTTGCCAAATTCGAAAGGTAAATTTCGAGAAGTGATAGTAGGCATTAAGGAGATGAAAAATTATCATAAAAACATAGGATCGCAGGAGACATTTATTCTGTGAAAATCGCAAAATCAGACTTCGAAGAGACAATTAGCCTTGCGAAGAGAATCGCCCTATGAATGCGAGGATTTGGAACAAGATAGTCGAGAAGACGACGCTTTCTCGTATCTAAATTTTCCATGCGTTCGAGGAATATAAAAGCAGCTTGTATTCATTAAAGAGCAGTGAAGAATTGATAGTCGATAAGTTTCATTCTCAAACAACATGTCAAATTTCACGAATGGCGAACATGCGGATATGCATTTAATTTACGACCGAGCGGATGGTAATGGACGGCTAGCAATGAATATAACAATAGCAATATCCAAGTAGGCGTTGTCCACACCACAGCACCTTTGCAAATATTAATAGACGATTGTTGCAGGAGACAGGATCCTTCAAAATAACGAGGCCAAATGCAGGGCCCGAACGCCTCAGTGCAGCAAAGTACCTTGTTTTCTTGCATCATGTCCTTCCGGATTTACTGCAGGAAATACCGACCATTGCACGCCAGAACATGTGGTTAATGCATGATGTTGTACCAGCTCATTTTTTTTAATTATGTGCGTAACTACCTAGATGATACATATCATGGGACGTGGATTGGACGTGGCGGACCTGTTGATTGACCTCCACGTTCCCCGGACCTTAATCCCTTGGATTTCTTTTTCTAGGGTCATATGAAATCTCTTGTTTATCAGACACCTTTGGATACATTGAAAGATCTCGTAGCATGGATCGTCATCACTGCTGGAGAAATCGCAAGCACACCTGGTATGTTTGAGCGCGTCCGGTGGCCCTTTAAACGTCGTTGTCAGTTGTGTAGTGGCCTTCGCGGCCGCAAAATTAAGCAATTTTTATAAAAGTTTCTCATTGTCTCCTTTCTTATGTTAAAATGTCTGTGCTGTAAACGTATGCTGTATCTGCATTCCAGAAAATAAATTTTCACCGTCGTTTACGACTTTATATTTCTTTGAAAATTCTTATCGCCTTGATGCCTACTATTACTCCTCAGAAGTTTTCGATGGAATTTTGCAATACCTTCTATAAACATTGGTGCCGATGTTGCAGCAATGTTTCCCGGCAAACATTTTAGTTTTTCTTGAATATCCTAAAACCTTATCAGTTTTCACACTACAGCCTTATATCAAATTAAAGAGTATAAAATTCCTTATATTTTCAAGCTTTTAATTTTCTTAAAGTTTTAATATTTTTGCAGATAAGGATTCTAAACTACTTTTTCGTTTTCAATAATTTACGACCCCCTGGTCCATCAAATCGGCATGTTACTTATATGAAAAATAGCCTTTAAGAATGTGCTTTCACTTAAAAAAATTCATCGTTGAAACATCTTTTGTTATTTTTTAATTAATTTTTTATAGTTTCCAAAAGTTCGCCGACTCCTTATATTTTTGCGATTTTTACCCCCTAAACGACGTTTGGGACCCCATGTTGTATGTTGATTCTTTATCCTCTTGATGCCTATTATCACCCCTCTGAATTTGTCGGTCGAATTTGGCAACACCCTGTATATAATAGTAATAAAAACCAAGTTAATAGGAAAAAAGTATCAAAATTAAACCAAATAAAATAAGAATCCGACCTGAAGACTTTCTCAAGGGCCACCTTCAATCAGGGATTCAATAAAAGTGATGCAATGGAGCCTTTTCTGTTCTTTTTTAAGTTTTTAGTTTGAATCAGAAATAATTTACCTAATGCTAATATTTCTAATTACTATATAGATATATATATATAACTTTCGAAGAATAGTTTTGGGTTCCAGGGACCATGATCGGTGAAGAACTGAAGAAATTTTTCCAGTCTTGTCATAAAAACCAATTGTATAGGTAGTCTTTCTATAATAATCTACCTAATATCAGGCATATTAAACGTGGTTATTTCGGCGTCGACAACCTTGTAAAATCTAGTAAACTTATCTGACGATCCAATCGCTTTTTTTCCCTTGTGTAAAATTTCTTCCGAGCCAGCGATAATATTTCATTCCCTACTTATGAGGGTGTTGGCTCCAAAATTTATCATCCATTTGCAATCCTGTCTCATGTAAGATGAAATCTTCTACCAGGCATCCGGATCCGCATTTTTGGTGGATTTCGACTATGTATAGAGGTTCACTCATGCATCTCTGTGAGCTCATCGGTTTTCATTTCTTTGCGGTATGAATCCAACAGCTCGCGGTCATCACTACTACCAAACGTAATTGTCTATCAGCATGAATATTTGATTAGTTTCTTGTTTCGTTTCCGTCTGCTTTTTGAAAAAGAATAAACTATGTTTTTCTATTATTTTCATTCTATTTTTTTATATTATGTTTAATATTTTTGAAGTTATAATTCTATTTTAAAATATAAAATCTTCAATTATATTCTAAAATGTAAAATATTCGACATGCGAAGAAAAGAAAATAATGAACTACGTAATTACCGAGTTTACGTAGGCAGGGTCAGATTAAATATTGTAGAGGTCCTTCGGTAATACGAGTTTTGATCACTCTTTTCTCCTCACCAACTTTAACCCTTTAAAGGGCCATTTTTTTCTAGTCATATTAGGTTAAAATATTTTTAGGCTTGAAATTTGAGTTAGAAAAGAGATTCATTTAGCTTATTAGATAAATTTAATTTGATTGATTAATTAATTTGGTTAATTAATAATTAAGTAACAAATCAAGACACATGATTTTGTGCAAAATAAAGAATTGAAGCATATAAGTTTCTGTCTTTCTAAAAAAAATTGTTAGAACTTATGCCAACCTACATAATTTCATACAAAGATTGATAAATTTGGTGGGAAACATACTTCCCACGGTCCTAGAAAGGGTTAACAAAAATAAAATTTTTTGATTCTCCCTCTGTCCGAAAAACATTTTTAGCGTTGTCTCATGTAAGATGAAATTTTTGCCTATCTGTGAACATGATGAATAAAAATTGCTTTAAGATAAACATCTAAAATTTGATATAAATATTGACAACCAAATTTGTAGATTTTCCTCACATTTTGGACGACATTCATTCAGAAGAAGTCTGTCTGTCTACTCCAGTAAAAGTGAACTCGACAACTACAAAACGCAAAAAGCCTGGTCGATAAAATTTGATACACATATTAAGCATTTAAAATGTAACTACTTATCAAATTCTAAACCAACTCCGTCAAGCGGTTGACCGTCTGTCTGTTTTTTCGCATACCTGTAAATGCAACAATTCCTAAACTTAATGAGTTAAATCAATAAAATTTGATATGATATCCTTAATTGCAACTGTAATTTTGTATGAAATTTTGGTGTCAATCAGCCGGCAAAAAAGGCGTTCAAAATATATATTTTCGAGATAGATTCAGTAAATATGCTAAATACATCTCAAAGTTCAATATTACTTACCTATCGTTCACTAATATCACGCAAGATTTCCTTGACCTCCTCTAAGGTTCTCAATTTTATATGAAGAAAGAAGGATAAGATTTTTATTGGGAAGTATGCCAGAAAATTTTCGGGAGAAAACTCTCTCTTGTTAATCTTCATGTTTGCAATTATAAAGTTTTAAAAATTGTAACCAAATGAAATAATAAGATATTTATTTGCAGATCCCTTTCATGGAAGTTGCTTTTAGTATCTCGCGTCTAAAAGAAATTAGTTTAAAACCAATTTAAACAAAGTGGTAAAAGATGGCAAATTTTTTTAGCATAGTTCAAATACTTTAATACTAAGCGTGCCAGAGCAATCAATTTGTGAATTAAACAATCTGTTAAAATAAACATTAGAACCACACAGATGTGCAAGCATAAAAAAGTACGAGAAAAACAAAGCAAAAGAAGATCTCTTAAATTTCAATTATACTTGCTTCAGTTTGAATAAGTTAGCTATCGAAGCCTTTCTAAAACATGCGGAATCACAAAACTACCTTAAAAGTACTTCTTTTAAAAAATATCAACTCTTAAGGAGACACGCATAATTCTTACTTTTCTTTTTTTTTAATAATCTACCTCTAAGATTAAATAGAGATTAACGCTTGTTGAGATATATAGCCGTATTTCAGTTATTGATGAAGATTCAGCTACTGATTATTGTTTTATGCTTAGACTAAAGTGGCAGGATGTTGAATTGTACTTTTATCACTTTCTTGCCATAAAATTTCTCGGACTTTTCTGGGCCTGTGGCAAGGTCTTGGCTCTTGAACCGTAGTTTCAGGTTCGAGACCCGATTCCACCGAAGAACCGTCGCGTAAAGGGCTCTATTGCCCGTTAAATCCGTCAGGGCCAAACGTCCTCCCGATGGTGTGGTGTGCAGAGGGCGGTGCCAGCTCAGGTATCGTGCTTGTCATCTGACCGCGGTTCAAAATGACGAGGTTCGTCCCAAAATAACCCTAGTGTTACTTTGCAACGAGACGTTAATATAACTTAACTAAACTCGGACTTTTTCTGGTTAATTGGTTTTATCGTTATCACATGAAATATATTTAGCAATTTATATATAATTAATGCATTGCAGTAAGGTGGTACAAACAGGTAAGAGGACAAGCAAATTAATTGTAATTAGGAAGATATATTATAATGATTTTCATTCATTTTACCAACAAGGAAAAATTTAATACGGTTCAAAAAAGTGGTAAGAAGTAGATGAAGATATATTCAACTTAGCAACTCTTAATGAGCTCCTCTTACAGTAACATTTTTTATGAAGTAACATTTCTTAAGAAGGCTCAGATTCAACCAAAACTGATTCATGACCAAAATTTCGTACCTTGAAATTTAATCCAAACAGCATCTGTATCAAACACAAGGCAAAAATTTATCGCAAAAATTAACGCAAAGAAAGATTGAATGAAGATTTGAATATCTGAATAAATAATATTTGATGGGTGGCCATTTTGTGCAAAATATGGCGCACCATTGTCAATTTATTTTTTTACGTCATAATATTCAACTAATACATCTGTATGAAACGAAAGGCAAAATGAAGTGCCAATCTGAAATGAAAAAGTAGAAACTATGTGAGATGCGAATATACGAATGATGAATTTGTGTCCTATTGAAATGCAAGGAATGCATTGTAAAGGCCCATTTTCTGATGTCATACATTTGTATAAAATAATTTAATATAAGAAATTTTTATAAAGTATGAAACGTTTTTAATTAAAATGAGTGATTGGACTATAATATCGATAGAAAGAAAAGGAACCATATAAAATGCGAATATATGAATGATTCATTTGCGTCCTATTTAAATGTAAGTAGTGGATTGAACATGCAAACTTTCTGATGTCGTACATTTATATAAAATAATTTAATATAAGAAATCTTTTTTATAATATGAAAAGTTTTTTAATTAGAATGAAAATTTGATTGAATATCGATAGGAATAAAAAGAAACCATATAAAATGTGAATATACGAATGATTAATTTGCGTTATATTTAAATGCAAGGAATATATTGAATTGGTAACTTTCTAATGATATATAAGGTATTTTATAAATAGATGTTTAAAATTTAAAATTAGTCAGGCATGCAGAAAGTTTTCTAATATTTCTTTTTCGCTTTTTATTTATTTTTTGGTAACATTTGTTTTATTGGTTTTTAAAAATAGTTGTTGTAATATTTGTAAACATATCTTTTGTTTTCGAAGAGCTACTGCCAGAACATATTAGTCGAATTTTGAGAGATATCAAAAGAAAATATTAAAAGCAGATGATTAACAATATAAAGAAAACAACTGATTTGATATTATGACATCCAAATATTAACTATAAGCAATTTTTAAAAATCGTCTGGTTCAATCGGTATTCACATAATTTAAAAAAAACGATTCATACTATAAAATTTTTTGTATATTATACTTTTTTATATAAAACTAACTTTTAGATTAAAAATATCAGACACGGAATAATTTTAATCCTAAACAACGCCGGATAAAGCAGCTATTATCCGAATAAAATTTATGAGAATTTCGATTGAGAAACAATTTTGTTCTTAATAGCTCTTTACTTAATAGAAAGAACTGAGTGTTATAATTATTTAAAAGGTTATTGATATGTTGCCGAATTTCCTTTTAATTCTGCGATTTCGATAATAATTTTTATTTATTCATTTGGCTAAAAAGAAAGAAAACATTGGAATAATCCTTCATTTAACAAAATTGATTTTATTTATCTCATCTCACAATTACTTCGGAATTTTAGAATTAAACTGTAATCGACTCGAACTAATTATCGAGCCAATGAAACTTTAAATGAATTTAAAAAAACTTCTCATGTCTGTTTCAAAGAATATTAATTCATTATTTTCAGCGCTTAATTGATTCTTCACATAAATATTGATACAATTCTAATTGTAAAATACTGTTTAAATTGCGGCAGTGCCCGTTAAATTTTAAACATATATGTATTCATAGCATATATAAGCATTTTGTAAAGTGTTATTGTTAAAACTCTCACTTGAAAAAAAAACGGAAAAACTTTTCCGTTCTCCTACAAGCCATGTCACAATATTTTGTCTTTTAATAATCCATGTATTGAAAGTTTTGGATGTTAATTACAAATTTCATTGTTTAATAAAAAAAATTATGAAGTGTAATAATCTTTTTTACATAGATTTTAGAGCGCTTATTAGAAATACTTCAATAATTTGAATATAGCAGATGTTTTATAGACTAACGATCTTATGATTGATTTTATTTAAAGAGGAAGAAAATGCTGCAAAGGCTTATAACTTATTTTTTAATATTTTTTAAATTTTGATTTCCTAAAAAAGAATTTATAATAGTATAAATCGGTCGCCTAACATATATTAGTGTTTTTTCTGCAAAAAAATCTTCCTCTTGTTGTTAAATCATCCTTTCCTGTTGGTTCTATTTACTATAATTTTGATCTGATGTCTTGCATCAACTATGCATTTAAAATATTGACTTCCATAGATTGCATTTGTAAACAAATTGTGATTTTTCAATGATATTAATTAAAAATTATCATTAATAATGCAAAATTCTTACTTTGTAACCTCAAACAAGAAATTTCTCTGCAATCTTTTAAATGTTCTTGAAAACCTTTTGAAGTGCAAAAAACATTTAAACTTGGCATAGAGATCAACTTTCAGAGTAACTACGGTGAATTGGAGGTAAGGACTCCCCCCCTAAATTCAATTCCATTAAAAGATCCGCCATGTGTATTACCATGATTTTCAAAAACGGCGATATTATTAAGTTTCGTTAAATCTGTTAGTCGACCTGGTGACTACGTTGAATCTGAGGACCAATGCTGTATGGGCACCTAGTGTGCGTTAAAACCAAGGGCTAGTGTTTCATAGAAGTTTGGAGAGAAAATACCAGCTCAGGTGTCACGCTTTTCGTTTAGCCATAATTTAAATGCAAGAAATCTGTACCAAAACAGCCTATGCATTGCCTCAAAACGGGGCAATAATGTATTTGAATTAATTAAATGTAACAGTTAAATTTCTTCAAGATATCTGAATCTAATTTGAAATAAATATGAGTAAAGAGAGAGTGATTTTGACAAATTAACTCACAGAATGGCGATAATTGAATATTTTTCAAATATTATGTTTATTAAAGGCATCTCATGTATAAGAATTCGCGAAAAGAATGTAAGAGGTATTCGAACAATGTGATATAAAAGAAACCATTATTGATTTAAAGGATCGTTTTCTATTTCAGTTATTATCTTATAAACTAAGAAATGATAAATGATAACCAACTAAATTGTTTAATGAAATGATATTCTTGGAATCCCTAGAATAGTGTATGATAAAGGAACGTAGACTCTTCTGGCATTTGCAAGGCAAATCTACAAAAGTGTTCGACTAATGTTCGAATCTCGACTAATGTTCGAAGGGCGTGGGTATCTCAGATATAGGGATGAGAAGTTTCCGGTGTGGTGTAGAATTCCTACAATCTAGGTGGGGAAAATATGGGATTAATTACTCCTTGTTAGTGATGAAGTATACCTCCTACTGGAGGAGTTGCACCGTGACCAGGTATGGCCCTTAGGTTTCAACCATAGTTCTTGCCAGTGCTATCCTGGCTTCCCGGTCCTTCAAATTTTCTATATGCCTTATGCTTAGGGTGGGAATATATAGTTTGTGGTTCTCATTTACGAAGTGAAACTTCATGTATAACTCGAAACGTAATTATGCGAGCAGAAATGGTGCATAATAGAAGGACCCGACAGAAATATTGATGTTCTTAATTCAAACAGAAATGACACCACTTAGGCACCAAAAACGCTACTTTTCGAGTTGAACTCTTCAAATATAAACTAAGTGTTGGCCATAGTGCTGATAAGTCTATGAGCAAACCATAAGAGCCATTATTACTGCTATAGGGCATTATTTCTACTTTGGTATAGATTATAAGCAGTGCTAACACATCTCAAATCGATACTTAAGTACTATTATTTCCTAAATTACAGAAGGCACAACGGAAAGATTGTGAATTATTAGAACCATAACATCCCGGATGGACCTCGAACGAAAAGGTTTCTACATAAAATGCCATCTGCCGGTATGGAATAAGCCTGGCTCTTTCTCGCCGGTTGACGTTTAATGGTATTAATAGACCAAACCTATCATAAAGCCCAACCTCGGAAATATACTGGAAACCACAACTTATGGATGAATGAACCTTGTGAGAAACACATATTAAAATAAGGAAAAAAAAAAAAAAAAAAAAGAATCTCCATCAAATCCTCTTGGTCTGCCGCTCCACGTTGCAAACGCGGTTCCAAGGTGTTTTCGCACCGGAACTTGCAGAGAGAGATGGAACGAAAGGCAGCGAGCAAATCGAAAACAAAAATAAACAAGCAAACGAAAACTCGAAGAACGAGTTCCACGGCCGCCGTGCTATTAAGATTCCAGGTAGAATGTCCTCCCTACCACCTCCCCTTCTTACCTGCAGCTCGAAACCGAAGGAAGTTCGACATCAGTTTCAGGGACCCGGCGACCAAGTCCAGACGACATCTGTACCTCCTTTTTTCGTAACACCTTCTGCCCGTGGACATAGTGTGTGCAAACAATCTTTTGGATTACATCGCTCACATAGGGATACCCAAGCTCTGAGGATGGTGTCGGCGTGTTCAGCAGCACGCTGAGGATTGGTGTTCTTTTTTAACGTTTAGACTTCTTTTTTAACTTATTTGTCTTGTGCTTTTTTTGTGTGTGGAAAGATGGAGCTTAGGAGCTTTTTGGGCTCCCTGCGTCTGCTACTCGTCTGGATTGTTGTTTGTGTTGGATTTCATTCGACATTTGTTGAGGTAAGTCCACTTTTAAAATTTATACTTACAATGAATAACTGATTATATCAGGGTTTCTTAAACTGTTTACATCAATTCGTAGAGGGGGGGGGCGTTTGTAACAATATTGGAGAATTTCAAATCTTTGGTAAAATTCTCTACTATCACATTCTTTAATATTTGTAATCAATGTGATTTACGAAATCAGCATAATTTAAAATATTTAAATATAACTTTTAAATAATTAAGAACATTTGTATTTCTTTAAATACTTCAATTTCTTACGTACTTTCCAATTTGAGGAGAGTCTGGACAAAAATGGGGCCATGAAAAAGGACATCGAAAAGAGACATAAACGGGAAATATAATGTAAAGTGATTTAGATAAATAATGTTAAGGAGCATATTGTCTAGTTAATTAAAAAATACTTCTGTTTTTGTAATCTTAATTGTGTGAAACATTGTGGGCTTAGTATTGTGCCATTACATTTTTATTTTATCAATCGTTTCTTTAAAATCATGAAATTCCATAAACATGCTACACATTTTTAATTTTTTTTTTAATGGGCAAATTATTTTCAGATGAAATTCTGGAAAGTTTAAGATATTAATGAAAAGAAAATTAAGATAATTATTGCAAAATAGTATGCTAACTTACCAAATGTTGAATTGAAAGACATGTTTTAAAAATATCTGCACTTGATAAATATAATTTTTTTTGAGTTTCAATTCGCAATTCTGATTATTCATATTTCATATTATCCTATTTAATTTTTATTGTTTCTATGAGTAAATATTTAGTAAATATTTGGTTTATTGCATTGCTTTTATTAAATATCCAAGAAGTACATTCATTTTGAATTTTTAAATATCTTCTGGAAATAATAAAAGTAAATCGTTTTTAAAGGTGAATTTTAATAGATTGCTATTAAATCATACGCATTTTTCTCAGTATAAAATTATACAAAACATTAAAAATTATTAAAAATATAAACAGTTAAAATGTTAGGGACAATCGATCCAGGAAAAGCAATAAAAATTAAATTAAGAATTTTATATTTTTTAACACTTCGAAAATTCTTAATTATTTTTAACTTTGATAGTATGAATTGTTGGTCGATATTGAAAAAATATAAATATAATTTAAAATCATCTTTAAGATTAGGATAAAAGTTCTAGACTACTTTTTACATTTTTTTTTCTTATGTTTCCTATTTTTTTTTCCTGCGCAAGATTAAAGTTTGAAACAATCGAATTATCAGAAAAATAACTTTGAGCAATCAGATAAAATTTAAATAACTTTCTTAAATTGACTTAAATATCTTCAATTAATACCTTCAAAACTATCATTTTAATAAATTAATTTTAAGAATTTCTACACCGAATATTTTAAAATAATGATGCAAAATAAAAGATTTAAAAAAAACAATATTTATTACTAGTTCATTTATTAAAATATTCATTTTTATAATTAAACTTTCAGTTTTTCACTAATTCTACAATATATACTTGGATAATTGCCATACTTGGGCTTTGCCTTCGGAACTTTTTTTCCATTCCATATATAATTCATCTCTATATATAAGGGGAAAATCCATAAATAGATTGTAAGTTATAGATATTCAAAACAATTGAAGTCTTTTTTAAATCTATTTATTTGTAACTATTTACAAAAAAAATTCTTTAATGTTGCTATTCCTGATGAATAGATATATAATATAAATTTTAACTCTTTTTATTTATTTAATTCGAATAATGTATGGTTAAACTTTAAATCATTATTCAAAAAATAATAATAATAATTTACTAAAAAATTAGCTTTAGCTGTTTTTAAAAAAATCGTTTTTTACAATTTGTATTTTATCAAGAAGCTACAAAACTTGAAAATTGAAAAAAATCAATATGAAATGGATATTTTCATTAAAAAAAAATAAAGATGCAGACGATAAAACGATTTGCGTTTTGTAATATTTTATATTCATTTTTTTACATTAAATATATAAGTATTTAAAATGAACACATTTACTTGTGCATTGGCATGTCGTTTACATACAATTTATAATCGTCAACAGAAACTTTATATATAATAGCAAACCTTTATAATATCATTCACAATTGTTACATCATAACCATTCCGAATTTTGTTCACAAATATGTAAGAATACGAAATGTTTTAGTGAAGTGACAATCAATCAAAAAAAAATTCTATTAATAAGAGATATAAGAATATTTTCATCTGTACCAATGACTGGAAATTAATTAGTTGATACCATTTTATCTTACGAGTCCACTCAAAATTGTTTAAAATTTCTGTAGACATGCGATAAGGACTTGCTTTTTATCTAGTACAAGCATGGCCTTGATGAAATCATAAGCAATAAAACTGTACTCATGCAATTTGCTCTACCCTGGCTTCATAACTGACAGCAAAGGAGGACTTTGATCGAAAACGACCACACCTAAAACATTTAAATTGTTTTGCTACAACAGATTATCGAGTTAACGGTTCTAAAACAAGTTCTTGTTGATAAAAGCTTGTATTTGAGAACTTGTTTTGAATGCATTTGTTAGCAATTTTTTCTTTTCATCTTTTCTTCGAATAATGTTGACTTGCACTTTCATAAAATACGTAAATTCCAAATTACACTGTTCTTTAAGAAGATAATTATAAAGGTGTGAGATGCGAAAAGCTTTACAATGGCCAGTTAAAGGGCAAGGAGAAAAGTTTAAAAGGGTGCTTTTAAAATTATCAAAGCTTTTCTTTGTACAGATTGTACTTTGCATTCTTTTTGTTTGCTGAGAAAAACCAAATAAAAGATATTTGACGGCTTTCATTGCAGCTATAAAAAGTTTTGATTGAAGACGAAAAATATTGAAAACATTACAGACAATTTTTGATAATATATAAATTCTGGGTGTGTTTATTCCATCTCGTGGTAAACTGTTTTATTTGCAGTTATTTAAAATTAAACAATTACAGTAACTAACATAGAAACTTTTTTTTCAAAAATAGCAAACATAATTAAAAGACCCTGAGAAATTCACCTTTATATATAACAACAAAAACAAACATTCCAGGTTTCAAAGAACTGCTTGTGCATACTTTATTGAAAAAATGCATGAATTATTTTGAAGAAGTTTACAATTCTTCCGAATCAGCATTTCTCCACACAATTTAATGTTGAATTCTTCTAGTTTTACATTCTTGAAAGCTGCTCTTGCATTTTAAAAACTAAATGATATAAGATTCCTTCCTCTTTTAATCTTTATTCATATTCTGTAAATTCCATAATAATAGCAGCAAGTAAATATTAGAACAAGAATTATTGGTGAATGCAGCAGTAAGTTATGATATAATTTAAAACTTCGTAGCTTTTAATCATAATAAATATTTGCTTGGTAATATTTCAACGAAATTCCTTTTGATGCATTCTTTAGCTTTAAGTTTAAGCCAATTATAATGAATTATATCTATTTTTCTAAATTCATCCCCTAATCGAAAGCAATTGTTTTATTTCAGTTTAATATCAAATCATTATAAAAGTAAGAAGAAATGAAAAAAGAATTTTCAAATAAATGTAGAGTTAGGATTTCCAGTTCCTGATTCATTAAAAGAAAAATGGAAAATTGCAGAAAAGTGTAAATACGTTGCCTGCAAAATAGTTTAAGTGCAACAGAATGACCATATCAAATATAAAGAAACATGCCTTCGGAAATAGTTTCCAAGATTAATCTTGTGCTAATATTAATTTTTTGAAAAAAAAAAAAAAAACAGAAAGAGTGGTTTTCTCAAAACTTTCTCGTATAATCTTTAATAAACTTGTCATGCCAGAGAACTCCTTGCCTGGCATTGGTGTACAATAGTTAAAAAATATTAACTTTTGGCGTGAATCTACCAATTGTACTGAATTCATTATGTCATCCTTGGCGAGTTATTTGGCGATTTACCCCTGGCATACAGTTTATAGCATCCGAAAATCGAATTTGTGCTTTTGACACGCTTTTCCTTAACCGACTAAAAAAATAAATTTTGGCACAAATCTGCACTTATAATCACAAAATCCCACAACATGTTTGATATATTTAAATCGTTGCGTTTTGGAATTATCGCGTTTGCATGTTTCTGCACGTACAGACCGACAGATAGTCAACCCGTTGTGGGATTTGGTTCAAAATTTTTTAGATTTCTACGCTATAGATGTTAAATTTGTGTATCGAATTTTATCTATATAGCTCTGTCTCATTTTTCAATTATCGTGATAACTTATATTCGATTTTCTGAACAGACAGACTTCCTTTAAACAGAGTTTACACAAAATTTGATGGAAATTTAAAAATTTGGTGCATTGTCCGTATACCAAATTTCATCTGCCTAGATCAAAGCGTTTTTGAATTACCTTTTTGACAGACAATTTTTCATGAAGGAATTTTTCGAACTCAAGGTAATCTGAAACATGGAGATTCGTCAAAATGCCGACTTCGAATGTTTTGACAATTACCATACTTTCTCTATACTACGTATACGAGAAAGTAACAGATTCGTGAAAGTAAATATAAAGATTATGGAAAAAAATGTGTATACATCCATCTTAACAGAAGAGGCACCATAAGATCACCATAAGGCACCATTAGTTTTCACAAATCCGCTCTATTCCGAATTTTCAAAAATCAAGCACTATCGAACCCTTTCTTACAGAAAAAAAAAACTGTAAAAGCCCTACAAGTTTAAAATGCACTAAAGAAATTATTAAAAAATCCAGAAACTATCCGAACACTCAAAATAAAAACTTGAAGTAACATTTTAATTTATTGTTTAATTTAATTTAATTTTTTTGATAGTGAATGCTCCATTTTCTATTTATTTTCTTTTGTTGTTATTTTTATGGGACAAATTAAATTTGTCAACTGCTAGAGGGACAAAATATTTAGTTTTCATCATTAATTATGCAGTCATAATGTGAAATAAGCATTAGAAAAATCTATCTAAAAGCCTTTGTCGCATGCATCATTAATCACTGCTTAACATAGCAGCATACCGCTACAATGTATTCATACGAACGTGCATAATTGAATTTTACAAAAGCATTCTGTAGCAATTGTTACTGGCTATCTTTTTTGGATCGCTATTCATAGACAGTCATTAGTTTGAATGTCTCTCATTTCCGTTTATTAAAAATAGAAATAAAATGGCACAATTAAGGAGGGTTATTGATGGCAGTAATTGCTATTCCGGAACTACCAAAAATTTCAAAGAATTTAACTCGTCAAAGATGCCTGTAAAATCAAAATATCTACATATTGTTGATAAAAAAAAATAACGAAATAAAATAATGGAAATTTTAATTTTTTTCTGTTTCATGACAAAAAATTGATTTGAAAATCATGATTCAGCCCATTAGATGATTTTGTTAGTCTTTGTACCCCGTTCAAATATTTCCAATTTTTAAAAAATATATTGCAGTTAACTTTATTATGTTACCGATTTGAACATGATATAAGAGTTGCATACGATATCATCAATAGATATATTTTAGCAGAGTTGAATGAGATTAAGGCTTGTCACCTTATAAGTCGGCAAACAATTCTTGCATTCTGTCCTTCGATATGCATGATAAAACAATTATTTAATACTAACTACAAGGCAGACCACTTCATTTAAAGCTACCAGATTTGGCATGTAATTACTTCTTTAGCAGTAAATACTCAACAATAAAGAATTTGTCAAAATTTTAATTAGATTTTAATTAAAAATTTATCAATTACTTAAAAGCTTCCCTAGATAACTTTAAATCACATTATAAAGAGAAAGTCAGTTTTGCACCATTAAAATTTAAAAAAGGTTTTTCAGTGATATTGCTTTTATTTCTTCCAATTTATTTCTCTAACATTAATAAATTTTAAAATAATACTTCTGAGCATATTTCATAATCATATTTTTCATTACTTTTATTATTGCATTTATAATAATATTAATTTATAATAATATTAAATATAACAAAAAATAAATATAACAAAATTAAATATTTTTTGTGTGTGTACACGTTTGATAATATATTCGGACTAGATGTCAGTGTCCCCTTTGAGTTTAAGAAAATTTAAACATTACAATTTACTGCGGAAAAATAATACTGATCTGTATTTAGCCTCAATGATATTTGAAGCATCTGTATTATTAAAACCTGAACAATCAAAATTTAAGAGAGTTATACATATAATAATTAGATATACCTGTGAGAACAAAAAGATAGATGATATATACATATATAAACAAATGAATGAAGGAAAATTTCCAATCGCATTTTCCCTTCATTTAATAGTAAAGATAACAAAATTGGTTTATCTTTACGAAGCGATAAAATACTCTATTACGAAAATATTATGATTACCATTTCAAATCGTAGCATAGTCTGTTTCTTAAACCACGGCTTTAAGAATATTGATAAAAATCCATGAATCATTTCCTGTCCAGTTTTTTGTGTAATACTAAATATACAAGTTAGATTTACATTAATAAGAAAATACTATTTTACGAAAATTATATGATTACTTGTTCAAATTGTAGCACATTTACTTTTACCCCTACTTTCAGAATATTGATAATAGTCCTTGAAGAGTTTCGCTGCATTTATACAAAAATAAACTCTAATCGATGGTATGGGCCACTCTTAATACAGTTTTTTCTTTGTTGTATTTAGAAAGACATGCATGTCAAGAATAAAATAAAATAGAAGTGAGGAAAAGAGTTTGAAATACTTAGACCAGAACATTAAACTCAACGTTCTTAGAGAATTATAAATAACACCATGAAAATGTGCCAAACGTGGTAATATGCATCTCCCGAAATAGAAAAATTTCAGTAAGGTTTATTTTGAATGACAAAACTGAATTGCATCATTTTATCCATTTTATGATGCTGGCTACGATGTCTAAAGAACTGTTTTCAGTTTATTGAACACGTTGCCAGGCCTTTCTAAGTGGAACGCCACCTTGTTATTCGTGCAGACCTCATTCGCCGTCCATGCTGCGGGCAGTGTAGGAGGTATCCATTACAAAAAGAACCGTTTATCAATGCCACATGGATAAGCATGTGCTAAATGATTAAACATTACTTCAGAAGTAAATAAATTATTCACAAAGATCATTTTTATCTGATTTTAAAAACGTTTGATTCTTATCGTTTTTATATGCTTTTAGTCAAACTGCTTTGTTTTATGTTAGTAAAGATAGAATTATATAATCGATATTTTGTTCAATTTTAAATGTGATGGAATTCCGTTCAATTGCGTGTTATGGTAATACTTTTATATTTTAAGAGCTTAATTATTTGTTAGTTGACTGTCAGAATAGTAATTCTGTATGACTAACACTATCTGATGGTGAATTTGGGAGAAATTTATTACAAGATTCCATTATATTTATAATAACGAATAAGGAAATACATTTCAGGTAAAAAAAATTGAGAATAGATGGAATTTTAAAAAATAAATTTTTATTAGTGTGGGGAAAAAACAATTTTTTACTGTAAATATGAGTGTCAAATCAAAGTCATAGATATGCAAGGCAAGAAATTAAGCTATGATGAAAATAACAAAACAATTCGTAAATATTTATTAAAATGAAAGTATATCATTGTGATTAAAATTCCAATTTGTTTTGGGTATTTTTATTAGTGTCAAGCTTACAAAACTTTTTTCTGGCCTCTATATTTTTGGCAAAAAAATTTATTTTGTAAATTTTAGTGAACTAGTAAAATTTTTCTGATGCACATATTGTTGATAAGAAGTTCTTTTCACTTTTTTAATGCACCAACAAAAGTATTTAAAAAATTAATGAAATTTTACGATTCTCAATAGCGAAATGACGGTTTAAATTTAAGCAGAGAATTTTTTAAATAAACATTTATTGTAATTGTGCGCTTTGTATTAAATACATTTTATGTTATTTGTATTCATCCTTTTTCCATACTAAATGTTCCCTATGAGCTCCAAAATAATGAATGAATACAGTTAGTAAATTGTTTAAGAAAATGTGTGAACTTTTTAATCTTTTTGAAAATTAACAATAGATTTGCACTTTCTTAGTTACTCATGCTTTAAATGGCGCATTAAAAATATTTTTTCTTATTTATATTTCTAATGTTAACTTCCCAGTTTAATATCTAATTCGAATGATATAAAATTAATTATTAGACTCCTCTAATAAACTAAAAAGTATTACGAATTTATAACTGATTAAAAGAAATTTCTCTCTTGGTTTTTCACTTCATAAAAAAACACCTTTTTCAAATATATTCTATAGTATGCTCGTACATAAGATGGTAGCAGGACTAATGCCCGATCTTTCCAACCACGTGTGCGATACAGACAAGTCACAAAAGAATATCAGGCTGAAGGAAGTTAAGAATAATTAAAAATTCCCTAGACACTTGTCTGACCCAAACGTTTTCATCTTAATGATATCAGCGCCTAAAGCAGTTCGTCCTTCACAGCAATGACTAAATGCCGTTAGTCTTTCTGCAACCATTCTAATGTTGCTGAACGTGGCGGGACCTTGAAATTCCTGTTCTGGTTAAAAAGACAACATCTACTCTTGGATTAAAGATGGACCTTTCATTAAAAGAAATTACTAGAATGTTAATAGATTCCATTGAATACAGCGGATTCCAAGCATATTTATTCACAATTTTGATGTTCTTGAGTTCCTTTAAAGCAAGATTACAATGTAAGATTTTTTATGGATTTTTATAGGATCAAATAAAGTAATTACAATCAAAGGCTATGGAAAAGAAATAGAATGGCTAATTAAGAATGAATAATTTGAAAGAACAAATTTTATATTGTTAAGATTTATTTTATGATTAACTTAATATATTAATTCTCCAACTGATGTGAGAAGTTCTTAAAACTTGTTGCTTTTATCATAGTTTAATTACTAATTGATTGCTGTCTTTTCGTTCATCTCAACTTCTAGCCATGTTTCTAGCCTTGGCTAAAGTTTCACAATTCAATAGCATTTCAAGTCTTTTTTAAAGGCAATCACTCCACCTAAGATTATGTCTCCCTGTTTTTCGGATACTAAATGGCTAACAGGCCTGATGAGCCCCAGCCTTCCTTAGCCCTTTCATGTCATCCTAGGAGTGATTAAAATTTCCCAATTTGTTTTATCCTAATAGTTTTCAAGTCTTTTTCCAGACAGTCAATCCACCTAAATTTTGGTCTTTTTCGGATGATGAATGATGTGACAACCCTAATAGGTCCTGATCTTCAATCATTTCATGCCATCCTGTTCTTGGCGAAGAATTCCAAATTTGTCACTTTCATAATTTTCAAGTCTTTTTCCAGGCCTAAATTTTGGTCTTCCTCTTTTTCAGATACTAAATGACTTATCCAAAAAGATCTTTTTAGTGGCTGGATTGTCATATAATTTTATTAAAGTGTCTTCTCCATTTAATCATCTGTATTGCTGTAAATTGAATATTTCTGGCTTTTTTTTTCAATTTAGCGCATCTTTTTCAATAAATATCACATTTAATTCTATCAAATATTCATTTCAACTAGCATGCTGGGTTTTAGGGCTTGTTTAGTCTTAACGGCCATTTTATAATTTCTTTATCAGAATGTTTACAGAAAAATATTGAAATTGATATGCGTTCGTCACAATTAGTGGAGTTTCTAGTTTCTATAGAACTTTCATCATATTTCTATAAGCAACAGGTATCCCACTGTATTTCAAATATCTTCGAGCTGTTACATTGTTCTAGAACAATTATTTTTTTAGAGAAAAGCATTTCCAGTCATATATTTTAGTTATACGTTACATTAAAAAGGAAATAGAATATTGAAGAAGTTATTTTAATAAAATGAGAAACATGATTTATAACTCTTAGAATTCAATAATTTTTTTTTTATTTGATGAAACTTGTTTACAAACCAATGATTAACCCTTGATGAATGTTCGTAAAAACTGAGAATATCAGTAAAAACGCACTAGTAATTTAAAAGAAACATTATAATAAGAAGCTACCTTTTATATTTTTGAATTCATTGAATTTTCTGAAATATCTAACTATTTTCTACATCACATGCGTATATAAAATGTTATTTCAACAAAATAATTGTTAGAAATCAAGCAGTCTGTTATTATTAAAACTATTCTTAAGATTTCTGAAGAATTTATGCTAGTTCACAATTTCACATAGCATCAACGTACTGTTAAAAGAGATCGAATAAGAAGGAAAGGAAAAATGAAAAGTGTTTTGCTGCTTTGAAATGGGAACTCTGTATTAAGAAATATTGCGCCTGATATATGTGCATTATATATTGTATATTGACGATACATTGATATGCTTGTCATTTTTTGTTAAAGGAATATAGTTACCAAAAAAACAGAAATCTATAAATTCGCTTTTTTTTCCGACTTCTTCACTTTTATATGGCAACAATATATATTATTTAAAAAATGTTTAAATATTAATACTAAACACAATGAGATATATCGTTCTGAAATTCCGAAATTTTTTTTGTAATAACTTATGATCTATTAATCTATACTCTTTTAACTCAAATCTAATTTTCAAATTTCTCGTAAAAAAAGTCAAAATTATTAAAATAATGACATATGTAACCACATGAGTTCTTAGAATGGAGCATAGACTTTATTTATTTATTTATTTTACAAAAATTTTCTTCGCGAAATGGGCAGCAGTTAGTATTTTAATGGGAAGTAGTACAATTTTCATAAAATTAAATATGAAACACATAATTTACAACTGAATGTTTACATGCTTTACTACAAGAATATCATGCAATTACCGGAAGCTTTTAATCTCTTAATTATCAGGATTTCAGTTGGAAAATAAATAAAAAGAAAGCAAAAATTATTTCCTTTTTTTAGCGCAACGTTTCAAAAACCTCTTTCCACGCACTTCTTGTAACAATGTTACCAGAAATATCTTGCAAGGTAAATGGAAATATTCTAGATACACCATTCGCATACGATTTGCATGATAAAATACAGAAATCTTTATTCTAAACATGCGTTATTGCTTGGATTTTCACGTCTTTTCAGTGACAACGTAATGTATATTGAGATACAGAATTCCTACTTACAAACAAGTTCTGTGAAGGACAACGACTTGAACAATGAAACGTTTACTCAAGAAAATCGGCTCAAGATCAAGCGATAAAAGATGTAACTTCTTAATAAACTTCTTTTCATTTCTGAATGCAGTTTTAACTTCTACAACTTTTTCAAACTATTCTCAAAGAAATGAAAAATGCTATCACCTGTGTGAATACTAGATAAATTTAATTGCATTCAAGCAATAATTTAACTTTGTCATTATATATCCTTGAAAAATATTTTCTTGTTGTCCTTGCCGTCTTTTGATTCCATGTAAATAATTTGAATGTGCACTTTTAAATATCTATTATGGCATGTTCTTAACAAGAATATTATTTCTATTAAAAAAAGTGTATTCCTTTATTTCAGTATTAATGAATAATATTTGGAAGAACAAACTTCACTCGGCAGGTTTTTGTAAAACTATGGGGGGAGGGGGGAGAAGATATTTAGATACGAATCACATTCTGATTCTATATGAATATTTTTCAATCTTACCTACACATGAACTGGCCATTTAGATAAAGAAAAAAACTCATGAATGCACTCAGTTTAACATGTTATTCGAAACAATCTGTTGTATTAAGATATTCATTTTACAGTTTATCTATCATTACTTGTAATTTTAAACTAGCACTCTGTTTTACCATGGTCAATTCGGGTCGAGATGGCGTTGTCAGCGTGAGAGCAGATACAAAAAGACTCTAATAGCTAATTATAAAAAACACTTGTATGAGTGTGTGTGTAAAATCGCATTTTTTTAGGGTAGATAAATATATAGAGGAATTTAAAAAGCAAAAAGGATAAATATAAATACATAAGTAAAAAATAAAGCAAAAAGCTTCAAAAACTATATCGTCATCTTTTAAAAATTAAAATTTTCTAGTAGCAGCTACATTGTATGTGTGTGTGTGTGTGTGTGCCTGCGTGCCTAAAATCTACATATTAATGTAGCTATAGATCTATAAATGAACTTGTTCATAGATAAATTTAAAAAGCAAAACCTTATCTAAATATAAAATTTCATCTAAATCATTAGAGCCGTTTCCGAAACACACACACACACACACAACACACACAACACACACAACACACACACACACAACACACACACACACACACACACACACACACACACACACACACACACATATATATATATATATACAAGAATTGATTTTTTAAAGTTAAGATTTTAACTATTATTTAGTTCAAGGAATTATTTCTTGATTTGATGGATTTTTACATAATGACCACCACAATCGTATTTCCTTCCATGTTATTTAGTTACTTCCATATTTAATTCATTTTCTAATAAACAACCTTTATTGTTGCAAATACTGGACATTTTATGTTATTTATTTTTGTTCCTCATAACCTGTAAAAAACAGCTGTGACAAGCGTGATTGCATGAATTAGTATGAAAAAAAAAAAGAAAATAAGGGAAATGGTGCGACATCACCTGAGACAAGATTAGCCAGAAATATGGTATTTAAATTTATAAAACACAGCAAAAAATTTTTTAGTCATAAGATCTTGAAAAATTTTTCTCCGTCGCTTTAATAAAAGAAATAATCCTAATTGCGAGAATGGCTTTAAGCTCTAAAAATGTAGCGACGATTCATGCTTGACTAAATCTTTAATGCGTGACATTTTTCAAAATAATTAAAAATAGCATCATTATCCTAAAATCATTCTAGAAGCTTAATGCATTCCTTTGAATAACAATGAAAAAGTGAAAATCGACTTGATAATTTTTATTCCACTTATGCCCTAATTTAATTCTTGATTAGTGTTCTCTATCTAAATATGATTTAAAAGTAAAAAACCTTTTGCTGTGCATGCAGGAAGATAAGAATTAACAACAAGGAAGTGATTTATTCAACTGAATAAAAAAAAGAAGCGTTCAATAAGTTAGAGGTATTGTTATAATTATTTATAGATTTTTAAAATTCGTTTTTTAAAATGCCTATACTCCTTTTAAGTTTGTTCATTGTTGTTAAGGATAATTGAAAGCCTTTATTATAAAAACAAGGGATTATCTAGAGGATAAGGATATACGAAAATTCGATTTTATTATTAATGGCATAGCTTCTATTAAAGCGTCGGGGGTTTGTAACATAGGAGTTACCTTTTTTTTTAAATCAGACATTTTTATGAAATGATATCAAATTTTTGCAACATAATTAATTTAAAATTTATTAAATATATAAGTAAAATAAAACAATCAACAATATTAGCATTTTCTATTACATATAAATTATTAAAAGGTATCCTTCCAAAAAAAATTTTTTTAACTTTATTTATATTACTTATTTATGTTAGGCTTATCATTACCCAGAAAGGTAATTGTCGTAAAACGAGCAAGTATCAGAACAATGTTATATTGACTTTGTTAATTTTTTTTCCAAAAGGCAATCTTTATAATAAATTTTCTTGCGCTGCATGAAAATTAATGGTACCACGCAAATTCATGAAAATAAATTTAAATCTATCTATCAAAGAGTTTACTTCACAAAAAATAATATATTTTAGCAATTTTTAGACAATATTTCCTACACTTCGCTTCTTATTATAAATATATTTTCGAGGCATTTCAATTGCTAATGTAGATAGGAAATGCTGAGAAAGGGACATGTAGATAAAATTTTAATGCTGAGAAGGGGATATGTAGATAAAATTTTAGTCCATTTATGATACCTTTTAAAACTAATTATGCTGTGTGAGCATAAAAAAATAATATCCCATGAATGGAATAAACGTAATTACATATTAACTGCATGCCATTGACAAATATTTTCAAATTTTGATTATGAAAATATTTATTAGTATGCGATCTTTGGGCAATTAATCGCTGGCTTGCAGTTAATACATAAAAGCTAAAAATATTATTGGCCTCTGTTTCTATTTACCAAACTACTCATAACAATTAGATATAGTTTAGGGATTAATCATGTAATGATTTAAGCATCATTACATGATTCCCATCTCTCAAACTTCTACACCCCTATCTATAAAAGGTGTCCCAAAATTTGAATTTGCCACCGCTCATGCAATAAAGTGTTGGAAATCCTATTAAAAAACCCTCTGACAACTAATAGTTTAGGGCGGTGAAAAGGGAGCGTTACACGATAGAACAGCGTGTTTTCCATTGTTGAACAATATTTAAAAAAATGATGAAAGTCTGGCGGCCACAGTTTGAAAACTTGCGAATTCGTCCCCTAGATTTTGATTTAACACCATTGGATTTCTTTTTTTTGGGGGGGGGGATTATTTGGACTAAAAGGTCTATGCCAACAAGCACGCATGCACTGAAGGAGAAAATTTAAAACGCTCATCAACAGAATTCAGCCACATTTATGCAAAATGGTAGTGGAAAACTTCAACAAAAGAGCGCGTATGTGCCAGCAAAGCCGTAAAAGCCATTTGCCCTATGTGTTATTTATACATAACCCTACCTTAAATTCAATAAAAATATAACAATTTAAAGAAAAGAGTTTATCTAATTCAAATTTTGCGTTAACATGTTGTGCTATCGTGTAACACTCCATTTTTATTAACCCTAAACTATCAGCTGTCACATAGTTTTTTAAATAGAGTTGCCAACACTTTACTACACAATTTGTGGCA
This sequence comes from Argiope aurantia, assembly GCA_026543865.1. NCBI lineage: Eukaryota > Metazoa > Arthropoda > Arachnida > Araneae > Araneidae > Argiope > Argiope aurantia. Next base: position 55,666 of record JAPMOR010033005.1, on the reverse strand, counting down.
AATTCAAATATTGCGTTAATTTTGGGACATTCTTTATTTTACCATACTAAGCGAAACAATTAGATATAGTTGATGGTGGAAATCATATTACAAAAATCTTTGGCACCGTTACAAGATTCTCATTTCTAAATGTTCTATACCACCATTTATATAAATTAATTTAAAAACTCTTTACAATCGGCCACTCTGATTGACAGGTATTTTAATTAAGATTTTTAAAAAAATAAACTATTCGCCATTGTATAATTTATCTTATTGTAAATTATACTTACTATTTTCATGCGATTTGTTTATCTAATACTACGATAATTCTCATTTGAGATATTCTATCATCGTGATGATAAACGAAGCGAAAATATCACATTCTAAATGCTTCCTCCTTTAAATCTGATGTCGACAGAAGTGAAAGATTTCCTCTTCACACAAACCGAAGTGTTCCTAAGTAAGCTGCTTTCTATTCTGATCCTGTGAATAATTAGTAACGCGCGTGGGAATCAGGATTACTTCCTTCCGTAACTGATTTCTTTTATTCAACTATGCTTACCTTTAAAGGAAAAAAGTATTCAAACTGGTTTCTAAAGTTGAGGAAGAAATAAAATGAATGAAATTTTCACTGATATATTTATTTTAGAATAGATGAAATGGAAGATGAAGAAAATTTGGCCTCGTAAACTCTGATTATTTTAAATTTCGATTAAAATACTTATCTTTGTTGATGTAGATGAAATGGAAGATGAGGAAACTTGACCTCATGAATTCTGATCAGTTTTAATTTTGATTAAAATATTTATCATCATTGATGTTTATGAGGTCAAAGGCGAGTAAAACTTTATTTCTTGAACTTTGATCATTTTCAGTTTCGATTAAAATACTTATCTTTGCTGATGTAGATGAAGTAGAAGACGAAGAAATCTTGGCCTCGAGAATTTTGATCGGTTATAATTTTGGTTGAAATACATATTTTTGTTGATGTAGATGAATTGAAAGATGAAAAGAACTTGACCTTGTGCACTTTGATCAATTTCACATCCATTGTTTATGTTATTCTTTTGAGGTTTCAGACAATAATGAAATATATGTATCCTTAACATTGAAGTGGAAAGATCAACTTGAAAGATAGTTTTGTGTGTTTCTTTGGGAAGTCACCAGTTATTATTATGATACTTATATAGAAAAAAAAACGATAGAAATTTATTGATCTGTTTTCAAATTGAGTAAAATATCCTGTATTGTTCTATTTAAAGAGAAGATGTTATTTTTGGATTGTTGGATAAATACTGAAAAGAAATCTAAAATGAAACAAATGATACTTAAATAAAGCAAATTATTATTATTATTATTTTAATGCAATAAAAAAAAGAAATGTCTCATTAATATTTTTGTAAAAAAGTATGTTTCTCAGGAATTTTGTCCAATTACATTCGATTTAAACAACTCCCATCTTTTAATTCATTTTTTATCACATTCCATCTATTAATAGAATTTTTCTTTTACTTTCCAAGCTAAATAGTTTTTAAAATTAATTACGAAACAATTTTTTTAAAAAAATGTTCATATTTTTTTATTAGAAAATACTATCTTGTATATATAAAGAACTAAATAAAACTAGATTTCTTATTATCATAGATTTTCAACAATCTTATTAAATATTTAAAAAAATAGCAGAAATAGAAATTTTTTGAACACAAGTAATCTAAAATTGAAATGAATTTAAATTCTATTCAAAAAATTTAAAAGCCATATTAAAAGAAAAAGAAACATTTGTTACTAATTATACACTCTGATAGAAGTAGTCGAACTTTATAGTTTAAATCATGAAGAAGGTAATAAAATAACATATTCATACAAGATTGAAATTTTGAGAAAAACTGAGAATACAGAAAATTATATTC
>JAPMOR010033005.1:22596-53764 GCA_026543865.1 Argiope aurantia | reverse complement strand
TTTTGAAATCCAAACTATAAAAAGTTCTGAGAAACATCTGATTACGTTCGGAATGAAGACAATAGAATTTTCAAATTGGACAAAAAGCAGTCATGTCCGTCGCCATTTTGGGATGATTTACGGCTTGCCTTACTGACCCGGAAATGGACAGGAAAATAGGAATTTTGAAATTATGCGGCCGAAACCTTTCCTCCACGTAAAGTTTGTGGGTCAGCAAATCCCTTGACCTACAGAGTCAAGTCAAGCCGCCTTTCGGCAAATAGAAATGAATCAGGAAAATGCAGATGCATTAAATGGTGCAATTAAGCTGCTGTTTCTTCAAAGAAGGGTTGATTTCGATGTCAGATGTCAGATGAAAAATTGCTTCTGTAGTAGAAGGGTTGGGAATAGTAATTTAATCATGATTTGAGGTTAATAATCTTAGGCTGAATAACCTCCATTTTTATACATTGTAATATGTACTTGGCATGCACTGACCTCACAATTTGTACGCGGTACATTATTAATGATGTTGGTTATCTAATTCAAATAATTCTTATGACTTTCCAATTTTTCAAATTACAATATCAATTAATTATATACGAGGAAGTGATGTAAATTCCTATCACTTTGCATGTTAAAAAAATGGATTTGAATAATATAATGATTAAGTAAAAACTTACTTTTTTATAACTTTGATTTAAAGTAAAAAATATTTTAACAAAAAAAATCTATAATAAGATTCAAGATTTTACAAAATTAAAATTAATTTTAAATAATTATTCTATTATATTAAATTTTTAATCAATTTTAATTTTAATTGAAAGATAAATTTTAAATTATTGTTTAATCGCAATGGTTGCATTATTTATAATTATTAATAGAGAGTGACACAACTGTAATTAAAATTTTGTGCTCCCTAAATAAGAAATAAATGTTGATTGATTGCTATATTTACTCAATAAAAAATTAAATTATTTAAAACATAAAAATTCCAATTTATTACATTAAACTTAATTCAAACAACAATAATAAAAATTTTAACATAACGTGATCTTCAATTGAATTTCAAAACTCAATATTAATTTCTGTTTTTTGATTTGTAAATCTTAGCCCTTTCAGTTATATTAAAACCATTCTTTACAATTCTATACAGTAGTGTGATTAGTTGTTATAACTATTTATACTAATTTGTGCAACTTTTGTCGAAAATTTTATAACTGCTCCATTGTAATTAATTAGCGGTTAGTTTTGATTAATTGCTATATTTGCACACATAAATAACAATTATTAGATACACAATTGCTAGTCTTTCACAGTAAACTAAATTCAACAATAATAAATAGAAGTTTTATTTAATACAAACAATAAATAAGTTTTGGAAAATAATACTAGTTATGGTTTGAGAATTTCCTTATTTATAATACAATTTAATTCCGCATTGTAGCTTTAGACGTTCATCGCTTGGAATGTATTATTTATTTCTTTTAATAACCTTATATATTTGCTAAAGAATTGGATCAACTAAGAATTCTTCTTAATTAGCGCTTTATTCTGATGAAAGTGATTTCTTGCTTTAAATTGATTTCATTACAATAAAATAAATTTTACAGTTCATATATCTTAGTAAGGTGGTAAAAAAAGCTAATATAATAATTGCAGGGAATAATTATTAAATAGTTCCAAGATTAATTTTAAAAAATTATTTTTGATATTTATTATTTATATACTTCATACTTGCTTTTAATTTGCAATTAAATGCAAATTCAGAAAGAAAATTTCAAAACCATAATTGAATTGAGATCAACTGTTTCCTTTCCACATAACGTTCAATTATCTCAGTATTTAATTTATATTTTACTGCTGAACAAATTTGCATGTATTTTTCTCTGTATGAAATCTTTAATTATCATTTTATAATCAAGTGCTGTCTTAAAACATGTATTTATTTTCATTTTCTGTTTTTTCAGTCATTACATCCAATCAATCAGATTTCGACAATTAAGTCAATTCATTTCAAATAAGAGATAAATTAAATTATTTATATTCATTTTCTATCATTTCACATATATGTAATAAATATTTTAAAGTTTTCTAATATAAAAGCTGCATTTAAAAATGCGGTCATATGAGAAATGGGAACTTCAGTAATTAATTGAGAAAGAACGCGCATTTTGTGAATGTTTATTTAATATTATAGACGTTGAAAAAAATGAGAGCAAATTTTAACCATTAACCCATCTAAACGGTTGACTGAAGCTTAGATTAATTGATTCTAAGTGCAATCACATGTACCAGCAAATATTTTTATTTGTATGAATAAAAAAAAATATCATTATCTTGTAACAATTTACGGTAGGTAAGCAGAACAAATAAACTAAATTAATAATTATCAGTTCCGTAAACTTCATGGAGTCATTGTCTGTGAAATACGTTTGATAGGTATGAAAAAGAAATTTTTATCCCTAAGCATTGTACTTATCTTTCGTTTTCCATCTAAAATGTTGATTTAACTCATAAAGATATCCACCATAGTAATAACTTTATGTTTAAAGTGGAAATCAAAAATTTAAAAAGAGTTTTTGCTTTTCAATTGCTCTATACTGCATTAATATTTTAATCCTCAATTAGAAGCCGACATGAATTTTTTGGTATAATTCATGCCTTTTTGAAAAATATGCTAGTCTTGAGAATATTTTTGAGTATAATTTTGATAGGAAGTCAATTATTTTATGCAAACACGAACCAAAATCTGTCTGAACGATAGCATTTTTTCCCCTTTTTCTCAATGTAACATTTTATATTTTACTTATTACAACATTTATGTAAATTTTATTCATGCTTTAGTAATTGTTTTGTTTATTTGGTTTTATATATCCTTATTCCTTATTCCTATAAATTTATTTTTCTGATTTCATATTTTATATAAATCGGAAACTCTAAAAGAAAGCGCTTATCAGAGTTACCTAACTTGTTTTATATGAGAGGTCTCTCGCTTGATTGGGAATCAATTACCTGCATATTCATTTTGATCCAGTTCATCAATTCTTTATCTTATCGATCAATCAACTTTAGACTGATCGAATTTCTTTCTTATTCTTTAGAAATCAGTCGAATATTTTCAGAAGAAACTAAACTGTCCATTTAACAAAATTGTAAGATGTCTATTATTTTATGAAAATTATAAATTTTCTACTTTATATCGCTGTGCAGATTTGAATAATTAAATGTAATTCAAAGGATAGTTAAAAAAATTGTTTTTTCAATTCATTTTGAAGACTTTCGAATTTTACGCTCATAATTCCCAAATTGACTTTTTCGGGATTATCAAAGAAAGAAATTTAACATTGATCCTCGCTTATAAAATTCATTTTTCGTATTCCCGAATTCTTTATTCTTTTATATAAATAAACACATTGTATTTTATAAATCAAATTTATAAAAAAAACTTATTTTTATATAGGAGTTCTAAGTATTTTGCTACACATTATTTCACATATTAAATTACTTTTTTTAATCTAACAACTTATTCGCTGCATCTCATCAATACCTGTCTCAGTCCGAGGTTACTATATATCATTCTTGGTTATTCAGGAATCCTAATTTAAATTGAAAATTTATTTTCAACGAATTCAATGCATTATTTCATTCTAATTTGTTTCTTTTGTTTTATTACAAACCACATCTCATTAAACCATTAACACTAATTTCCATTAACGCTCTAGGTTTTGAGTTAAAATTATGGAACTTACTTTAGAACGTACATGTACGATTTGTTGAGAATCCTTGACACTGAAATTTTAAATTTGAATAAATCAGCCCAAAATCAAGCGAATGTGGCTAAATTCCAAAGAAAAATATTTAACTACATCTCTTATTCTATCTCATTACTAATTATTTTATAAAAACTATCAGTAATATAAATATATTTAAAGAAAAAATATGCTTCGAATCCATATTTCTATTTTTTAATGTAATTCGGTAATGCTGAATATTTTTCGCTCAGAAAAGTAATTAAAATGTCTTTACAAACTATTTTCATCATTGGCAGCGACTTTTAAAAACTATTAATAAGTATTAATCCCCCAAATATTTAACTATATCTCTTATTCTATCTCTTTAATATTTTGATAAAAACTATTTAAAATATAACTATATTAAAAAAAATAATTTTTCTAATCAAATTCTCATCATCATTAATTAATCTTATTCGATAATGCTGAATATTTTTCGCTTAGAAAAGTAATAAAAATGTCTTTACAAACTGTTTGCATCGTTATTAACTATTTTTAAATATTATTAATAAGTGTTTTTAATTAAATTCTTGTGTAATCGGCTGAGAATTAACACTGAGACAACAAAGTCCGTTGTCAAGCATAACAAATCTGTTTCCAAAGAAACTCTATTATCCACATCTTAATGTCTTTGATTAGAAAATTTGAAAAGGTTAGAGTAAATATTCTCTAACCAATATTGTTTGTAAATACGTCATCATTAATAATTCGACACTGCTTATGAATTTTCCTAAAATGTAAATATTTTCTTAGCAATATTGTTTGTAAATACATCATCATTAATAATTCGACACTGCTTATGAGTTTTTCTAAAATTTAAATATTCTCTATGCAATACTATTTCTAAATACGCCATCATTAATAATTCAACATTGCTTATGAATTTTTCTAAAATGTAAATATTCTCTATGCAATACTATTTCTAAATACGCCATCATTAATAATTCGACACTGCTTATGAGTTTTTCTAAAATGTAAATATTCTCTAATCAATACTATTTCTAAATACGCCATCATTAATAATTCGACACTGTTTATGATTTTTCCCAAAATGTAAATATTGGCAATACTATTTCTAAATACACCATCATTAATAATTCGACACTGCTTATGAATTTTCCCAAAATGTAAATATTTTCTTAGCAATATTGTTTGTAAATATGTCATCATTAATAATTCGACACTGCTTACGAATTTTTCTTTTTTTTTAAAGTAATTCAAATCCCTTTAGCCACATTTTACATTATTATTCCTTATTTTGAACATTTATGTTATGGCATTTACATCAAGGAATACTTCCTCAAACAGCTGAGAACCACTATAGTATTAGTATTTGGAAATTTAAGAACAGAGCATGGGATCACGCAAAGATAACTGTTATTCTAAAGAATAATTTATTATCCACATCATAATATATTTCATCAGTGTATATAGGTAGGCTCCATCTAGAATGTAAATGTTCTCGAGGAAGAATTGCAAATGAACATCATCATTGTTCTCTACAGAAATGCAGTGCTGATTCTTTTTTTTTTTTAGCTTAGAGAAGTGGGATTCAAATTGTTATTAAATCTCTAATGATTGGGTTTCTTCCCAAACTCTTCCCCGCCTCCAAGAAAGGCTACTTTTATAGGTCAAAAAAGGTATTCCCTGCATTGACTTTGTTGAAGAATAGGTTAAGTAAAACGGGTGGAGGATAAATGTCCTCAAGATATAAGCCTTATTGAAATAAGTGAGCTATTGTTTGCCTGCAAAAAAACAAGCCATAATAAGTGTCTGAATACAATTAGAAAGTGAATTCAGCAAAAAAGAAGAACCACTTCGAAAATTTTCGTTAAGAGGTATGGTAAGCCTTTATACTCCTATGGAACAGCCATTTCTTTTGATGTTACCGAGAACAAAAATCAGAAAGTGAGCATTTGCAGAAAATTGAAAGGATTGAAGCATCAAAACGGAAGGAATTAGGAAGATTTATTCTGAAATAATTTATAATCAAAAACGAAGAATAGAAAGATTACTTCAAATATCATTGGATATGTGCTTATCAGACGCGATGGAAGATTACAATTTTTAAAATAGAAGATTATAGTTTACTGATAATATTTATTGGCGAATTTTGACATTTCAGTGTTTTAAGCAAAATATAATTGGGCAAGACTAGCAATTATGCCTAGCAATTATGTTTCCAAAGTATTCGTTAGAGTTAACAATGACATTTCGGTGTTGAAATTTTTTTTCATTTATTTATTATAACTCCAGATTTCTCAATATTGTACACAATTTCATTGAAATAAAACGTTAATGTTTATTATACCAGAATATATAATAGCTAAATGAATATAATTAAACGCTCCTTAGCCAGCCCAATTATATTTTGTAAACCGTTAAAATTATTTTAAAATTCATGGAATTTGTATTTTTTATAAATTTATTTATTTGTTAATTAGGAAAATAGTTTTTAAAATTGGTCTGCTTAATGAAGCCCTCTCAATTTGTCAACAATAGGCACCTGCCAAGTCAGAAATTCTGATAATATTTCAAAACTGTTTGCATAAAAAAAAAACAATGAAGCATGACTTTATTTCAATATTACTAATATGTGAGAGAAAAAATGTTAATTTATTTACAAAAGCGTTAAGAAATACTAAATATTTCTTTCCAGTCCTGAAATATTTAAGATATTGATCTTAGAGAGGAAGATGTTCTCTCAAGACTAGCAATTATGTTTCCAAAGTATTCGTTAGAGTTAACAATGAAATGCTATTTAAAATAGCAAAAAAGTTGCAAAATCCTTCCAAGTTCCTATTTATTCATTTTATTTACACTAGTAAAGGCATATGCATCTTGTTTATTCTATATTTTATTCTTGTTTAAACTAAAATCATCTCATGACTAAATTAAAAGCATGGATATCCTTACTAATACTGCAAAAAAAATCGTATACCAGAAGTTCAATTTGGTTAAAATCCATTAGATGGTAACTTTTCACAACTCCAGTGGATGCTAAGCTGTTAAATAATGGCTGCTAACGTAAGCAATGCATTGGAAGCCTCTTAAGAATGAGTACTCTAAAAGAATATTCCTTTTATCACAGAATTCATATTTTCTTTTGAACCTATATAAGTTATTTTAAGCAAACCATAAACTTTAACGAGCATCTTATTTATTTTGACATTGGCGACTTGGCATATATTGGCGAAAATTTGAGGTATCACTTAATGGATTTCAGAAGAATAAAATTTTAACATATGAATTTTTGTATTGCTAGCAACGATATATATATATATATATATTAAAGCAGTTTCGTATCCGAAGAGAGAAGACACTTTGAAATTTTAAAACTTCTATTTATTCTATCCCGGGAAGCATAATTTATATGCAAACAAGAAGCGACGAGATATGTCAGTCTACAGCGCTACACAAAAGCAAAAGAGCGAAAGAGAGCGAAATATTTCCCCCTGGTATTTGTATACTATGATATTCTGATAGAGATTTCTTTATACATGACGATTTAGGTAAGGGGAATACAGGTATCTTTTAAAAGAATTTATTTAGCTGGACAGATTCTTATCCCTTCACTCGGAGTGTGGGAACTTGCTGATTTCAGCAGTTTTACAGAGCTCGTTCAGTATTAATTAAATAAAAAAGGTGAAATTGGATCAGAAAATAAGAGAAGATTTTAGAATTACGTTAATAGGGGTTAAATTCAGATTAAATTTAAAAAATAAATTAAGTTTAAATTAGATTTAGAAATATCACTATATATATAATCAAAGATAATATATGTGCCAGAAGTCATTTTAGGCCTGTTCTTTAAAAAAAAAAAAGTCCTTTAGTGTATCTTGAATTCCCAGTATTGAGTCAATCGATCGAAGATTTTAGAACGAATTGTTTGCGATAATCATTTCAAATTAGTTCACAATCAAGACCTAGATGCGGTACACGACTCGAGCCCTTGATCTAAGATGTAAATGGAACATCAACTTTCATTATACTACTTGTAATCTCTTTTAATGCATTGCTATATGCTCAATTTGGGACTACAGACATCCTGCAATCATTTTTACAGCGGTGAATCTATTAGATGAAGAATATGATTGAGTAACGCCTCAGTTACTTTCGAAACGAGAATCCGGGCAGAACCATCATTCAAGGAAGAAAAGAGGGGAAAGAATCTTTCCAAGGTCAAAACAAAGAGAAATAATGGAAGAGAAATGCCCTCTGGCCGTCGAGCGCCTTGGGGAGAAAGACAAAGCGGAAATCAAGTGCCATCTTCGTCTCTTCGGAATGCAGATTAGAGGACGTTCTTCGGGGGAAAACAGAAATTAGCAGGCATTCCGTGTTTTAGATTAGACTCTTCGACGAAAAAAGCAAATCCCAGGTCTTCAACAAGCGAGATCGGAATAATAATTTCGGAACAATAAAATTTGGAATTTACAAACTAAACGGAATTGTCAGATAGAACAATCTATACTTTAAAACGGATATTTAATATATGTAAACTGAATACAAATTAAAATATAATAGAACTTCGATTACCGTTGTTGAAAGGAACCATAAACGCCTCAGACAATCGAAAAATTGGCAAATAGAAATTAATTTTTCAATCAAGATGTTTATCAAAATTATTTATTTGAAATTATAAATATAACAGGCCGCAAATACTAACTCGTGTTAATATTTGAATAAATTAGAATTTTTGAGAAATTGCAAATTTTTTTGTTAGAGAAGGTTCTTGAAATGTTTCGATGTTTCTTTCTTTCCTCCTTCCCCTTCTACTTTTTCTTTTTCTCTGCTTTTTTATTTTTTATTTTATTTTCGCTTTTTATTTTTGCATTTTCTCAATGATGCTTTAAAGTATTCCAAAGGATATTTTATGTCGCTCAACAATTTGAAATATCTAAAGAGACTTTTTCTATGAAATTACATATAATTTGTTCACCCTGGCGTCCTGGTATAGGGGTAGCGCGTTTCCCTTGTGTTCTGGGTGTTCCGGGTTCGAGACCCGGTTCGGGCATGGTTGTTCTTCTTCTGTGTTCTATCTGTGAGGTGTGTGAATGTGCCCTCCAGTAAAAAGGGGTTTTGCAAGCGAATGTGATGTATGAAGTAGCTAATTCGTACTCTTAGTCTTAGTTGGCGCTGTTAAAAAAACAAGAGACGCTCACTCTGATTAAATCGCTGACAGATCTGTCAATGGGCTTGTAAAGTGCCATAAGTAACAACAATAACAATAATTTGCTCACATAATTGTTAAAGTGCTTAAAAATGGAACTGGTTGTTGTTGTTTTTAAAGTAACTACTTCAATTACAAAAGATCATCTCTTAATAATGACATTCAAAAGTTTTATATTTGGAAAATAAGCTTTGATATCAATTTTGATATTTTTTTCTGAAAAAATTCGATGACTCTATTTAATGAAAAACACATTTCAATATTCTAGTTCAGGTTCGGTTAACAGAAACTTAAAGTGGTAATCAAAATTTCTGCGTTAATTAGAAAACCATTTTTCTTTATTTACTCTATCATGGGATTAAAAATTTTTGCACGCGTAGCACTTTCTCTGACTGTGGAGAAATTTTGGTGAAAATTTTTATATTATTTTGGTGAAAATTTTTATGATTAAATATTGAAAAATAACTATTAAAATAAAGAAATAACTGCTAATAAATAGAAGAAAAACTTTGATACCAACAACAATTATTCTCCATATTTAATTTATATTCTAGTTCTCTGAGATTTCATTTCAATTATTTAAGCTTACAAATACAGAAGAATCTGAAAGCAGAAAAACGGTTGTGGTTTTTTTTTTATTATAACTGAATTCTGCATTAAATTTTAGTTTCACTCATTTGTCAAAAAGTCCTTCAAACTACATATCCATACAACAGATTCAGTAAAAATGCCGGATTCACGAGAAAGGCCTATATTTCGTAACTCCTGTTTACCAATACCATGCAAAATGTTCGCAGCTTTACTCAAGGGATGGGGTGGGAATTTTATTGGAGAATATGTGAGAAAATTTTGAGATACCACTTTCGCTGGTTTTATTCTCTAATTCACAAATTGTTGTAGATAATACTGTAAACTATTATCATGCTGAAAATGGTTTAAAGATCTCACTTTTGAAAAATATGTTAATTTAAAAGGAAACGCATCAGACACAGTAAGAACAATTAAAGGTAAGATGTACAGAATGCAAAAAAGAAATTCCTACTAAGAAGATGAAATATGTTTCCTGTAGAAAGCTGAGAAACCTGACACTAATGATATCAGCTGAAACTTTCAATGACACTTTAGAAAAGTTCCTGTATTTTACGAATCCTATTTTGACTCTCTAACAGGAAAACGAAGTGATAATGTTTCAAAAACTACACATGGTAGCACGTCATATTCTTAGAACTAAAAGAAAAGAATTTTTGATAATAAATAAAAAATTGGGGTTATATTAATTTATTATGAACGATAGTTTTAAACACAGTAATTTTTTTTATTAAAAAAAGTAATTAGCTATGTTTGATAAATTATAGTAGTGTAATTATTTCTATCTTCTAGATATTAAAATCTATTTAACCTTATCATAAACTGGCCCCCACGGTCCAAACCATGTTTCCATTTTGCAAAAGATGATATTTTTGCATTAGCATTTTTTAAAAGCAACATAATATCGATAATATTAAAATAAGAATTTATTCAGACAGGTATTATACAAACTTGGGGAAGTGCACCCCTCGGAACTTTCTCTTATACTCTCCAATGAAGGTCTTATCCAAATTCATAAAATTGGAGATTATGGTGAAGTTGCGAATAACTTGCATGATATTGATGAACGATAAATACGAATATGTTGAAAATAAACTTTTGGTGTATTATTTTTACTTCATTTGTCACGAAAAATATGTATTTTAGACACCTTTTTGCTGCCCGATTAACACTAAAATTTGACACAAAACTACAGTTGTATTCACAGTTTGATTTTATTGATTAAATAAACATTAAACTCATTTAATAAATAAGAGATAATGCCAATTATAAGTAAGATGTTTCATTAATTTTCGCGAAAAATAAATCGAACATTTTTTTAAAAAATGCAAAAAATAGCGTGCACCATTTCAGTACAACAGAAAAATAAAACATTGCGGTGGAACGTAGATTATTATGATCTGTGCGGAGGGAAGCAACAGGACGTATGTTTTCAGGAACATTTCTTTTAATAATCACATTCACACTAACAAAAACAAACATCAATATAAGACAAGATATTCAGGCGCGCAGCTCAACAGAACAGCATATCTCATTCTCATTACAACCACAATGTCCCATGGGATGCGTACTTAATCAGGCATCGCCATCTATCATCCAAAAAAGAAGACAAAGTAATGCAATTGCTGTAACATCAAAATACACATAACTTACATCTAAATTGTAAAATGAAGAAGTTTCTGTCGCTTAATTAATTGAATTCATTGTATGATGGTAAAATCTTCAAATGAATTAAGGGCATTAAAAATTATTTATTCACAATCATTGAAGACCATAAAGTATTTAAGTAATAAAAAAGTATTCGGAATTATAACGATTTTTTTAAATTTTTTAATTTGAAATAAAAGTTGTTAGCCAATTTAAATAGTTAAAATTGACTTTTGAATATATATTTATGATATTTACTTTTTTTTTATTGGAAAATTTAAGAGATCTAAAAACACGAATTACGGAAGAATTCAAAACAAAATCTTTAGCATTAGCCAAGCTTCATGTATTTGCAAAATCTCAATACATGTATCCCTCAGGATACATTTATTTCAGATTGAGGGTCTCTGGATTAGAATATGCAAAACAAACCGTATTTTCATTCGTTAAGTTTACATTCTGGAACTAAATGTTGCAGTATTGCCGTTTTTATATATATGTATAAAAAAATGATATGCTCTGTCGGATTTCTTATTTAATAGTTCGTTGGCTAACGTCTTATTCTGATTTAAATCTCCACTGCTATTTTAAAAAGAAGTTCCTTTTATACGAGTCATTTATTCCTAAAACAACAACTGTTGATATTTTTTATGCATTCACAGTTAAGTAAGAAAATGCAGCAATTTTGATTAAGCTGTATTGCTAAGTTTCTCCACTTAAAGATAAAAAGGGTTTTTTCTAAAATATGCTTGAATATTATTTGTTTTTTTTTTCCTTACTATTTATTTTGTGATATTTTTCATTAAAAAAGTTTTAAGCTTTCGTTTTAAAATTGACATACATTTTAATTTGCGTGGGTTGAGGTTTTCTAAATTCATAAATAAAATGAGCAAAACCAGTGTTATTATTCTGATAATGTTCTTAGTTTGACTTGCCATCTGTAAATAGTTTCATGAAATAAAAATCATTCGAAACGCTCCAAGAGGCAGACCGTTGGATCAAGTGGTACCATATTCGGCATGTGTTTGCTTCTTAGGTAGTAGATGCTTACCAAAATAAAAGTTTAATATTTTAATTAGATTCAAATTTTTAATTGCGAAATATACAATTTTTAAAGTTTTTATTTACTATCTTCGAAAAATATTATAAACGATTTTTGCACTACTATAAAATTAAAAGAAAATTCAAGATGACCAAATTTTTTTTTTGCAATCTTCCTTTAATATTAATAAATTTTTAAAAACCATTTTATTCATATTTTTCAACAACACTTTTCATTGTTTAAGCTATGTGTTTTATATCCATGATCGTTGCAATTACTATAAATTTATTTTTATATGCACATTATAATGTAATTAAGAGTAGATTGCAAGAATAAAATAAAAATAGATGAAACAAGCATAAAATACATTATGTTATGATGTGGATTTTTTTAATTTTTATTATTATTTTCAATACATATTTCTTTTTGCTTATCAAAAAAATAATATGTAAGCCTTTGATTTTATAAATAAGATGAAGTATATTGTTTCTCAAAAGAATGCCCGGTGTGTTAAAAGGAAGCATATAAACATTTCGAAAGTTATTTCTAAAATAATTTTGTTCAGTTCGCAATATTCTAGAATTAGAGGAATGCAATCTACTTAGCTCATCCAGATAAAATAATATCACAGAATCATTCCTAACCCATGAAATGCACACACACATACGCATACACAAAATAATACTTAAGACAATTCAAATCTCTATTACAAAACACCGTAGGACGATAACGGTTTTTTTTTTTTTTTTTTGCTTGCTTGATTTGTTTATCTTTGTTTTATTAATGAAATTTTCTGTTCATTATAAGACAGAAATACAAAAGAAAAATGTATTTAATGTCATTACAGTACATTTAAGTATAAATCTTGCAATCAAAACTTTGAAAAGCAATATTGTAATTTATCCTTTAAAGTATTTTTTTTATTTTTAAATAAGCACAAATATGTATGGAAATTTACACTGATGTCACATTTTTTTTAAATTTTTTAATTACTGTAAAAATTGCATTCGTGTTATTTTACGTTAATGAGAAAATTAAAATATTGATTTATTTTTCAGTTATAAATCTAATTAAAATTGTGAAAATACTCTTTCTCAGTTTCTCAATGATCAATCCAAATGCTGCCGCACTAGATCCGTAGGTATGCTCTGCGTAATATTGTAAATTCTTTTTTCCCATCGTGGATATTGCATCATATTTACAAATGGTACATCAACCTACAAACATTAACATTTTAAAAACCCTTTAAATTATTAATAAAGGAAATTTCTGATAAATTGTTAACCAACGTGGTTAAACTAAATAAGGAAAAACGGGAAAGCACTATAAAACCTTTATCTTAGCTATCTACTCTTTTCCTGTTTGTACATATACGTTCCATTTCAGAACATTTCTTATTTGAAGTAAGATCTTAAATTAGACCTATTTGCCTATCCCGAGAACCCTTTACAATTTCATGATTTTTTTTTAAATTTTTTTTCACGTATTAACCACGGAGAAAAGAAAGTTAACTGAGTAAAACCTAGATACTGAATTTGGTTCTATGAATCACCATGCTATACCAAATCTATCTCAAGAATTGTAATAAATAGTCAGATTTTTTGTCATTTATCATTGTTTATTTTACCAAAAATACAAATCCCCCCCCCCATTTGTTTTGAAGAAGTACAATGATTGTACTTTATCCTATTGAAGCAGAATTTTTGCTTGTACAAATGATGCTCAGACAGCTTTGAATATAATTTATAATACATTTAATTTTTTTAGAAAAATTTTGGATTTCAAAAATTTTTTCATTTTTTCCCTATGTATTTAAATTAGCAATCTTTCCTTTATTAAATTAATTACATTACATTATTACTTACATGTTCATTACATTTGTTATATTTGTTACGTTTATTTGTATTATTTATTATTCTGAGTTACATTCAGGCTATTTATCACATTTATTGATTTATATTCAGCTAAAAAACATTTTAAAAAATATTCTTGCTAATGATTTTAATATATACTTTCAAGTACAAAAGAATATAAAAATTTAAGATTGTATTTATCTATATTATTTATTACATTGATTTACATTCAGTAGTACATTGAATTTATTGATTTATATTTAGCTAAAAACATTAAATAAATATTCTTTCTAATTATTTATATATCTAATTTTAAGTGCAAATGAATGTAAATATTTAAAATTATGTTTATTTATATTATTTATTACACTGAGTTACATTCAGGTGATTCATTACATTGATTTATATTTAGCTAAAAACATTTTGAAATATTCTTGAAAATGATTTTAATATGTACTTTAAAGTGCAAATGAATATAAAAATTTAAGATTGTGTTTATCTATATTATTTATTACATTGAGTTACATTCAGTAGTTCATTTTATTAAGTGATTAATATTTAGCTTAAATCCTTTAAAACTATTCTTCCTAATGATTTATATCCAATTTTAAGTACAAATGAATATATATATATTTAAGATTATGTTTTTTATTGTGTATTACACTGAGTTACATTCAGGTGATTCATTGCATTGATTTATATTTAGCTAAAAATATTAAAAAAATATTCTTGCTACTGATTTTAATATCTTCTTGCAAGTACAAATGAATAAAAATATTTTAAAAAGTGGATTAGAATGCCTTCATTATCAAATAACTTACTTTTGCAACTCAAATAAGTGTACCATTTTGTTTTGTTTAATGTGCCATCCTAATTTTTTGTCTTTTATTTTTCAGGGAAATTCATTGTTACTGTGTCCGGATGGTGAGTAGGCATTGTTTTCCCTTCTACTTTATAATTAATGAGGAATTTTCCTCCTGAGTAGAATGTTTATAGGTTGAAGTTGACATAAATCACTTTTGTTGTATGTTTGTCTTGTCGTAACGAGGCATTTTCTTCTCTGTAAAAGATTAAATTAGAACAGTCTGTGCTTCTGACGTTTACAAACTGATTAATTTAGTCAGGCGTTCACAAATGCGGTCATTAAACGTTGTATTTCCGTCATGCAATTCAATACAAGAATAAGAAGTCATGTCACAGTGAAGTAATTCTCAACTTCTGCTTTGATTTATTCAACGAAACATTAGAAAGAAAGTTTAAAATTTAGGTATGCTTCTATACAACGTAGAGAATACATTTCGAGTTTAAGGAAATCGTCTTATATGGAATATGCATTGTTGAATGAATTTATGCAAATACTTGAATGTATTTTTCGAATAAATTTATGCAAATACTTGAATGTAATTGTCGAATGAATTTATGCAAGTACTTGTATGTACTTGTCAAATGAATTTATGCAAGTACTTGAATGTACTTGTCAAATGAATTTATGCAAGTACTTGAATGTACTTGTCGAATGAATTAAGCAAGTACTTGAATGTACTTGTCAAATGAATTTATGCAAGTACTTGAATGTACTTGTCGAATGAATTAAGCAAGTACTTGAATGTACTTGTCGAGCAAATTTATGCGAGTACTTGAATGTACTTGTCGAGCAAATTTATGCAAGTACTTCAATGTACTTGTCGAATGATTTATGCAAGTACTCTAATGTACTTGTCAAATGAATTAATGCAAGTAATTAAATGTTTAAAATATACTTTTGAAAATTTAATTACTTTTTTGTATTCAAAAAGGAAGTTCAAATTAATATTGGAAATGTTTGTAGTTTTGGAACTAATGTGTATATTGCCAGTAAGCTCTATTTTACAATATTGGGAACTATATTTTACAATATCGGAACACAATATTGATAAATATAACAAAGACTTTACACTGTTACAATTTGTAAAACAATATTTTACACTATTATTTTTTCAAATTTTTTCAAGATAATTTAATATAGAAGTTCAGATTTTCTCTAATTTTTATTTACGCATATATGGCTAAAGATACGTAATTCCTTTTTGAAATTTCATTGTCCATATAAGCAACAGATTACTTAGCATAAACAACATGATACAGATTATAAGTAACTGGTATGTATTTCAAAAAACGAAAATCCAAAACTATTAAAACTTTAACTTAGGTAAAATAAGATGATTTTGTACGACTCTATATAAAAATAGAATTGTCACCACTACTTTCTTGCATTTTCCTGGAGTTCACTATATCTCAGTTTACCCTGCCTTCATTTGAAAATTTCTTATTTACGCTCTCTTTTATTTTCACTTTTTTGCACATAAGGATTCAAATCTGTAAAATATATTCCATCATTGAATATTTGAAGTTAGTCTCAGAAGAAATAAACTGCTTTCAATGTCAAAAGTTTTAACTTCAAAAGAAATATTTTTTCACAATGAATTGCTATTTCATTTTCTTATGAAATAAACGCAAACAAATAAAAATAAACTTTCGACTTGACCCTATGGAATAAATTTTTGAATTGCTTCTTAAAATTTTTCATTCGTAACTCCGTGATATTGTTGAATCGTATCTTTTTCATTGCAATATCCAAAATACATCAAGACTAAAATTTTTCTTCCCATCTTATAATATAAATATCTATAATCGAGCTAAAATTAAAAACCATATAAATTTACCTTTACATGTCCAGAATAAATTTCAAGAAGAATTTTTAAATTATATCTCACTCATTATCTTCCAAGGAAAATAAGATGTAATAACAGTATGATGCAATGAAATGATGTAATTTAATGATATGACGTAATGTAATTCCGAATTTCTTTTTGCCTACAAGATTATTTCTATCTCATGACTCAAATTTTGATAAATCATTGTTGAATTTTATTTTTTCAGCCATGATTTTTCAATTCTTTATGTATCAGCATTAGACATGTACAGATTCGATCATTTTTGAAACTCAGTTACTCGCCAATCAAAGCAATGCTGAGTGCTATGAGGCAAGAAATATGGTTGTATATATGACGAAGAAGAGGAAATAAAGTTATACAAACATATTGACTGTCATAAAATCAATTTCTTCCCTTGGGTTTTGTAATATCATTAAATGCCAGAAAATTTAAAAATTAACAGTTAATGATAAGTTATTTTAAAATCCTCCCATCTACCCACCTAAAATCCTACTCGCCTTATATATAATACAATTTTCATATCTTGAATTTTTATGGAACAGTTTAAATTAAAGTAATTCTGTTGTTGTTGTTTCTAATGGCATTTGTCTAATACCCACTGACTTTAGAAGTCAGTGATTTTAAGCCAAGGGTGCATCTCTTGTGTTTCAGTAGCACCATCTAGGGCCAAGAGTGCGACTTAGATACACACATGTCACAATCCTTTTTACTTGGCGGACTTCATTTATGCATTTCATTCACTCATCCACAGATCGTAATTTAGACCTGAATCAGAAAATGATCACCCCTGATCTAGTTCCCCCAGTGGTATTACTCACGACATGGAGGACTTTGTGGCCACGACAGATTTGTACGTGCGCCAGCCACCACACACACGAGGAATCTTCGACTGACGGGGTTCGAACTCGTAACCGAAGGGACGCGAATCCAGCGTCCTACTGACCAGGCTATCCCTGCCTAAAGTAATTCTTCTAACACCAGGCGTTTTAAAGTATTTTGTGCATTTTTCCGATTTTTCAACAAAAGATTTATTTATGTCCAGGTATAAGAAGCATTAGAAAAGATCATTATAAAATGCCTTTAAATGTTATGAATAATTATAACGCCACTTTTAATGGTACCTGATACAGTTCACTGAATATTTCAGTTAGTATGCTCAGTGAATTTATTTCAGGAAACATTTTTGTCAAAGTATTTAAAGTTTGTAGTTTAAGCAGAATAACAGATACATTGGAATGTAATCTGATTTTGCATTAATAATAGTGCTAATTACGAGAACACTCCTTTACCTTTCTGAATGCTGTTACTGTACTTAATCTGTAAAATATTTAAATACAGTTCTAAATCTTAATAAATGGAATATATTTAGAACTGCTGATTTGCTTTGAAAACCCACTGCATTTGTAACTAATTATTTGATCCTGTCTGCTCTTTTTAGATTTCTGAATATAAAAACTGAAGAACTCTAAATTTAGACCTCTAAATGAAGATGAAATGATGTCATAATATGATTTTGTCTTACCATAAGTTGTTATCAATGTTTAGTCAGGAGCATAGCAATGCATTTTCATCTTTTTAACATATTAAGCTTTTTAAAAAGTGACATTAAATACAAGTAAAGTAATATATTAAAAATGACATAAATCAAATAAATACACAAATATTTTATCTCCAAAGCATTTACTTAAAGTTTGAAAAAGGCATCTATTCCTCTTGCTCCTTCCACTGTCCCTAATATGTTTACCTTTCTCATCAGTCAAGGCACTCTATTTTAAGAACTTACTGCAATTTTTTAACCCTTCTAATCTCTTAAGTTACTATTTCTTTTTATGTATAATGTGATTTCTTTCTTTCTGTACGTTGGCATCAATGCTTAGTCAGGGGCATAGCAAAGCGTTTTCATCTTTTTAACATTTTAAACTTTTTAAAAAACAACATTAAAGCACTAATATTTTATCACCAAAGCGTTTACTTAAATTTTGCAAAAGGCATCTATACTTGTTGCTCTGCTACTGTCCCTAATATGTTTACCTTTCTCATCAGTCAAGGCACTCTGTGATCAGATCCGACTACAATCTTTTAACGCTTGTGAACTCTTAGGTTACTATTTCTTTTTCTGTTAACAGTAAGGTGACTCAATCAGCTTAGCTGAACGGTAGCGCTTGCTTTGAAATGTGGGAGGAAACGTTTCCCATCGTAAATCAAAGAACGAGAACGCTACCAGCCTTGTTTATGAGCATCCAACCATGTTTTCGGTTGAGCCGTAAACTTCTGTGACTCACGGAGCGGCTTCACCACTACACAAGCGGTGTGTTCTGTCGAAATTCCCCTCCAGACAAAACGGCCTTAATCATGACACTGCACTTGGAAGAAGATGCTTCCAACGGAACAAAGCATCATCATCTCAAAATCGTGATGATTATCGACATGGGTTACTTATACTGTTATTCGATTTGAAAATGGTTACTTCCGCAAATTGAATCTTACTCACACTTTTTTGTCCTGGGAATTGAATATAAATAGGTAACAATAAAAGCGGTTACTCATCGAAATGAAATGTAGCATTCTTGAGCTGATTTACAGTGAATTAGTAGTGATTACTTAAAGTTTCAAGCTGATTTTCAATTAAATAAATTATTATTGTGGGTTTCCGATTAAATTACTATTTATCGTGTTATCTTTGGTAAATTTATTATAAAATCTATACTATTGCACCAATTGCTAAATTGCATTCTTAAGAGCTTCAATTATAATATGAACAAATCCCATATATTTTATATGACAAAATTGGTGATGAAAATGCATGGGAAATATTCGAATGTTCAAAAGGAAAAGTAGGTTGGTTGGTTTTGTTTTTGGGCACAAGAGCCATTCTTGGTTAAGTTGCGCGAAGCATATGGCATGGAGTTCAACGAGAGAAAATATTCTTTTGTGAGCAGTTTTATGGTATCATTGGGAAAAATGCAAAAAAAGCAACGAAAATCAGTGAAACCATAATTCGTCTTATAAGTAATTGATCTTTAGTCCTTTCTTAATAAAAATAGAATGTTTTATACTATCACTAGTAATTTCTTCTAATTATTCACATGTATTTTCTTCTCTTCTTCTAATTCCAAGAAATAACTGCTCCAACAACACGTTGCCTTATAGTAACATCCTTACAGAATCATTAAAAAAGGTCAAAGAAAACAGAGAAAATCACTATAACCACAATTCCTTTTATTAGTGATTGATCTTTCAAGCTTTCTTGATAGAAAATAGAAGGCTTTATATTACCATGAGTATTTCTACTAATTTATCTCATGTATTTTCTCATCTCGTATTTCCAAGAAATAACTGCTCCAACAATATGTTGACTTATAGTAACGTCCTTTTAATATCATTGGAAAAATGCAAAAAAAAAGCGAAATTCAATAAAACCACAATTCCTCTTATTAGTGATTGATCTTTCAACCTTTCTTAATAAAAATAAAATGTGTTATACTACCATCAGTAATTTCTTCTAATTTATCTATTGTATTCTCTTTTCCTAATTCCAAGAAGTAATTGCTTCAACAGTACATTGACTGAACTAGTAGTAATTACTGACTTATTTTAATAATTTCAAATTAACAATTTTGGAAAACCTTCACGGCGGAAAGGAAAACTTTATTTCAACTTTAATTCCAATTAAACGAATTTTTGATATAAAATGAAAGTAATGTACAGTAATTCGATTATCCGAAGCTATTATAGTTCCATTAGCTCAAATAATCGAGGCTTTTCAATCTGTTACTTTCAATTTCACGACTTCTTCTAAGATCTTGAGATTGAAAACAAAGTTCTTGCTTGCAGAGTGCTATGACAAAAAAGAAGTCCATGTTTCTCAGCACTAACGGAGCGTGAAGTAATGAACAAGGTGCTAAGAGCATGAGAAAGAAGTGGCTTGAACTTGAAAGCTTTTTAATAGACAGACAGTTGTTCTATTTCCCAAGCTAATGTGGTGCTTGGATTGTCCACATTTGAGATAATTGGAGCTCACTCCGGTTATGAAGTATCGCAGAATTTCTATGAATCGAAAGCTGTACCCTGTCTTATTTTAAAACAATGAAAGTTATTTATAGTTTTTAGTTTACTGATAAAAGAAAAACGGACATAGATTTTAAATTAGCTTAAATGCTCAATATGATCAGTAACAATAAAATAATATTCACAAAATGGAATCAGCTGAAATTAAAACTAAATAGTAGAAAGAAACAAAATATCTTATAAAAGGCATTAGAGGAAAAATTCCGAAAAAAAATTAAATTATCAATGCTATTGTTGATATTTTCAGATTTCATCTCCCTATTCCCTTGATCGTAAACATATGATATTTGATTTCATTATATTTTCTTTTTATTTTAGTGGTAAGTACCTTCAAAGAAGGAAAATTATTATATGGCTACCCGATTTATGAAACCGATTTATTATTATATGGCTATCCGTATTTATGAAACCAAACATCCTCAAAAGTTCTTTCTGGTGCATTTCAAATTAAATTATTAGAATTATTTCAATTATCATTATCTGAATTTAATTTAATTTAATAATTATTAGAATTATTTGATGACGTAGTTACGTATATATAGACTGTCTCAGCATTGCTTTTTTTGAAATGAATTGCATAAAAATACTTTTCAATTACTATGACATATCTAATAAAAAAAATATGTCGCTAAAGTAAAGCAGAAGTTAAATCCTGCACGGCTTTAAAATAAGAAATGTTATTTATAGCTTTCTGGGTTTTTTTCTAAAATGAAAACATAAAAATATTTTATATTAATATAAATGTACACTATATTTGTATAATTGCAAATCTTCAGGAATAATTTTAGATGGATAGTAAGAGTATTTATTATTTGAAAGAAAAATTTAGGGTGGAGTGGCCTTTGGTGGCTATTAGGCACCAGGTTTTAAGCTATTAAATATTCCGTTTCGAACGCTGTCGCGACGATGATACCATTTGGTTAAGCTCTGTATGTCTAGACAAGCTGGGAGTAATTCCTTTTCCGTTACACATAACATTAAAAAAAATATGAAATCCTTAAAGGATTGAAGAATTAAGTTTTATGAAAAATTATTCAAATTACTTTACTTTATCTATTACTTTATCTACAAATTACTTTACTTTATCTATTATATAGCCAATACTAGGCTATTCTAATATATTATCAGAATTTAAATTCGTTTAGAAAATGAAGAAACCTTTATTCCTTTACTTTATACCAGTACTAAATAGCACATTGCTATTTCGAATGAGATTATTTATAAAATTATCAAAGGACATAAAACTTGTGTCTTATCATTTACTAACTCTTACTTCCTTCAAATTTAAAAACTAATCGTTGTAAAATTTAATAAATAACTAAATGAAAATAAATATATCTTTATTTATTAATCATGAATGTCATAGCATTTCTTATTTTCCATTTTTGTGACTTGCGTTAAAAATTTTTTAATGGCGTGTAGTTTTAAATCCAGAATAAAAATGGATTAAAAGAAAAAAAAATTAAAGAAAGTAAGAAACTCTCCATTATATGAGCTAAATTTCAATACCAATCAAATTATTTCCTCCTATTATAATCCCAAAACTTAATAAATGTTAAATGTAAGACTATTTTTATTTTAGTGCTGAGAAAAACTAATTTAACTTTTGTTCATAGCAGTCAAAAATTCAAAATAATATGAACAATAGAGTCCCTCATTTGGTTGCTTTGATTTTATTACCCACTGCACTGTACACTTTCTGAAGTACAACCATTTAAAGCACACTGTAGAATAATTCAAGCATTGCGCTGCTCCAAAATTAATTATTACATTATATGTAGTCTACTGAACAGTTTGCGTTGTCTTCAATTTTGAATTGTAAATTGCCCTCTCTTAAGTACAATTCAAAATAATGAACCATAAATCTGCGAAGTGGTAGTAAATTTCAAATCGTCTAACTACATCTGGCTGTAATTGTTGAAACTATGCATATCGATATTTTTAAAAAGAAAATATAAGGAAATAATTGTCACACGAGGCAAACTGTTTTTTTACTTCGTTAAGCTAGGTAAACTTTGTTTTTTTACTTTGGAATCCTTTAATTTTAAATTATTAAATTGAAGATGTTCAGATCTTTAGTAGTATTTTCCGCTTCACAATGCTTCATTCTTTCTT
The DNA here is from genome assembly GCA_026543865.1 of Argiope aurantia. NCBI lineage: Eukaryota > Metazoa > Arthropoda > Arachnida > Araneae > Araneidae > Argiope > Argiope aurantia. Next base: position 30,794 of record JAPMOR010033005.1, on the reverse strand, counting down.
TTGTATTTCTGAACAATACAAGATTTTTAAGTGATAATGATTCGTTAATTTTTATTGTATTTTCTACAACAAGGGGGGGGGGCAGAAAATAAAATACATGCTCAATGAATTATCATTCTGGTCTTGAAATCCAAACTGTGAAAATATATTTGATGATAGTTGTGGAAAAAGTCGCTTGGTTTTTTTTTAAGCGAGAGTGTGATTAAATCATTACTAACAGAAAATATTTTTTGTTTCGAATTCTTCAATTTTAAATTATTAAATTAAAGCTGCAAATATCTATCGTTTCTCAATACTTCAGTCTTCCTTTAGTATCTGAATAACACAGGGGAAGAGATATACAAAAGTTTTGTGAAATTATCGAACCATTCCACCAGTTTCCAGGCAAAAGTGCAAGCTCTAAAGATGGCTATTGAATATTGTAAACAGGTGGAGGACGGACAGAAGTGCTAAATTTTTTCAGATTCTCTGTCAGTCCTACAAGCCATAAAATCATCTCACAGTTGTAATAGGGAAATTTGAACAATAGAAGAAAAGATAAAATATGTAAAAATTAATAAGTGGATAGAGTTGAATTGGGTTAAGGCTCATATTGGAATATATGGCAATGAAAAGGTGGATTAAAATGCAAAGTTGGCTGCACAGAAAGTGAGTTTAGATATAATTATCCCCAAATCACATAATGTCTTAAAAGAGAAATTAAGAGAAAAAATAAAGCTACTATGATTTGGTATATAGCATATATCTAAAAGAGGAAAAGTAACTTCTGTCTTTATTCCAAAATGAAAATAAGAAGATGCCATCCACTGGTAATCCAAATTATATCAGAGCATGGGAGATTTCTCGAATATTTCCAAATAGTTGGAAAAATGCAGAAAAATAAATGCACCTGTGGAAGAATCGGTATTGTTTACCATTATTTAAAGAAATGCATAGAAATCTTGGAATTAAGAAAGAATCCGAAAGTCGAAAATAATAACTTAAATACAGCACTGATGATACCAGATAATCTTAAAACTCTGAAGGATAGGTTGCTTAAAATTGCCAGTTTTTTTACTAATTGTTTTAAAGATTTAAAGTGTTTGGATTTCTATTATAGTGGAACGAGAATCTGTAAGAATATTGAGAATTTCGAAGATATTTTCTTTAAATGATGGCCTGTTCCTTGTTTAATACGAAGATAGGTGAACTGGAGGATGAAGAGGAAGGTCAATGGTTGACTACTTTGTGGCTAGGGGCCAACTGTCTCGAAGAGGATTTCAGTTTGATGAATCGGTCATTGCTATCGGACCGACTATGCTAAGGATAGCAGTCAGACACAACAAATCCTGTCGATATTGCTATGTTTAGTGGCAACAAGGTAGTCGGCTGTACACAAGAAGTATCTGAGTAACACCAGCCTTTTTTTTTTTTTTTGGGAATGGTTTGTTTTCGAGATGTTATCTTCCACAGTGACTGAAGTGAAAAACAGGCTTGATAAATTGTCACCCTGGTCTTAAATTCTAAATCGTGTAATTATTTTTAATAGTAGTTGTGGAAAAAGGCTCTAAGGAAATTTTAAAGAGGAAGTGTAATAGAATAATTACCTTAATAATATTTTTTTCAAATCCTTCAATTTTAAGTTATTAAATTAAAATTAGATAATATCTACCCTTCACAAGACATACTTCAGTCTTCCTTTTGTGTCTGAATAACATTGGAAACTATTTTAATGTTATTCAGCCCCAAATTACTTCGAATTTATTTTGTTTCGAATCGTTTAGTTTTAAGCTATTAAATTCAAACTGGACAATATCTACCGCTTCATAATGCTTCAGTCTTCCTTTTGTGTCTGAATAACATCAGACATTTTTTTTCTGTGGAAATGGTTTGTTTTCCAGATGTTATCTTCCCCAACGAGTGCGGTAGAAAGTGAAATACAGGCTCAACGAACTGTGCACCCTGGTCTTGAGTTTCTGCGCTTTAAATGATAGCTTTCGGTAGTAGTTCCAGCTGGCGAGCCGAGCGAAGCGGAACTGAATGCTCGCTCGCCACACGCGGATGATTCCGAAGGTGAAGCACATGATCCGTGCCTTACCCGAGCAATGGCTGGAGGATGGTAAGCCGAGAAAAGCTTTCGATTTCGAAGATCTATCCTTCAGATACTTCTTACGCCTACTTAGTTCGCATCCTATCGGCTTTACCGATAGGAGACAATATGCAGGTGTAACAAATACATCGGCGCGGACAATTCAAAAAAAGACGTTAAAAGACTTAGATAGGCCGATGTTCCGTTTTCAAGCTTATCGAGGTGAACGGTATGTGCAAATTATTGAAAAAAATCGATATTTAAAAAAATATTAAATAAAAAAATCTTATTTACCTAAAATCAGTATTTGTGAAACTGTAAAAAATATTTTTTTAAAATTCTTGACTTACCTAAATAATGATTGGAGAAGGGTAATGTTAAATCGAGCAAAGATTTTGATTTTAGTATCTTTTCTTTAAATTTTTCTAACGCTTGATTAGCTTTATCCTATTGGCAGAGATGATACTCAAAACGTTATATAAATGTGATAATTATATCGGCACGGACTGAAAAAAAGCAACACTAATTTGTTTTGCTAAACCAACTCACACTTCGTAGTTAATCAAGGTGAACATTATATATAAATTTCCAAAAATATATATATATATTTAAAACTATTAAATAAAAATTTTGGATAACCCGTGATCTACCTAAGCAACGGTTGGAAGAAAGGAATGATAAGTTGAACAAAGCTTTTGATTTCAGAATATATCTCGCATTTATTGCTTATCACATTTCAGTCCTTCCGTTATTTCTCTACTTAACGGAGGCACTGGTAGGATACGATACAAGTACAACATTTGCATTGTTATATACTATTTCAGACAAGAGCTAGTTAGTTTAGTTAGGTCACTGTCCCGTTTTAAAGGCTCATCAAGGTGAATGCTACATTTAAACTATAAAAAAAAATGTATTCAAAGCTGTAAAACAAAAATTCTGGATAATCAGTGATTAACCTAAGCAACAATTAAATGAAGGGAATGATAGGTTGAGCAAAAGTTTTGATTTCAGAATCTGTCCCACTGTTATTTCTCATCACATTTCAGTCCTTCAGTTATTTTTTTACTTAGTCACATCCTACGGTAGCGATGGTAGGATACGATACTAAGTACAACAATTAGATTGTTATATACTATTCCAGACAAGAGTTTAGAGTTAGTTTAGTTAACCCTTAGTAGCCTGATTTACGAAAGTGATTTATTTTTAATATTACTGTGTTGGCTTGAGGGTCTAGATGAAGGGAAAAATAGCCAAGGAATTAGTAGGTAGGTTTTATGTAGGGCGGAATGCCTGAAGTATCAAAATTGATACTCACAAAAATAGTACTAGTTTCTTCAAGTAAAACATGCACTCGCAAAAAATAATTATACCATAGCGAAAATAATATATTCACTTACCTCAAAAGTATTTATATTCTTCAGAAAAAGAAAATATATCAAATTTGTATTCAACAAAACTTTTAGTAAAATGTGTTTACCTGTTCACTTTGCCGCGCAAGTAATATGTCATAGATAAAATAAAACAATAATGACATTTGATTTTTTTTAAATTTCGTTGGAAAGAATATTATACAACAGTAAAATACGTACAGCCAACCTATAAAAAAAACTAATAGTAATGTGAACATTCGGTTTAAAAGATTGGTATCAAAATTGAAACTCTAGGTCATTAAGGGTTAAATCACTGTTCCGTTATGAAGGTTAATCAAGGTGAATGCTATGTTGAAACTGTCAGAAAAAAATAAATGCATACAAAAATATTAAATAAAAATTTTGGGCACTTTTTGACATGCACACACAATGGTTGGAGGATGATGTTTGGTAAACTGAGTAATACTTTTGATTTTAAAATCTGCCTTTTACATATATTCCTCACGTCTACTTAGTTACATCTTATCTGGAATGCTTATAGGATATCCTTACATTCCTTATGCTGAAGTGAAAGAAATACATCGACTCAATCTATACCAGAAAAGAGTTAGTTTCGTTTAATTATATCAATGGTAAATTTTTTTGAAGCTAATCGAGGTGGGTATTATGAGCGGGAGAAGATAAATGCATGCAAAATTGTTAAATAATTTTTTGACAGTTCATGATTGGCTATAACAATAAGTGGTGGTGAGAGATGGTTAAACTGAGTAAACCTCTTGATTTCAAAATATTTCCTTCAGATGTTTCTAATGCTTATTTTGTTCACATCCTATTACTACTCTAATAGAATATGATGGTCTATGTAACAATTAAGTCAGCGCAATGCATGTCAGAAAAGAAACAATTAGCTTAATTTATTTAAATCAGCTATACGAAGTAAACCTTATGCACTAACAATCAGGAGAAAAATTAATAATTAGGATACACAGAAAGTAAAGTCCATCGTTCAATCAAAAGAAAAAAATTGAAGGAACAAAATTATATATATTGAGGAGTATACCTTGGATAATGAAATAATAATAATTAGGATACCGAGATAGTAAAGTCCGTCGCTCAACCAAAAGAAAAAATTTGAAAGAACAAAATGATTTATTGTATACTGAGGAGCATGCCTTGGATAATAATTAATTATAATTTCTCACCGTATTGAGACACTTTTTACAATATTCTGGTATCAAAAAACGATGATGATTCAGAAGATAAACAGACAGGAAAAAAATGTTTCATAGCTCTTCTATTTTGGATCCTCTAGTAAAAAAAGGGGAGCCTTAAAGTTACAAATATATATCAAAATCAGATGCATCTAGATCTGATGGGAAATAGGAAATAAATTTATAATATTTCCTTATATTTCATAATAACTACATGGGATATAAGGAATACTTCCTAGTCAAATTTTGTTAGACGTTGTGTTGCTAAGATTTGCAATACATAATTTTGTTGGCTATAACTTGATGAACTTGCCCTTGACTTTCAATTATAGCCGATTTCTTATAAAACTACTAGATTAGTATTTATTATTTACTATCCCTATTAATTAAGTTTGAAGTATAAACTGTTTTCTTGTTATTAGGCTTAATTATTACAATTGTAGCTGTCGCCAAATTTATTGCTTTTGCATGACGCGAATAAAGTAGGCTAATTTATTTAAATTTATTAAAGTTAAAAAACAAATTAGTCATAATGAATAAATGAGGATGAAGTGGAGATATCAAACAGAAACATGCATTAATAGAATATTAATGTTAAATTAGTCATATCATTTTTATCGACAGATATCTCTTTTCAAATTATAAATGGCTAGTAGTTTTAACAGCAACAAATGATATGTACAGTGATAGTTGTGAAACCACATTCATTTAAGTAACAATTCGTCAATATTCTTATCGGAAATCGTTAAAAGCAATTTGACAAAGGCATTCCGTCTTTTAAAGAATATCGAAATAGGAAATGACACCCACATTTAGCCAGGAAATGGATTTTTCTCTGCACTCAATGTGGGCAAAGTTAACAAAAAATACAAGTCAATAAAAACTCTGAACTTTATTATAATTTTATCTTTAAGAATCGATTTTACGGAACTATTTCGAACGATCGGTTATCTCTACTTCCTCCTTCAAACAAAGCACCTATGAGTGACCCCAAACGATTGGCTATAACAATATCGTTTGGACTTCCCTCATTAGAGAAGAAGTGCAATATTCGTTCGATCGGTAGAAGGTCACTGTTCGAGTTCCTTCTGATTCGAATCAATGCGAGAGTGAATTGCAGGAAAAATGATCGACCTTCCATTGTTCCTCTAGCGGAAACGAAACCGAAAAGTCTGCAAAAGTCTGCACGCGTATGAGCTTTCATGAGTTTCCGAGGTGATATGGAATGACCGAGAAACCTCATCTGTTCTCGAAGATGTTTTTCTCAGCTTAGTGAAATCGATACCGCATCCGAAACGCAATCACGTTGTAAAGATTGAAAAATCGTCGAGAATGCAGAGAAATGATGATTTTAGAAAGCGTATATGGTATAATATCCCTAAATTAACGCAAGATTTGTATTTGCCACCATTCGTGCAGTAAAGTATTGGCAACCCTATTAAAAAACAATTGACAGCTGATATTTTAGGCTTAAAAAAATGGAGCGTTGCAAGGTAGAAAAACGTGTTAACGCAAGCTTTGAATTAAAGAAAAAAAACTGTGTTTTTTATTTAAATTGTTATATTTTTATTGAATCATAAAATACACAGAATAGGATTATGTATGGAATAACACATAGGGCAAATGGCCACCACGTCTTTACTGGCACTCTGTCTAAATTTTCAATGACCATTTTGCATAAATGTGGTTGAATTTCATTGATATAGTGTTGAATTTCCTTCTTCAATGCACGCGTGCTTGTGGGCTTGTTGGCATAGACATCTGACTTCAAATAACCCCATAAAAAGAAATCCAACGCTGCTAAATCACACGATCTAGGAGTTCAACTCTCACATTTTCGAACTGTGGCTGCCAGACTTTCATTATTTTTGAAATATTGTTCAACAATGAAACACAAAACCTCAAAGGCCCTTTGATAGTCTACAGAAGTTTTTAAAACTCCACGTAAATTAGAATTTTACAAACATTAGATATTTTGATATTTAATCGTTTTATCAATAAAAAAGTAAAAGAAAAAATGTTACAATACGAAGGAAAGAAATATTCTGGTTGCAATAGCAACTTTTAATTGCGATAATAATTGCCATCACCTTTTGCTGCTGTTCCCTGCTTTATTATTATACAAAGGAAGTTATAGATTGTATTGTCACTTTTTTCTGCCTTTTTAGAACTGTTTATATGTTTAGTGCTTTTGAGTTTGAGTTTTAAGTTGTTATTATATTTAATGAATTTGAATTTGAGGTTCTTATTATATTTAGTGCTTTTGAGTTCGAATTTTAGATTTTTATATTTAATGCTTTTGAATTTGAATTTTAAGTTGTTACTATGTTTAGTGCTTTTGAATTTGAATTTTAGGTCTAGATATTTTAAATAAATTATTTAAGTAAACTTACATCTTTTATTCAGTTCGATAATGGTTGAGGAATAGTGCAGTCAATTACTATTACAAAGCCATACAAATTGTAATTGATTTACAAAACATATAAGCAGAAGATAAAATGAAATGAACATAACTTGTATTAAGTTATAAAGGTACCATCATTTTCAAAAGTAGGTAAGGTCATACTCTTAAATTACATACATATAACTTCTGATCTATTTCATATCGACACAGATTTCATCTTTGTCTTCTTATGACCATTTATGCATATTCTATGAAGATTTCAAATTTGATTTAATATAAATTAGAGAATTATTACTGTGTGAATTTAAATAAGGATATTCCCTAGCAGAGTACGCTTATAAAAATGTGAAACAAGGTAATATAATGTAAAGACTAAAGTGAGATATGTAATGAGGCATGCAATAGTTACACAAGATACTTTTCAATAACATCAGAATCTGAAACTATCCAAGTAAATTTACAAATAAATATCAGATAAAGTTATTTTTAGCAATTGTTTTTCATATATTGGCAAAAATTTTAAATGACATGTATATTCAAAATGTATAGAAAGTTTTTATGAATGTCTTATTTATAAGTCAATGTTTTTGCCACTTTTAAAATATAACTAACTGCAAGGAGAAAATACTTTCGTTAGAAAATATATTGGATTTCAGGAAATGAATTTAAAAAATGAAATTTCTCAGATAATAGAACATTTATTTTAATCCTTTCTAATTTTGTTGGAATTAGAAAAATACAAAAGTTCTATTTTAATAAAAAATATTTTATATCAAACAAATTGTAGTCAAAACAAGGTTTTAAAAAGTAAAAATATAACTGAGCTATAAAAGAAGTAAAACAGAATGAATAGCATGAAGAAAAAAAATTATGAAGCACTGAATGAAAATTCAATTACTCTACATATGTGATTAAAATTCCAATTAAATTGAAGTATTTTTAATTTTATGCTTTTATGACATTGTTTTGACATTCATATATTTGGCATTAAAATACTTTTTTATTTTTTATTATACTAATAAAAACATAGTTTTAAGCATTTTATTTTTATTGTTTCAAAATTAAAATATGTTTTAGCTTCGACCTTAATCGTCTGCGTTACTTAGATAAAGCAATAATTATTTTATTTATTGCATTTTGCCAAA
>JAPMOR010033005.1:11803-22586 GCA_026543865.1 Argiope aurantia | reverse complement strand
CTAATCTTGATCCGCATCAACATTTAAAGTTTTAACGAAACTTTTGGCAATCCAAGGGATGATTTTTTTTTTCAAATTCCTTCACGTCGATGCCTTACCTTCCTGCTTCCAGCAAAACAAAGCAAAATAAAAAAAAATTCATTAAAAAGAGAAGAATAACCCGCTTTGCCGGAAGTTAAAGGCAAACTTGTTTCGTAGACAAGACGAATAGTTTTCCGATCGTTGCATCACTTAGCGCCCCTTGGCGATCTAAATGACTGCCACCACTTCTCTTATTATTAATGGCATATTTTTTTGTTCTTTGGCCCAATCGAGTTCAAACGGGAAATGATCTAAATTGCCGTAGGAGGTGCGAACAATCTTGACTCACTTGCTTGATTGCTTTTCTTTTTCCCTGACAATCTTTTATTGCCACCGAGGTCAATCGATTAAGTTATTTCAATATCAAGATGTTCCAGATAGCGAAAGGGAATTGATTTTCTTTGTGGAGCATTTCTTTTGAAATTTGTGAAGCAAGATTTATGCCATAATTAACCAAGTTGCTACTGGAATAATTGTTTCTTGAAGTTTCATGGGAATATGAAATTACAGAAAGTTAGGGAGAGAAGTTTCAAAGTGATATTTTAACACATATTTAAATTCAGTTTCATCATAATAAGCAACCGATTTGTATTACTCACTAACTGCTTTTGGCGACCACCTGGTACGTTTGAATGACTCGTTGAGTTTAATTTCAAATAAATCTTTTATGTATAAGGTATATTATGTTTGGTTTTGACGCTTCCGTTAACGTTCTTGCAAGTATCAAATTACCATAAATATTAACACTTCGTTAATGACCTTGCACTTGTTCTGTTTATTACATACATAAACATTTCTAATGAGTATCGAGTTCATTGGCACTAGAGTGTCTTAACTTCCGAATAATCCAATTACTAATTAGATATTGCTTTTCGCGGTACTAGGGCAAACAGTGATGTCTGATTCGGGAACTGTAGTTAATATACAGAATTTTTCTTCCACGTCTTTTTGACTTTGGAAAAAATTCATGCGATTAATATTTGTTGAAAGTTATTATAATTTCAACGATAAAATTTTGATTAACATTGATTTTAATTTTAACAACAATTTGCAACACTAAAATGCATTGATGAAAATTATGAAAAAAAAAATTATTTTTAAGAAATGGACAAAATTTAGGAAGAACATTCGAGGTAATTCAATTAGTGTATTTTGATTTAAAATAAGGTAAATCGGTGTTATGCAATAATATTTTCAGAAATTATAGTTAGACAATTCCAACCTCGTTTGATTTTAAATTAATTCAAGTTTTAATTAAAATTTCAAAAATGTTTGCTCCAAGATGTAAATTTTTACCCCTCATAATTTATTTTTAAGCCAATTTTGATAGCTCTAGGTCAAGTGTCTGTATAGCGCGAACACACAGACAGACACCAGAACGCACTCATACATTCTCCTTTATTATTAGTAGAATTATTGCGAGGCTTAATAATAATCCTTCTTCCAAAATTGCGGAATTTTCAGTTCTTTAACAATTAAAGAAATTAATAAATTAACGGAATTTTGTGACACTGTAATCAAATAATAGACACCTACTTTTTAATTGCAAATTGTGCATTTGCTTAAGCTGTTATGTGGTGATCAGGTGAACTTGAAAATGAAATTGGAATAACATATTGTACGTATATTGCATGAGTACTATATTTATAAGAAGGCAATTGGAAACGAAATACCACAAAGGTGGGGGTTTTAAATATTAAATTTCTTCTAATATCAGAAAATTTAAATGGATTTTTCCATTAACAGTCTAGAACCCACAGGTGTTGTGCAACCAGCTCAAAACCTATATTAAAGTTCCAAGAATATCGTTTAAATGTATTTCAAAGTTCAGAAAAATTTAATATAAGACTCGAAAATCATTTTATCTATTTAATAATAATGATAAATTAAAGATTTCAAAAATACCATTCAAAGAGATATTGAGCATTAGAATATTTAAATGAAATGTGCCTAAGTTGCTTTGCTCATTTTTTTGTAACAATTCATTAAATTTTCCAAGAATGCCATTTAAAAGATCAGACGAGAAATATTAAAATTTAAATAAATTTTAATGAAACTCAAAAAATAATATAAAGGAAATTTTTCCAAATATATGTAAATTTAGGAGTGAAACATCCATTAATACTTCCAAGAATATCATTTAATAATTATCAAATAAAAAGAATTAGTTAGATTTCTTATAAAAGGTTATCTGCTGCAATGGTTCTCGTGGGACGATTTTAAGATGGTCGATTCAAAATTAAATATTTTATTGTTTTTGGTTACGAAATGAAAGGAATTTGAAAACGATAATTTAGATGAAAAGAAATCTACCTTTTCCTTCCAGCTTGCCTAGAGGATTTTTTTAAAAATTATTTCATTCCAAAACTTGCAGTGAAATGCACCAAAGTTATTTTATGCATTCAGGCTTAATAATACATTAGATATCAAGACCTGCTATCTAAACAAAACCAAATTAGAATATCGAAAAATTTAAATAAAACAGTCTAAAGCTGCTTGCTTTTAAAACTAATAATACTATAAGCCTTCTAAGAATGCCATTTGAGAAAGAATCTGACGACAAATAGTAAAATTTAATGTAATTTTAATGCAATTCTAGGAAATTCAAATGAAAATTTTCTAATCTCTTTTACACATCTCGGCGTAAAACATGCATAAAAGCTTCTCAGTCAAACAAAATCAGTTTATTCCCAACCACTAACTAATGAATCATTATTCCTAAATACCCCAGCTGCATCATGTTAATCCTAATTCTGAGATCTGCATATCTCAACGACTTCCTCTCCCGAGACATGTTCTGAAAGTAAGCGATTTTCAAGCGAAGCGAGAAAGATGGAAGCTGAAGATTTTTAAAAACCCGTGAACTCTTAGCTGCATGGACGAATTCACTCATATCTCTCGTATTTGCCATGGTCCATGGAGAACGATCGTTTGATTTTCTCTGATTGGTTCTCCTGGGGAAAAACAGATGTCATTCACCCACGCCTTTGGAAGGCACTTGATATAAAGGAACATCCGGTCGATAAGTTTGAAAACAAATCGAGTTTCGAAGTCGAAAGCATTTATAAAAGTAGTTTTCCAGTACATTTTTCAATTTTAATATTTTTGTCGGTTACCTTTTATTTTCACATGTACGAAGAATGTATATTATAATTGTTAAGAAATTGAGCCTCGAGATATATATAAATCTCCGCTTTTTATGGCCTCCCTGAATGAGGAAAAAGTCTATTTTGGAATTATATCTATGTGCTTTTGAACATAACAACTCAAAGCTTAAATATGCTAGACAATTAAAATGACATATGCAATTCTCACACCAAAGTCGCAGATTTAAAATCGAATATTGAATGAAATATGCCAAAAGAAAATCATTTTAAAAAATATTTCCACGTGCATATGAAGACTATAATTTAAAAGTAAAATTAGCTGGGTAAATGAACTGCGGTTTATGATTTCATTGCCAAACATTTCGATCTTTATCAAATTTGGACAAAATTCACTAATGAGTTGTCGTTCTATTGTTCATTTGTCCTGTATATGTCATATTTGTAAAGCAAAAATTTTTTTAAAAAATGGATGAATTAAATTTAGCATGTTATCCTGTCAAACTGTAAATTTGTGCTAAATTTTAAGCTACATAAATCTTCTACTGATATTCCTACCTAACCTATTGATGTTCCTATTGAAGCATCTGCTTATAAGTACCATTAAAATAGTGCTGCATTAATTAGTAGTATACATGTATCAGAAACGTGTCCTTCTATTGAGGTATCTTCTTATAAGTAACTTAAATTGCTGCTTCATTAATTAGTACTATTCTTATATCTAATATGTGTACTTCCATTGAGGTTATCTGCTTATAAGTACAGTTTAACTATTGCGTCATTAATTAGTACTATGCATATATCTGATACGTGTCCTTTTAATGAGGTATCTTCTTATAAGTACCGTTAAGCTATTGCTTCCTTAATTAGTACTATATACATATCTGACACATGTCCTTCTATTGAGGCATCTGCTTTTAACATATATCTGACACGCGCCCCTCTATTGAGGTATCTACTTATAAATATCGTTAAACTATTGCTTCATTAATTAGTGCTATATGTATGATTGAGACATGTCCTATTGAGGTATCTGCTTATAAATACCGTTAAATTATTGCTTCATTAATTAGTGATATACATATATACGATACTTGTCCTTCTATTAAGGTATCTGTTTATAAGTATCGTTAAATTATTGCTTCATTAATCAGTATTATACATATATACAAAACATGTTCTTCATATCTAATACATAACATAGTAAACTTTTATTAATCAGTCTATTAAAATATCTTTTAAAATATATATAGTTTGTTTGGAACTTTAATGGGTTTTTTTGTTGTTGTTTTGGTGCGAACTAAGTATTCTAAAGAAAAACTACCCTGTATTTAAACCTCACGATTTAACGACACAAATCTTATACTGAATTCTTTGCTAGATTCCCTCCAAAGTGATCCACACAAAAAGATTCACTCCACTTTTTTTTAATTTGATTCTAGGTGCAGAAGAAACTAAGTCTTATCTGATATATCTAATGTTCTTGTCCTTAATGTGTTGAATCCATATTTGACTAAAAAGATCACCATTCTGGAACCAAATATTTTCACAATATAGTGATGACTAAATTCAAAATGCTCAAATTTCTTAAATCCGTTCGTAACAACTTTGTAGCTTGTAACGGTGATCAATGCTTATGTTAAATTCTTCTTTGTTACCATTCACTGTCTTTGTTCTTCAAGGGAAAACAAGAGCTCAAAGGTTAATCTAGATGGTTATCGTTTTACATTTTAAAATCAGTGCTTCTTTGGAGATAATCAACGAGCAAGTTCATTATCTTATCTCAAAATCTGATCCTGTGGCTGTTGCTTTCTGTCCACATCAGATGGGCAAGAAATGAGGGAGAGAAGATAAAGGATTCCTCCCATCTTCCACGCTCAATTTCATCATCTGAGTGGTTTGTTCGGGACGTTCAGAAGCATTGAACTTTCTCCGTTCATTCAAATCAAATAGACTTTCAGAATTGCTATGCAAAACGAAATCAGAGAAAGAATCGGTTGGAAAAATAATTGTTTTGTCCTTCTTAAAAATGCAGAGATTATATTCAAACAAGTTGAAAGAAGCAGACATATGAATATTTAAAATGAAACTCACTGAGATAAAATTATCTGAAATTTTTCATTGTTGTGAAGTGTTTTCTCTGAAATGATTCTTAAAATGATTTTTTTAAAATCTATCTCAAAGTAAGATTCTTTGACTTCTGATATTGTTTATTTAGCCCAGCATTTTCTTCTTTCACTTTCTTTTCCCAAAAAAGTCTTAGTTTCTTATGGAGGTTAGTATAAATTTGTCAGGGCATAATGTGAATAACATGTGAAATAAATAAAAAATGTAAAATAAATTACGTAAAATCCCTTATATCCTGAAAAACTTAATACTAGCACTAAAGAAATTTAGATAACTATAGCCCCAGTTCACAAAAATTATAAGCATACTTGAGGTAACTTTATAATTACTTGAGGTATATTTATAATTACTTGCTATTATTTATTTTAATGTAAGGAAGCATTTTTTTTGCTTTTTCCAATTAAAAACCAACATTTTCATATAAAATATTTGAAAATTACACATTAGATAATGAATTGTTTTAAAGAAATGTGGGATAAATGAAAAAAAAAAACTGTCTACATTTATTCAACATTTTAAAGTTTACAGTGCGAAAAGCATAAAACGTCTTGTTAACGCAAGATATTTATTGTACGATATCTCCAAGATGTTCAATATTCTGATTACCGCTCAGAATCTGATTACCATTCATATATTTATTAATCATTCTGTACTATTAGGGTATACTTGCACTAACAAGCACCATTAATAGTTGATAGGGCAGCATGCGACATTGCTTTTTGACTAGAAGACGTCATTTTCCTTACAATTCAAAAGGAAAGATTTTTATCTTGTTTTCTATTACTTTTTAAAATTATCTGTAAGTTCAGCAATTAATTTGTGGACATCTGTATGCCGTATACATTGCCGTACATAATTGCAATTTATTTGCTTCTTTAAAGTACACAATATTTCCAAAACTTCACTATAAGAATGGAAAATTTTTCAATTTCTGTGCATCAATTTAGTTAATGTAATCGACAATAAGAATGGACGATGACAATAAATTCGGTTATCTTTCGAAAGCAATTTGTTTGAAGTTGGAATATATTAACTAAAAATACACTGCATGTAATTTTTAGAAAAAACATTTTAATCATCCAAATTATTTATACTTCCTACTGCTTATAGTTTTTGTTATAAGCCATTCAAGTCATGTTTTTCTTTTTAAAAAATAAATTCCTATTGTTTTTGCCCTGTTCAAAACTATTTAGGGCAGATATTTCAGTAACAGCAGTGAAAAAAAAAAAAAACGTTTTTTTTTTTTCCTAAGAGAAAAAAAACTAATTTTCCGAGCTTTTTTTTTTCACTTCTTTAGGTTAAGATAAATATTATTTTTATGAGACGCAGAATGGTATATGGAGCTAATGGCGCATTTTAAATTAAGCAGCTAGCCTGGGGGAGGCCATAGATTAAAAAATGTAATTAGCACAGTTTTTAAATAAAGAAATTTAAAAAAAAGTAAATTATAAAATAATAGTTCAGTATGAATACTTTATTAAGTGTAATTGGTCAGGTTTTTATCTGTTTTCATAATGTCCACTTATTTATTGCAAAAATTTATAAATATCAAATATATGTTTCAATATAGTTGTATGCATTTTTATTCATAATACATAAATGAGGGATACATTTATATAAACTTTCTAAAACACAGAATTAATTTAAAATTAATAAGTTGATTGAGATAAAAATGTCTTGCTCAATTCACCAATTTAGTAAGGAATGCGCAATATTCATTGTTTTAGGCCTTTAAATACCTAAATCTGCCACATCATGGGCTGCTGCGGAGGTTGAAACAAAATCGTTGTATTTTCATTGAATGATTGAGGATTCGAAGACCCCTATTGTTCTTCCCTGAATGTCCATTTGACACGCAATGGAAGTGCAACATAAAACGAGTGTTCTTATATTGATGGTAGAAAATTTGGACGAATGAATAAGATGCCCTTGTTATCTGAATTGCAATGAAAATTAAAAGATAGTTTCAAAGCAATGTTAATCTAATGATCCAGATCTTACTGGTTTGTTTCAACAAAATCTCCAATTAAAATCAAATTCTAAAAAATGTTAAACAAGTTCTTTACAATGTAAATTTTTTTTCATTTGCATACTCATGTAAAACATTTGTTATGTAATAAATTTTTATTCTCTAATTTACACTATTTACTTCTTTTTCAGGCTGGTCCCAGAACAACGATCAATGTTATAGGTTTTTCAATATCAGAAGGTCTTGGAAAAGAGCTGCCGAAATATGCAGGAGGTAAGAATTCTTTTTCGATTCCCTTCTTAACAATTATAATTGATTGCTTTACAGATAAAAAGTAATTTTTGTTTATAACATACTAACCAATACTAATAATTTAAACAAAATTTCGGTTAGATTACTGCATTCCACGATATTACTTCCCGTATATTGATATTGCATATACATCCATTATACGAAGCAGACCATTGGAGAAGGAAAACCATTAAACAATCATAAAAAACATTTAACCTCATGTCAGTTTTTTACTGATGATCAGTAACAAATAACTTTGAAAGCTGTCGTAACTGATAATCACCTTGAGGTTTTTTCCCTATGGCTCCTACCATTACACACTTGTATTACTGGTTCTTGTATGTGATATTTCTTGCATGACTATCAATGTCTTTCAAGTGAAAAACAGAGTACTTTTGTATGCAGGATGTTTGAAATTAAGGTGTCCTTTTCAGAGTACTTCAGAAGAAAATATCAATTGCGAAACGTTTAAAAGCATTTCAAAACATGGAAAAACAAATAACAAAAAATCAACATAATATAACAATTGAATTAATGGCAATTGTTATTTTAAACCTAAAAATCTTTATTTTATGTGTGTTAATTAAAATAACATTGGCTTGAAGTCATAACGCAAGTAGCATTATTTGACAATATCATGCCAAACAATGTCGTAAAATGTAAATCAGAGTAAAATGAAATTTAAAAAAATTTGTTTATAAATTATGTTTTTATATCATTAAGAGGTACCTCATGGTGCTCAAAATATTGTGCACACAAATGCTCAATAATATTGTTAAACTATCCGGTATTTAGAATATCAAACAACGTACTAAAAATAGTATAATTAGTAAAAATGTTGCAAAATATTTTGTGCTAATAGATAAAAATTAGACAGAAACTCGAAATATTCAAACGGGTTTATTTAAATCTACAAATTAAAAAAAACGTTGATATTTAAAAATTCAATGATGTGAACATGAGGGAGTCGACGAATCAGTAAATTCATATTAAAATTCATTACTAGTGGATTTTTAAATGTCGGCATTAGTAAGGATATGTTTACAGGCACAGGATATCTAAACGTGAACTAGTAGAACCTAGCTTATCTAGCAGAAAATGATTGGTAAATTGTGAATATCCAATGCGAAATCTATTCAGAATTGATTGCTGGACATTTGGAACGCATATCTATCGTTAATATCTATTTAACACCAATACTGCAACAATTATTGTTAATATACTATATATCATTGTAACATAATAGATATATCAATTTAACATAATTGCTATACAAATTTTGATTATGATTTTATAACACTAATATCTGTTTGTCTTTTTGTATCTTCATTTCTAGAATATTGTTTCATTTATTTCTTTATATTTTGAAACTGTATGCTATAGAGATTTGTCATTCTTGTTATTATTGGTTTTCTTTCTCTACTATGATATGAATGCTTTCAATGACTTCATAAAATAAATATTTAAAGATTTCTCATTATTGGCATTCACTATTTATATTATATCCAGTATTGCTAATTACTTTTCTTTTCAATATTGCTGATTACTTTTCTTCTCGGTATTGCTGCTGTAGCACTTCTCTTTCAAACAATGTTTAATACCAGTCAGATATAATAAATAATAAATTCTTCCTTCTCTCACACACATAAAAAATTGTTGCAAGGACAGGGTATTTTTTATAATACATTCAGCGAGTAACGAGTAATAAAAGTGATGAAAAAATGAAATTTGCTTTCGTCTCTCTTTAAGGAAGTTATTCTTGAAGTTTTCATTTCTTTTTAATGCCATTTTTTTAAGTTATAGAATAATATATGCAAAAAGAATTCCCACTAATTGCAGATTATAATTGCTATAAACCGGAAATGCTCTAAAGTAACATCACGCTTTTCAAAACTTATATGCAAAGAATTATTCGAGTTAGAAAAAGCACTTTTTCCTACAGTGTCTTAGTTGGAAAAATGTTTATTGTTTATTAATTCTTTCGTAATAAATTTGCTGAGATCTTTCTTAAATTTAATAATGCATTTTTTATATTCTGATATAGTAACTTAATTAAAGTCGACACGGCATTGAAGAAACATGCTACCTCTTCATTGTGAATGAAATACTAGAATTTCTACGAGGTTTAGAATTCCAATTAGATGTTTTAATATAGAAAAAGCTGTATGAAACTGGACATATTTCGTTTAAAATGTAGTTATTTAGAATTATTTTCTTTTATTAATAATATTTATTTTGTATTTTTTGCATAATTAAATTAATTTTAGTGTTAATGATCTATTATTATTTTATATGTATTAGTTATTTATTAATAATTTTATATTAATTTTTACATATATTAACTTTTGATGTTAGGATCTTCATTATGATGAAAAAGGTACCATTTTTTTTAAATTTTAAAAAATATAGCAATATTTTTCTGATTATTGATCTATTATTATTTAATAATGCTTATGCACATTATGACTTAACTGACAATGCTTATGCACATTACAACTTCCCAGCTTGATTTGCTAATGATTGTTAAAAGTTTGTCCCAACTATTTTTTTACATAAAATAATCTAAGAATAGAAATTCATTTGTATGAATTACATTGGAATCAGTTATTTATCAATTATCAAAAGCGTTCCTTTTAGATGGCAAAAAAAATCGTTTTAATAAAAGTCATAAGAAAAAAATTCTAGTGAATGGGCTTATCAAAATTATTTTCAATTTGTTGTTAAAAAGTATCATACTTAATGTACAGAAAAGTATCTTTCGAAAAACACTTCAGTTGTCCCATAGTGTCTTCTAATTAAAAAGAATTATAACATTGTTAAACAACGTCCATATGACAAAAAAAGGCTCTTTGCAGAAATAAAGAAACAAAGAATGTAATTATTACGATGATTGCGCTATTCCAAAATATTTTACTCTCAAATATTACATAAATAAATAAAAGTGCATAGTTATAACATAATAAGTAATTATTTGAAATTACCACAAATTTTAACATCTGCAAAAATTTCCTTTTGTTATTTTTTTTTTATAAAATAGATTCTTTTTACCTAACGTTGATAATTTTTACGTTATTTTAAATAAATGTGGGGGAGGGGGAATTAGAACAAAATTTCTTTTTGTTGATAGAATAGATTCTCTTTACCTAACGTTGATATTTTTACGTTACTTTAAATAAATGGGAAAAAAATTAGAGCAAAAATGTCTAAATTC
>JAPMOR010033005.1:0-11703 GCA_026543865.1 Argiope aurantia | reverse complement strand
AAAAAAAAAAAAAAAAAAAAAAAAAAAAAAGGAAAAGACAGAAAAATTCTTTAGCTTCAACTCTGGAAACTGCAATTAATACAATGGATCCAAAGCATTATTTGCAGCATCTATTTTGTCACATGCCATTGCAATGCTTATCAATAGGATGGATCCGATTGTAAACTTTGGATTAAAATATTTTACTTCAAGTTTTAGTTCCCCCATTTTCTTGATTTAAGAAACAAATAGCAATTAAATGTTATTTTATGTTAACTATATTATAAATATTTCAAATATTAAATTTCTAAATTTACTCGCATTGTTAGAATATCAAGAAAATCATGCTAAAGTAAGAATTTTATCTGTAGCTTGCACAATTAAAAAATTATCCAGGTCATCTTATTTCCTTTCCATTGCGCAGTTCTATTTCCCTTTTTCCTTAAAATTCTGTGAAATCATATACCTTGTTTATGAAATTTAACGTTCTTAATAAAATTGAAAGAAATGTTTCTTATTTTAAAACCTACTTGAGGCAAACTGTCATTAATTCACGCACAGCATGTGCTGAAATTCTGTTATCACAAATTTCACACAGTTAAAAAATTGTTTGAATTTTTTTATCAGATAATATGTGTTAATAAAAGCCAATGGAAAATGTTTCATGTTATTTTAGCTGTTCCGAATACTGACATCTGGGATTTTATTCCATTATTTCCTGTCAAAATTCGCTTTCTATTCCTTCCTCATTTTTACCTCGTCTACTTTATTCTATGACACTTCCATTTTTTTTTCTTAAAGTATATGCTAATAAGTGAATTTGTTATGATTCAATAAACATCTGTCGTTTCTTCCTTATTGCAAACAATCAGATTAAACAAACACCTCTTCTGCAAATCATCAGCCCAAGCAATACAAACATTAATCCAAAGAATTATTAGATAAAGTCAACAAAGATTTCTTCTTTTATTTGTTTTACTTTTTTTACCATCGAATCGTTATCGTTTGTCTCACTTATTGACGATTTCAAAATGCGTTCCGTGTGTTTTGTTGCCTCATCCGCTTCGTTTTCCGTCACTTTTGTTCTGATCGTCGTGTCGGATTTCATTCTTTTCCTTTTGAAAAAAAAATCTAGAATTCTCCATTACGCCATCCGACTCCCAATTTTACAACTTAGAAATTAATGTTTTCTTTTCTCCTCTGTTTCTTTTCAACAAAAGGCGAAACCCCATTCGTAGAGACGCCCTTTCTCTTTCCTCAATTGAGACTCCCTCTCGCCTTTATAGGATTTTGTAGAACACCCTTTTTTTGCAAAACGCCTTTCTAGGAAGAGCCGCAAGTGGGTCACTGTGTGGATTTTACATCACACGCACAAGCGCCCACATCTGATACTTAACAGAATTACTGTTACATAAGCGAAGAAATTGAATATCCGCCGTGTATTAAGGATTCATACCTCTACATACAATGAAATGAATCATCAGTAATTTTAATTTGTGAGATGAACTCTGAACTATCTAGTTATAATTGATTGACTAATCTCTTGAAAAAGAAATAGAGGTCTTTCTGAAGCAAGGAAAAAAGAATTTTGCTTGAAAAAAAAGATAATTCTTATGATAATACATTTTTCAAAAACACTTTCATTTAATAGCTCCCTTACTAAACAGCTATAATAAGAGAAATCTACTATAAGACATATGAAAAACTAAAAAACGAGTTTGCTATAGAAACACTTATTATTTTTTTTTATTGACGCGTGTTTTGCTAACAACGTTCAGATTTTATATATAATCATGTCTCCACATAAAGAAGTTTTAGCATTCCGTTTTAAGTACTCGTTAAAAAATCTGTTAAATTGAAATTTGTAAATCAAGTTATAAGAACGAAAAAAAAAAAATGCTGGGGTTTAAAATTTTACATTTATGTTAGAACAATAAGATAAGATCTATGATCCTGCTTTGTAAAGGTTTATTATAAAGAATGCATTTTCATTAAAAATATTGGATAATAATTATTTGTAACATTTTCTTGAAATTGTAATCTTTTTCGATTGCTTGCATTTCTTCATGTGAAAGGCTAGGTTTCTAAATATCCCCTTCATTATCATCTTCATAAACTATTGTATTTTATCCCTTTTAATTGAAGTCCCTCATCGAGGGGCACCTCGTAATTGAGGAAGAGAAGCTTCCGGTGTGGTAGTTGGTTCTCGCCATCCCTGAGGGGCATAAATGGGGGAGGGCCGCATTTCCTTATGGAAGAATTGTACCGTGACCGGTGATGGCCCTTATTACTCAACCACAGTACCTACCACAGTTGCTGTCATGGCCGTTCTTTCATTCAAGTTTTTCTGTGAACCTTCGGGGGGTCGGAGTAGTCAGTCTATGATTTCCCTCTAAATTTCGTGACACTTTGCAATATGTTATACTCTGTAGGATATTCAAAAATCAGTATGTATTCATCAACTGGGCGAAAATTAAACAATTCTATTAATTTTTCAATTACTCCTGTGCATTTTAGTTTCTACTATTGTTTACAACATCCGATTTAGTTAGTCTTATTTGGACTCCAACAAAAAAAAAATCACTAAATATATTTTTAAAAATTGATAATTTGCGAAAAAGGAAAAATTTTCATGTAGAATTTTTTTTTTCGTTATGTATATATAAAAAAAAATTGCAACTGTCTTTCAAGGTCAAGGTTCTATTGAAAATTTCATTAAAAAGAAAATTTGCTTACATACCCATTGAATGAAGAGGATGGAAAATGAAACAAAACGGGTCATGTGACAAAAACGTGTTGTAGATTGAAATCAATAACAATTGTAATGCTTTGATTACTATTTGTGTCCATGATTTCAAATGCAATGTTACAAATTAATATTTCAGTATATTAATTATTAATATTTTGACGGTAATTTGAAAATATTTTAATTAGGTATTCTGCGATAATTTTTGGTTTTATTTATTTATTTATTTTTTGAAACTGTTGTTAGACATTTTTAATTGTTTGAAAATTTCGGACATTAGTTTTGTAGCAAAAAAAAAAAAAAAAAAAAAAAAAAAGGTAATTATAATGTATCTAAAATTTAGAATTGGTAAGAATTTAGGAAAGAAAATTAAAATTATTGCAATAAGTCTGTTATGGTCATATTTAAAATAAGGACAACCTTGTGAAAGAATTTCAGTATTTTAATTTTAACTCTAAAATAATAGTTCAAAAGAAAAGATGCAAATGTTAAACAACAAGAAACATGCTTCCACTGCTAAAGAATTAATTACTGTTAATTACCAAATAGTAAAAAGATTTCCTGGTGAAATAATTTTTGCAACTATTCGAAAATTTAAGTTTGGAAAAAATATCAAGAAGTTTCTTAAATATGTGATTGAAATACGAAAATTAGTTTCTTTCAAGATTCTTAATTTGTAACAATGGACAAATTGTGCGTACTTTTGTGGTAATTGCTTACTGAAGATTTATTTTTTAACTGAATGCTACAATTAAGTTACCACAAGAAAAACAGAAATGAATGCGTTTTTCATGATCTATGAAAGATGTGAAAATTCTGAATGAAATGTTGGAAGTCGAATAGAAATTGTGTGTAAAAATTTAATAATACCACACTATTACTTATTTAATGATTCATTGAACGAGTGCTATAAAAAGACAAACAATCAATCAATGATTAGTAACAGCATGTTGTGAACCGAGGCTAATTTTACCTTCATGTCCCCTTGCCTATTACTTTTTTAGTTACCTGCTTATAGTAATAGATCCATGATTTTTTTAACTATTTGAAATTTTAAACATTAAATTTAGTGTAAATAAGTATACATTCCCTAATAAAATTATTATTTTTTTAATTATAGGTATGGCAGTGAGCTAGCACTGGTCGAAAATTTCTGGCAGAACAATTACACGCAAACTCTTGCTACCTCTAATCTGAAAGATGTACTGCCGAAAACCTACTGGCTGGGTAAGAAATTTTGCGATAACATTTTATAAGAGCAAAGTTGGTAGCCTATTTTTTTCTTTAAATATATCTAAATTGCTTGATAATATTTTTATTTCATTCAATTAATTGCTCTTGGAAATGTAATAATGACACATTTAAATATTTGCTGTTTCAATTTTTAAATATATCTTGGATCTATGTCATTATGTAAAATTTGTTTAAAAGAACCATTTGCATGGATTTTAAAGCTGCAAAAAAAGTTGGATATCATAGAAAAAAGAATATTAGCAAAAAAAAAAAAAAGAAGATATATTTTTAAAAATTGAATTTTATTTGAAATAGAGAGTACAAATTAACAGAAAAATATCAATACCATTTGATAACTTGTTTGATTTTAAAGTTTTCACATTCATTTTCTACTTCTTTGCTATTCCTGACAACAGAATGGACATATAAGTGAGAAAGACATTAAATTCTGCCAGATGATGTTATGGTTGATTAATATTAATCTGTGTATTCATCAGTATTGTTTGAAGATATAGAATATGAATGGTACAATCAGCAAGTATTGTCATTTAACATCAACAGCGCATTTTTGCCAATCAAGTCATTTGATTTGATGATAAGAGCATCGTGCACTGATTAATTAATCAGACATCTAAACAGATTCTTCGAATTTATCTTTCTTGCTGTCGTGTTAAATGGGATAATTAATTATTGCTTCTAACCACAAAACTGTTAAATAGTATGCAGGATTTTCAAGGAATGAAGGGAAAGGTTTTCATTGTTATGAATGGTGACCACATTACTTAATTACATAAGACATTCAAATGATGAATGCTGTAATGAAATCTGTTAGCATTTCATATCATGATGTCATTTGACAGTGATTTAACTCCAGCGGCGCAGCTTTGTCATCACTTGATTTGATGATAAAAATATCGTGCAAAGATTAGATATCTAAACAGATTCATCGAAATTATCTTTCTTGCTGTCTTCTTAAAAGGCATAATGAATAAATGCTTCAAATCCCAAGAACTGTTAAATAGCATGTCTGTTTTTAAAAGCGTGAAGAAAAAAGTTTTCATAGTTGTGAACGATGATCACTGCATATATATACAGCTTAATTATATAAGAAAAGATATTCAGAGGAAAAACATTGGATTTCATGCCATGGTGTCGCTTGATAATGATTTAACTTTTATACTGAGTATACAAATATACAGATTTGCCTTTTTAAAGCGTTAATCATATAGATGTACAATTTAAAAAATTCATAATTATATATATAAAAGTATTCTATGCCAATCTATTCGACATAAATACTATAGACGTCATTGCATTTAACTTCTCATCTCATCAAGTTCCATGGCAACTTCGTTGAGTATATTTTAGTGCCCTGAATGATAATGATTTGTATATATAGAATTTATAGATATTGATGTGACAGCGTGTAGTAAGCATTCATACTTCCACATTTTCCACAAAACTGCTGTTAAAGTCTTCGTGATATCGTGAACAACACACAATACAGAATCTCATATCTTTGCAGCAATTGCATGTTTTTTCGCTACAGCTTAAAAGTAGCTACACATAATGATTTTTTCTTGCGCTTGATGGTCGTCGTGATCTATTGGTCGAGTTTCGATTTCAGGTTTGATATCCAATGAATTTGATGCATATTGTCTTATGTCAAATATCGTCACACTGCTATAACGAGAATATTTTGAGTGAAATAGTAACTTATACTCCAAATTTCCATTCACGATACATTAAGGTCAAAACTCAAGAGTTACCATCGACATCATGCTGTAACTCAAAAGGATAAGATAATTCCCCAAATGTTCCTTTCGGAGCTTGACATAGAGATTATTATCTAACATAAAGAATAAGATTAATCTTTTTTTTTTTGAGCTAAACAAACATATATAATGAAGCAACAATATTTTCTTCATCTATATTCAAATGAACAATTAAAATTGCTTAAAAATGTAGACACTATACATTCCATGGAGTTACTTAAATTCTAATTCTTTGTTGCAGGTCTTCGGACGGTGGATGATTTGTCAACCAACACCCTTGAGTCCGCGGGCGGATCTTTCATCTCTCTGTACATGGGTATGTGGGCAACGGATCAGCCCCGGCCCCAGGACGGGAGCTGCGTGCAAGCCGCCCTTGATTCGGGGAGACAGATGTGGAAGCTGACCACCTGCGAAACACTTTTGCCATTTATGTGCCAAACCGAAGCCTGTCCTACAGGTACATTCAGTGATACTTTCATTTATCTAGCTTAGTATCAGCCAGAAATAAGCCAGCCAGATCCTTATAAGCCACAAATGTACTATGCCAAAAAGAGCAGGAATAGTGCTCTAATTTTAAACAAATTTTTCGGTTATGATCATTAAGAAATCAATTTTCAATATACTGGGTAGATGGTTTTAGATTGTTATATTTAACGGCTACTCAAATGAGAACAACTTTTTTATCTAAAAAAGTTGTTTTTATTTCGGTTAACTGGAAATATGACATTTACACATGGTTTCGATAGACATGGATACGCTAAAGTTGTACATATTACCTTCCCCATACTTCGGAAGTAAGGACCTAGTTTGACCATAGAAGTTTCATTGAGTTGCAGACAGATTGAGTTCTCCACGGTGTCTGGTACTTCTTTGTCATAAAAGGTCAGTCATCATGTTTTAGATTGCCGAAGTTGTCGAGAAGTCACAGGGAGAGAGATCTTGGCTGTACGTAGTATTTCGAAGACTTCCTATCAAAATTCTGTTAGTATGCCTAGTTTCTTTCGATATATGGCACAGAAATACTACAGAACAACAACGTACATTTCAAGAATTTTCTTTTTTTATTTACGACATACCAACAAGCATC
The DNA here is from genome assembly GCA_026543865.1 of Argiope aurantia. Lineage (NCBI taxonomy): Eukaryota > Metazoa > Arthropoda > Arachnida > Araneae > Araneidae > Argiope > Argiope aurantia. Next base: position 4,883 of record JAPMOR010033005.1, on the reverse strand, counting down.
ATTAGGCGTTAAATGTTTCTTTCCAGTCCAAGCAGTCCAAAAGTAAACAGAAATTAAAAAAGAAATTTAATCTTTGAAACTAACTAAATATCTGTTTGCAGTCCTTCGCGTCATGGCACATTTCATTTTTTATACTTATTTTTTGATATGAGAAACTGGAATCCTATCACACCCCCGCTCCAGTATCAAACCGATACCACATCAGTCCAACATAATCAGACGTAACAACGATAAATTAAAGTTTCGTCTGAGAATTTTAATAATACTCAATAATTAATTCTTTACTCCTTATAATTTAGCTTCCATTGTTTTCAGTAAGTTTTTGTTTCATCAACAATTATATATTAAAATTTCGTCTGCGCACTTTAATAATACTCAATAATTAATTCTTTACTCTTATCATTTAGCTTCAATTGTTATTAGAATTTTTTTTATTTCAGCAACAATTATATATTTTTAATCATATTGCCTTTATTCTGATGAAATATGTTAAAGTTTATAAGCTTAAGTTTTCAGTTATTTATTAAGTCAAGTTATTTTTTGCTTCAACTGTCTTTTTCGATCAAAAGGATTATCTGTTTTTATCTTATTTGATCACAGAGATTATTCAAAGAACATTTAACTGAAATGGGGATTAGTATAAAGCCATGTTAACATAATCTGTATGGAATTTAGAACATCGTTCTTTAATCCCCAAAAGCTTAACTTCTTTCGCTCATCAAAATATTTAAAAATAAATGAGATTTTATTATTTCTGCTTTTTAAATGTTAACAACCAAGGAAAAATAAATAAAAAAACTTCTATGTGTTTTAGTCAAGGATGTTTTGTTCGAATACATCCGAAATATTAAAAGTTTATGATATTTATTGTTTACTTCAAGCAAATCAGCTTTGTTATCATATAAGATGATAACGTTGCCAAAATTTTTTGTCTAAATAAAGAAAATGTTTAGGCTAAAATACTGAGAAAAGGCTGAAAATTATCTATTTTATTTGATTTTAAAAAACTACTTTTATGCTTAAATAGAACTATTAAAATATTTAAGAATAATAGTGATTATGACATATAAATTAAAAATAGATATCTATATTTTGAGGCTTTCACACATAAAGGACGGACTAATCAATGGTTTAATCAAGTTTAAATATGATAATTAATATCCTGTAAAGTTCCTAAGAACAACAATTTATTCAGGTTTTATATTAAAACTTGCATAATAAGTTTCTGAACATTTTACTTTTTAATTTAACTAAGCCTCCAATGTTGCATTGTAAATATTTGCTCATATCATTGTTAAAATATAATATTCGTGATTTGACACGTGTTTAGCACTAAATGAATCTCAAATCAACTTCAAATTTTTAATTTCTAACAGTAAACTTTTTCTTCAGGTTCCTTCTTCTGTAGCAACGGCAAGTGTGTGAACAGCAAGTGGCGCTGCGATGGTCAAGATGACTGTGGAGACATGTCAGACGAAATGGACTGTTCTAGTAAGTGATATAATCTGAGATCTAATAAAAATGTTCTCTTTTACCATCTGAAATGTGAAATACGCTGTATGTTCAAAACTACTCTTTCGGATGTAAACTTTTTTTTTTTTTTTGAATTTCACAAAAGATTTAATGAGCTGTCCTCGAACTTTGACCTTGTAAATAATGTACTAGAATTCATCTTTTACAGTGATGATTCTATTACTAGAGCATTTAAAATCATATTCAGATATTTTTATTAAAATATATACACTACAGTTGTGCACAAGATACAAAATCATTCTTAAAAAACTGCAAGTCAGCCAAAATTGACGATGGAGAAAGTTATTTGGGCCGATCCCGTTTCACAGAAAACAGATAAAGATTTGCAGCTATCCTTAATGATTTTGTTTGCTGTAAGCAATCTTTATATCTGTTTTCATGAAAATAGAATAAATAGTCGCAAAGATATTGAGACATTTTTAAAAATTCACAATTTTTCTGCAAAGCAGAGTTTATGCCTAAATTATATGAAACTTACAAGATGCTTAGTGATGTAACAATGAAAGATTATTGTAAAATCAGAAGCGAATGCTTTGAATATTCGAAGAAATATATAGTAAATTAATTTTAATTTCGAAACACAGCATATTTTAATCCGTAGTCCAGAAATTAAGTTCCATTTTCACTGCCAAATATCTGCACTTGTTAGTTCAAGAATATTTTCTGCTGCTTTGCCTTTCAAAATCGCTTACCGATACCTTTTCATCGGTAAGCAAGGAAAGGCATTTTCAGATCGCTGATTTATAAGACGTTTGTTTGGCGAGATTTTTAAATGTTTAAAACAATACAGAATCCCACCGCATGCGAGATCCGATCGGTCATTCGATTTCAAAACGCGAGAAAAACCAAAATTTGTGAAATTCACTGACAAATTTATTAAATTTATGACGTAACTTATGTAATGAACAATTCCCTGCTTTACGGCACTTTATTTCCAAGTAAATCTGTCTGTGCCTTCCACAATTTGTATTTGAAAGTTGGTTTCATTCGTCTTCAATTTTATCTACAAATACCTTCAAATATAGAATGTTATATTGTGGCCATTCTGTACATTGTTTCTGGATACTTATTATTAATGGTCTTTCGATGTGGAAATATGTGACACAGATGAACAAGGGTGGGAATCGCCTATTTTTTTTATTAGTCACCCAACCTCTTAAATTCAAAAACATAGTTATTAAAACGGACAATTCATCTACCAACAGATCTCTGCCGATATCACTTCAAGAGTTCCGGGGATTCCATCCAGTCCCCCAACTATCCAAACAAATACGAACCTAATTCAGATTGCAAGTGGACGCTGGAAGGAGCAGTTGGTACAGGAATAGTTTTACAGGTAAGTACAAACTTATCATCTAGCTTCTTTCTTTTACCATTATTTCAAGCCATATACATCTGTATATCTATCCCAAGTTTGGTAGTTATAATTCAAATTATTTGGTTTATGGGGCGCTAACACTCATATACTCACGAAGAGATTAGTATTAGCAGAATCTTTTTTTTTGCCGAATAATTAAAACGAAATTGATGGGAATTTCAAAAGAAAAAATTATATTTATTTGTTATTTAAAAGGATTATATAAATGTAATTACACAACATAAAAAATTAAGAATTTATGTTTTTTTAATCAAGCATTTAATACCGCTTTCAGTGCGATTCCTTCACATACTGACAAAGATTCGTTCCATTTTATTCCTGTAAAATTTGAATTAGATTCCAAATCACGTGATTCTAATTAACTGACGTAATTCTATATGCTATGTCAGCAAACTAACTTCATTAAATGACTCCTGTAGTTTTACTCATGATGAATCTTTATTCTAATAAAGCATTCCTCGTCATGAATAATAATTTTATTTTATTAAATAAACTATTACTCATGATGAATAATAATACAGCTTCGTTTATTTTAAAGCAAAATGTTCCTCATGATAAATAATAATTCAGCTTTATTTATTTCAAAACAAAATGTTTCGAATTATTAATAATAATTCACTTTCACTTATTTTGAAATAAAATATTGCTCATGATGAATATTAACTTATTTTTATTAAGTATGAAATAAACTATTCCTTATTATAAGCAATTCATCTTCACTTACTTTGAAATGAAATGCTGCTCATGATGAACACTACTTCATCGTCATTAAGTATGAAAATCCTTATGATGAGCAATAATTCATCTTCACTTATTTTGAAGCTAAGTGTTTCTCATGAAGAATAATAATTCAGCTTCAGTAATTTTGAAATGTTCTTTTCCCTTTTTTTCAGTTTTCAGATTTTGAAACTGAAGCCAACTTCGATACAGTTCAGATTCTCGCCGGAGGTCGGACAGAAGAATCCGGTGTGAGTCTTGTGACACTATCCGGCACGCAAGACTTGGGAGTGAAGACTTTTACTACAGCATCCAATCTCATGATTGTCAAATTCCGATCTGATGCATCAGTGGAAAAGAAAGGATTCAGAGCTAGTTGGAAAACAGGTGAGGATCTTTCTCTAATATTTAGTTTAGTCTTTTAATTTTACACCATATCTTAATAATACAATTTAACACTATTCGCATATGGACCACAAAAAAGAAAATCAGCCAGTCAACATTCAGTCTTTTGATTTTGTAATAATTTTATTCAAAACTATTTAAGATTTTTGTCTTTCTATCGATGAAATAGTCATTGACTAAAATAATTTTTCCATATTTTTAAACATTTAAAAAAATTATGGAGATTATTTATTGTGGTTTTCTATTAATTTACAATATTACAAAACTGTATGCTGTAATGAAGTATTATTATTTTAATTTCATCCTTTATTTTTTAAAAATATAAAATGAAAAATAAAATTTGATATAAAATGAAAGACTAATAATGATATAATATGAATGAATTGATATAAAAAAATATAAATTGAAAGAAGCATTGCATTTTAGAAGACACATAGTATTTTTCTTAAATTAGCAATATTATAAAGAAAACATTTACTATAATCAAATTAAATATAGCAAATATTTTGAAGGATTGTAGTAAAGCTTCACGAAAAAAATAATATGAAAAATAAAATATTTTAAACAATGCGATTATTGAAAGATGTCAGATTCACTCGGTAACGCTATTTAGAAAATATATTCAAACATTCATTATCGTTTTCACACTTTTCTTAACAAATAGAAAAATAAAAGTTAAAAAAAATATTTTTGAATGGAGAAAAAAATTATTTTACGTGAAGTGCATATTACTATTTTTATAGTTGATTGTTGGAAAAAAAACCAAATTCGTAAGTCAAATAGAATAAACAAAATTATTATTAGATTGAATTTCACAGTCCTATTCATTAACCATTTCTGAAAAAGTGTG
>JAPMOR010033001.1:19955-38691 GCA_026543865.1 Argiope aurantia | reverse complement strand
AAATTGGTCAAGAATTAGCTTAGTTAGTTGTCATATATTATCCATTGAAATATTAGAGTTGCGATTAATGTTCGGTCGCCAAAGCTGAATTATTTAGGAGCGAATTTTCATTAAATGTAATCTTGTCAATCTTTTATTGCAACTTTTAAAGTTATTTATTATCATTTCTTGTAGCCAATTGAGCCATATCTGTGGATAGTTGGTATGATTCCGTCGTGCGTGGAGAGAAATTAGGCACTCATTTTATGTCTCACTAAAAACATTTTCGTGCAAGATAGAACTAGGGAAGAAAATCAGTTATTTATTTATTATTATTAGCGATAGGAAGGAGCACAAAAATAAGTGAACATGGCAGATAGTATGCTGCCCTTGGACAGAGAGACTATTTGGACAGCTTTCGAACCAATTTATATCTCTCCAAAATATACAGCAATACAGTTAAAAATTGGCTCATAACAAATGTTTATGACACTGAACAATATCCATGCAAAACTTTTTATCTGCTACTATTAATCTTCTCTATAACATTCAAAGCAAAAATTTGCCAAAACTTGAAAGTAAAACAATAATTCATTGTTAGTTTTAGACAGTTCAAGATAGTAAAATGAAGAAAAATAAATACATCACAGTAGTTGTTTACAAAAAAATTTTGACTTCCCGGAAAATAAGATCATTTAGAAACCGTAAATAAATTATTGCTAGGTAACATGACTTTTTAAAAATTGCTCCATGCAAAATATATTCTTTATTTACCTTGATTCCAGGAAAGAATACAAAAGTCTGCAAATGTTCCAAGGGTATTTCTTGTGAATGAATCAAATCTGAAAGATTTTAGCTCCCAACTTCTCAAGATGAAGTATTAAATACGCTTTCCAAAAATTAATCTTGGTACTATTGATTTCGGACATTATTCAAACAATGTAAGGAGTATGGTTCGAAGCTGAAACTAGAGTCAACTTTAAATAATACGTGTTCCACACAACAAATGCTGTGTTTGTTGTTGGGAATTACTTTTTTTCTCAACAATATTTCCTATTGTTAAAGCTCATTCTTCTCTATTTTCAAAAATTGGCATAGATCATAAAGCTTATTTTAACAAAAAAAAAAATGGGCTATTTATTACAAAACAAATGCTACTACTACCTTGCAACTAGTCGCCTTTGGGGATCTTCTGGCTCGCCAAAAATACTGGCTATATTTAATTTTAGGTGAATTGCTTAGACGTAATTTTAGGTTAATGATTTCATCTAATTGTCAAACATAAAAGCCGAGTTATTTTAATTGTCTTATCTGTAAAACACAAATACTGAAAATAACTGTATGAAAATAATAAAAATAAGAGATAATCAAAGAAAATTAATAAATCGATAAAAAAAATAAACAGCATAAACCTGCTAAATATAAAAAAAGTAGTTATACATACAAAAATTAAGCTACGAAACAAAATGAAATTGCTTCATACAAAAAAATAATAATTAATTTTGTGGAACCCCCCCCCCCCCCTAAAAAAGGGAACGAATGACAGATAGAAAATGCAATAACAGAAAAAGCAAAAGATTGAATCACTAAATTCTAGAAAGTTTAGAATTCTTGCCATTTCTATGCTTAAATGACGATTATTGTTACAAGCAGTGCATTCGTTTTTTTGCACACTCTCTCACTCCCCCGCATCTGCTCGAACAGTTGCTCTTTTATATACGAGAGGAAGAAAAATGATCGAATGTTTTGTTTCCTCTTTGTAGTTATTTTATGACATTTATTATTTATTTTATATTTTCCCGATTTCTTTTGTTGGATGTGATTCTAAGAAAAAAATACACGTGGGTCATTTTCTTGAATAGAATTCAAATAATAACAAATATGGGATTACTCAGAGATGAAGTTGTTTTTACATTGCTTTATTACAAAGAGATTTTTTACGGCTCTGATCCTGAGATAAGGAGTTGCCTCTGCTTATTTATTTTATTTCATTCTGATTCTATTATAAGAGGTACTTAAATTGAGTTTTCTTTTTGTTTCAGTCTGTCAGCAAGATGGATAGGCAATAAAAATAATTAGATTAAATACTCTCTACTGTCTATCAGCCGAAGCTTTCAAAATTAAATTTATTTTATTTCCTGGTTGGTTACAATGAAAGTATCCCTATTAAAAGAAAGTGAAAAAAAATGTAATAAGAAATTCATAAAATATTTTGTGATATTTACGTTTATAATCTTAAAAAAAGCAGGCGAATTATTTATAAATGTTCATGACTCAATTGCATCTCCCAAAAAACTGTAAATCAAAGAGAGAATGAAGAAAAAAGTGAGATGGAATTTTCTGTGCGTTTGCTGAAAAATGCTTTATTGATTGTTTGCTTTCTGTTTGGTTCGGACTAAAACAATAATATAAAATATTCTGTGATTTTAACTGATTCTAATATCTTATAAGTATCAGGCTGATGAATATCTTTCTGAGGGGTTAATAGCTTATTTAAACAAATAATCGTAATACAAAAATAATCGAGAAAGGATTTGTACGGAAAAATTTGGACTCTACTTTTTCGTTTACGAAATATAAATGAGGAAAGTATTGCAATCTTCGAAGTCATTGATCTGGAGATTCTGAGAACTTTCCTGTGCTCGACCTCACAGAATCTGAAAAATCATTTCTTTAAGTTTTCGGCCTTTATGAGTTATCTGGATAATTTAGTTTCTTCTCGTTATATTAACGTTCCGTTTTCAAGCAGCACTAGGGCTATTTTGGGAGGAACCTCATCATTTTGAACCGCGGTCAGATGGAGAGGACGACACTTGAGGTGGCATCCCCTCACCAAATTTCAGCAACTCACCAGCGGGGGGAATGAGTTATTTGGAAGTAACGGAAAATAACAGATGGGTGAAATTAGGAATGTATAACTATTATTTCGAATTCTGTATGAAATTTTGAGCCAATTTTTTCAAAGAGAAGACTGTCTTTCCTTTCAATAAGTTTTCAGGAAAGGCTAGTTCAACCCTTTTATATTCTAATATCAGTTCAGTAAAAAGAAGGTCATATATTACTCCATAATAACAATAAAATATGTCAAATACAAAATAAATAAGATAGAGAATTTTGCAATGCTTAAAAGGCGGAAGAGAAAGGTGAATCTTAAAATATACCGAAATATAATAAGTACAATAAATATAATAATAGAGTGTATAAAAATATTTATAAATAACAGCGATACTCTGCAAAATATATGTAAATAGATGTGGAGAAATTACTTTCACATTTTTAACGTGTTAACGGTTTTAAATTTTTTGTTTATTTATTTATTTTAGTACCTTCATGAAAATGCACTTATTTTTATTTATTTGTCGTGGCTTCCTATTGCCTGTCATTCATTTTTGCTCACAATATTATCAAAGCAGATGCTAGGTTTTATAAATATTGCAATAACTAAGCAAACGTAATGAAATATTCAGGAACCGGACCAATTGTACTTCATAAAATATTATTATTTTAATAATTAATGATGCAAAATATTTTAATTTTTTAATAGACCTGCTTGTGGCCCCTTCAAAGCCTAGGGACCATAAGCAGTTGCCTTGTTGGAAGTGCAGCGGCCAAACAGGCGACGTTGCGAGCTCGAACCTCAACTTCCACTTTGGTGACCCTGGTTCTGAACATCCGCATCCTTCGTTCAGCTGTAGTGGCTCCATCTACCGGCAGCAACCACTCACACACGCTCTCCGTCGCCCGGCTTAACGCTTGGCGCGATAACAACGTTCGTAGCTCACCATAACGCCTGGGGCGATAATCACGTTCGCCACTCGCCATACGGGCGCGACAAACTCCACCGACTCACTGGTGGGGGAGTATTGTGGTAGTAACTTCATAAAAGTCAGATAACAACTTCCGCACACGAGTGTACACTTGTGTCTAGTGGCTTTGTTATTCGGCTATGAACCCTAATGTTGAGAGTTCGAACCTCAGCCACATGAATACCAGCCACATGATTTGTACCATGCAATTTACGAGTAGTATGTGTGACTATAAATATTATAAAGCTAAAATCGTATGTAACATATCATTATCAAATCTGATATGAGCTATTTAACTAAAAGGATATCATGCTAAATAAAAAATATATTTTTGCAATCGTTAGTATAAACCTTATTTATGGGTTATAACATAAAAATTCAAAGATACAGATCCGTAAGGAGTATGTATGGTATGAAAATGTAATAAATGCTAACACATTATTTGAATGACCATTTATTTAGGCATATAGAATAGAAAATTCAATAACATTTCTTTTCATTGATTTGAAGAATATTTCTTTTCTTATTTATTTATATACTTTGCAACATTCTTTTCTCATAATCATAATTCATAATCAACCAGATCTTTTAGTTCCTTATCAATTTTTCTCCACGAAATTCTCAACAGGGATGCTTTGGGAGAGTTGTTCTAATCATCTCTATACTTTATATTAATAGAAAATTAATAGCAGTTATTTTAATAGCAACATTATTGCTATGAAAATCCATTAATAAATGCTGAGCAGATAATAAGTTCAACTTTTAACATATGGATGGCACGCAATCTCCAGAATGCGATTTGGGCCTGTTCTAGAATAGAAGTATAGTAAAGGTAATTATTCCTTTAACTTGATGTATATGAAATCAAATAAGAAAAATACCGCTAAAAGATCTTGGAAATAGTATGGATATATTTAAAATTTCAATCTTTTTGAATATAACTATGGTCACGAAATTTTCATAGAAGATTTTTTTTTCCTTTATTCTTTAATATTTTTTGGGGAAAAAAATTAAGAAAAATCTTTATGGTAGCGCATATCATTAAAATGTGCTGAATAATTATTTAAAATTTCTTGTTTTCTATCGGGGTAACTGCTTTTTTTTCTGCTTTCACAGTAAAATAACGAAATGCGAAACATGTTCGCATTATATAGTAAACTTTCTACATTTCTATTTTTAGTAGTGTAAAGGCTTGATGTTGATTAGCACCTTATTTTACATTGTGTCCTCATTAGCACAAAATGACAAATAATATAACGTTATCTTCATGATATTACAGCATTTGGAATATCGAATAACATTGGAGATATATCGTATAATATGTTGTTCTAAAAGGATATTTTCATGTTTAATACATTATGCACATAACTTTGTATATATTATTGCATTATAGGACGATATAATGCTATTATTCATGCTATTGTGTTGTTAAACTATTGTGGATACAATTTATAGCATTGAATAGTATAAAACGTTTTATCGAGTGTACCTGCTTCTTTTCTTTCATTCTCAAAAAAGGACTGCTGCGATTATCCTTTATATTCATAATATATGTTGTACTATTGCAAAAAAATAGCTTGTTTCTACATTGTGTATAGGCCTGGTTTAAAGTTTGTTAACCACCTTGTTAGAACATCACTATATAAATAAAGTCCCTTTACATGTAAATAAGCCATAAACTTTCAAATTTTATTTACAATTTTATTAAATTGTGCATAATTCTTTATGTACTTGTGGCCTTTTGGTGGCATTTAGTTTAGTTACATTGACATTCCATTCAAATTATAAACGGTGGTTATTTTAGGTAAGACTTCGTGAATCTGAATGGTGTCAAACGACAAGGATGGCAACTGAGCAAGCACCTCTTCTGAAATTTCCGAGTCACATAAGTGGCGAAACGTCTAATTCTAAAGGACTGTGTGATAGATCCGAATACATGGTACATAAAATCGATCCCAAACTTACACAACTCCAAACCTCAAGCTAAGATCCTAATTCTAGGCAACCACGTGATGTACAAGTTTTCAGAGTGGAGTGCCAAAATATATATTCTGCTCGTTCGATTCATAATTACCAGTCTAAAAAAACCCACTCGTAGTGTAAATTCAAAATAGGACTTGAGTGAGTTGTGTATATTGTCATAATTCAAGAGCCGTCATTTGCTTAAATTGTTAAATTACAAAGAAGTCTCTTGATATGTTTATGGAATAAAAAGGAAAACACCTACCATAACAGAAAACATGCTAAATTTCGATTATCTAGTTTATTTCGTTTTTGAAATTATGGAGTTTGCATTTTTTGTGGATTTTTATTGTGATTTGTGTAATCAATCGTCTTTCCTTGGAATTTGGCAACAAAACTTACTGCGATCAACAATTAATCACATCGGATTGTATTAATTCTGGTCAACAATATTAATTTGTGGTCAGTATCTACACTGCTTGACAATTGCTAAGGAACAAGTGATTTATGGAAAATTGCCTATCAGACAGCTGACCAATAAAAGTAAATTCAAGTTGAGAGGGCGTGGTAGATCAGGACTCATTATCTGTATAAAAGACATTGCATATTTGCTCATGATTCATACGAAAATTCATGCTGTTTGATGCTTGACCTAAAGTAGTGCAAGATGTTATAAAAGTTTTTTCTCTGAAATTCTGATTGATTCTTGCAATAATTAAGAACAAAATGTCAGCAAAATATCAATTGAGTGCCTACGATTGTGGAGTAGTAGTTGGACGGCTGGAAGCAGGTCAAAGTGTCACCAATGTAGCTGCAGCAAGTTGGTGTGTACGCACGGAAGCCTGTTCGTTGCATCCCACTTCAACCACGCCATCGTCGTGAGAGATTACGCTGATGTAAGGAACATGTTGGTGGGATATCCAAAAATGGTCTAATGTGATGTTCTCAGACGAATCTAGTTTCAGTGCGACAAGTGATTCTGGCCACCAATTATTGTGCAGACAGCATGGAATACGTTATGCACAACAGATTGTTAGTGAACGTGATCAGTAAGGCCCAGACGTGATAGTGTGGACAGGCATCAGGCGCAATGGCAGAACACCGCTCCACATCTTTGAGCGAAGAAGCGCTACATCGCAAAGGTATTGCAGAGAGGTTATTCTGGATCATGTTCGTTTTTTTAGGGGTGTTGTAGGTCTATACTTTTTGTTTATGGACGATAATACGTGGCCACACAGAAGCGTTGAGGTATCGGACACATTGCGAAGTGAAAGTATTGTCCGTATGCAATGGCCTTCTTACTCTCCCAACCTAAATTCCGTTAACCATGCCTGGGATGCTCTTGGCAGACGTGTTTCACAAAGAACTATCCCTCCCCGAACAGTGCAAGAGTCAAAATCGCCTTGAGAGAGGAGTGGGACAATATCCCCCAAGAGCTCCTCGATAGTTTAGTGGAGAGCATGGAGATCAGACGCAAAATGTGCTTTAGTGTCCGTAGTCATCCCACATCTTACTAAGGTACTTATGTCTGTATCTTTCTGACCTGAAGATAAATTTTTTTTGTGGGGCTGCTTGTAAATCATCCGAGGAGCATCTTTTTCGTTTTTAAGTTTTTAATTCTTCGATGTGTCGATATCTGTACCATTTTGCACTATAATAAATGCACATCCCCCCTACTAAATATATACTTAGTTTCATTTCTTCAATCATTGTCTATACTTAATTATTCAGAAAAACATAACTGTTCCTTAGCAATTGTCAGGCAGTGTATTTTCATCTATACTCAATTTTTGTATTGCATCCGTTGCATTAAGGTATATTGTTCACAAATAGACAGCCAATATTCTAACAACGTTCATTTCAGAATCAAGGTGATCAATACGTTAAAATTCATCAAAATTTTGCAATCAAATGTTTAAATGTTTGTAAGATCTTCTCTGTAAATTTTCTGTTGAAAAAGTAAAATTTAGGTGTAGAGAATAAAGTACTTTCATAAAAATACTGTGAAAAAAAAAAGTCAAAATTTATAAGGTTCGCTGCATAGAAAAAACCACATATGAAAAGCAGATTTCTTTTCAAAGCTTCTTTCAAAAAGAATCGAAAGAATTGATGATTGTTTGATTCTCGATTCATTTTGAGATTTGACTCAGAACAGGTGAAATTCGTGTCAGTCAATTTTATTTTCCTGTCGAACATGGCACACTTCCAATCAACTTCACGACAAAGGAAATAAAAGGTGTTTTCACGAATGTCTGCAGATATTGCTGCCTGTTACTATACAGTTTTTAGTGTTCCGTTTTATTTGTTGACGTAAATTTACGCATGATTCCTGGAAGTTCATGGAGTGATTCTTGGAAGTTCCATTTGAATTTCTCTTTAAAAATATAGTAAATAAAACTGTAGTTTTTCGTAAGATTCTGGATTTGAAAATTCGAAATGTGTTTCAATATTTGAAAACTTTTAGTAGCAAAAGCTAACCATACATATGTCTAAAAATAATAGGAGGCAAATACATGTCACGTTTTTTGTGCCACGATTATCTGTATGTGATCATCATAAATCACTGATTGCTACATGATCAATTAACCCTTTGCACTCGGAGTAGTAATTCAGTGCATAATTAATCATCCCAATACAAAGATTTGTTTATTGCTCTGAAAAATAAATCTACATAATCGTTTTAAGTCAAATTTCTCTGAAAAATTAATTTACATCGTTTTACCCTTCTGTAGGTATTTTTAACAATCAAAATTATCCCCCAGTGGGCACCTCGAAAAGATTATGAGATGCTTCCGGTATGGGGGGGTTGGGTCTCGCCATCCTGGAGCATACACAAAAAGATGTAGGATCTTGCTTCTCCCATCGATGACGGGACGTACTTCCTTCGGGAAGGATTTTACTGTTGCCGGTGATGGCCCTTCTGACTCAACCATAGTGTTGCTGTTGCGGCGGTTGGGTCATTCAGTTTTCTTTATCAGGGTGCTTTCGGGCGGGTCGGAGAGTCAGTGATATCACTTGACAATCAAAATTGAAAAACAAATGAATAAAACGACAAAATGGTGCACCGCCTTGAATGGTGAGTGAGAGGAACCATCCGAGTGCAAAGTTTTAAAGCAGCAAAATATAGGTTAATACAATATAAAGAAAGAAGTTTGTGTCCAAAAAATTGTATGATATATAAAGACTAAGATAATTTTTGAATCAATTCTATGCCACTATAATACAGCAACTTTGACTTAGAGATATTAGAAAAGGAAATTCATTTCGATAATAGCATGTCATGTAATAAGTACGGAAATTAAATGAGTTATATTCTGTTTCATCATTTGTGATGGTTAACTTAGTAACATTGGTGGAATACACCAACGATGATGGCAATAGTTTAAGGTTAGCACTCTAAGTTTCTCTCTTTAAAATGCGGTCACAGTGAAGAATTATAGTTTTATTTCAAATAGAAATCACAAACAATAGCAAATTGCATCCACTGTCCATCATTTTTAATCTCTACTAATAGTAAAGATGCCTACGTGTGTGTTCAAACCGTTTGTTTTACATATACTAAATTTGGTACATGTATACGATGGAGATCGGGAATGTGTACCTCTGGGCGAGCTTTTTCTTTTTTATAGTCTTAGCTAAGATTTGAAGTAATTAAAAATTAAGCTGATTAGGGATGTTTCTCTGCAATTAATTTCGAAAATAGTATTGCACAAAAATAAATTTTACATTTCTTTAAAATTAAAAAGATATATATTGATGTCAATTTAATAATCGTGCAAATTTTTCCTAAAGTATAGCAATTTTTTTAAAAACAGTTTCGGTCTAATTTTCAACGTTATGACATATTGTTGATCTAAAATTCAAAACAATTTCCATTGATTAATCCAATATTTAATCACATTATTTTCTATTATTGTTAAAAACTACTATACAACATGCTGTTTAATATTTATATTGTTTACAAACGAATAAAAAATGAAATTAATACTATGAAAATTAGAAGATAGATTAACCAGACAGTTACGTTTTTAATAGCGCTATGATATCATGAGACTATTCTCCATTAGAAAGGCTCATGTATATGATGAACAGGGTAGCACGGTTTCAGTATTAGTTTGACGGAAGGATGAGTATGAAGTTCTAATATACTAACACGACCAATGTGCCAGACAAATCAGCTGGTCGTCAAATTTGACTAGTTGAAGTTTTTAGTTTAGTTTAGTTACATTGAAGTCCCGTTTTAAATCCACACTAGTTCTACTTTGAGACGGATCTCGTAATTTTGAACCACGGGCAGATGACGAGTACTGCATCTGAGCTGGCACTCTCCACTCCAAGCTTCCACAACACACCAGTGGGAGGAGGTTTGACACTGACGGATTTAACAGGCACCAGATACGCTTACACGACGGCTCTTCAGTGGAATCGGGTTTCGAAGCTGAAACTCTCCAGTTCCGAAACTGAGACCTTATCAGCAGGTCACCGCGACACTTGTCAAGTTGAAGTCTGAAGACTAACATTTTTGTGAAGTCATTTCTCCAAAAGGTAATATAGCACAATCTAAAACAGCTCCATATCATAAAAAAATATCATAAATTCTAAAATGTAGCCAAAGCTGAAAAAGTTACCTTAAGATTTATTTTTGAATCATTTACACAAATCACCAAGAAAATAATTAGCATGAAATACTTTCTCCGAATCACAATAATAATAACTGACATGAAATATTTTCGCCGAATCGTGCATTTTTATCAGCATTGGAAGCACTTCACAGCGTATGAATGAAACAGAAAGTGTTGCACTTTACACATTGCAATCTCCATATGGCTTGCTTCTCCGATATTCTTTTGTTATATTTAGAACTCGACTGCAATCCTTATCTTTTCTGTGAAGCCTGATTCATGTTCAGAATGCTGATGCCCTCTCTATCTCAAGCGAGAAAGTTTTAGAGATTGCGAAACTATATTGAAAGTATCTCGAAATTTTTGTTAACCTCTTAACTGCTTTTCTTTTCTCATAATCGAATGTATTGACACAAATTTCGAGAATGTATCGTCCAACTGATTCATTCAATATTCCGCAAAATTTTTGAATGTTTTTAAATTAAGCGTAATTTTTCTATCAAGTGATAGCGTCTGTGAACGATACAGTGTCAACTTATCGGTTTGTAAAACGATAATTGAATGAGCATATGATGAACTGACCCGGCGATTAAAGGGTTATTGCATATATGGTCTAATGGCTCATTCATTTCAAATTGTCTTTTCAATTATTTATTCTTACAACTTACTTGAAACTATATGCGCTATGTACAGTAAATTTGCTTTAGAGTAAATTTTAAGGATATTCTAGCGCCTTTCATGTGTAAGTACGGTTGCCTGCCACGCAAGTAAAGCAAGAATTAACATAAAATATAATATGTCGCTTAACAGCGCCATCTGGAGGAACAGAAATCTATAACAGAGAGTAATTAGACAAATTGTCTTACTTTTGACTCTTCAATTAATTATTCTTAATAAAAATAATTCATTTTAATTTTTAACTATTGGTACTGTTCTCCACTCGACATTTTTATGTGCTAAAACCGTACGCCACGCTTTGTTCTTTTTAGTATAGGAATAAAACGATTTAGGGATTAACTACCGATATTGTCTTGCTTTTTGTCAAATAATTAAAAATAACTTATTTTGATTTTGAATTTGACGTACTGTGCTCCCCTCGACTATCTTGTGTATTAAAAATGTATGACGCATTTTATTCTTCTTAGTACTTGGGAAAAAATTGAGTAGAGATTTTGAGAGTCTTCTTTTCAATCGACTGTGTCCAACATTTCATGCAGCTATTGCATGCATGCTGTTTCTGACAATACGGAAGGCAAATTTCACTCATCTAGCGTTTCCATATATCACAGCGTTTTCCGATTTATCACGTTTACATAGTCACAAATATGTAAACCAAAAGACAGTCGACTTTTTGATGGATCGGGTCCAAAATTTGATTACAATGATAAAAATGCATGTTGAATTTCATCCATCTAGACGTTTACATTTCTGAATTATCGACTTTATATGGACACTGAGGGACGAAAATGCATACTTCTTGTAAATAGATTTCATTCGAAATATGGTGTTAATAGTAATTGTGACATAAAGGGAAATAGGGAAGATATTCCAAATTTAATCCATCAACCAGCTATATTTTTGAATTATGCTCTTGGATCAATGGAGATAAACAAACATATTTTCAAAATGGTTCTCTTTTCAGATTTGAAAAGATCTGAAATGGGAAAAAATTTTCAAATTTTTAGATCAGAATTGTTTTTAGGATTATTTTCGTACGATTGAAACATATTCCCTTTGTATATATCGCATGTAAGAAAGCTGAAAAGTTAGTTTGTGTTAGCTAAAAGTTAGTTGATTATATCATTAGTAAATCTTTTTCACATTTACTATGTATAGAAGATTATAACCTTAATATGAGGAAATCCAGTTGAATGGCTAGAATAACTAATTATAAAACCAATAATGACATTGCAGAGTCTCTGTTTTGAGAATTTTCTGGAAAATCACCGAAAATCATCTCCAAAAATACAGAAATGGGCGCTTAATAGATTCAAGGGTATGAATGCCACAGCATTCATTTTTTTTTTTGCACTTTAAAATATGAATGCTATAGTATTTAAGTC
Source organism: Argiope aurantia (assembly GCA_026543865.1). Taxonomy (NCBI): domain Eukaryota; kingdom Metazoa; phylum Arthropoda; class Arachnida; order Araneae; family Araneidae; genus Argiope; species Argiope aurantia. The sequence continues at coordinate 26,259 of JAPMOR010033001.1, read as the reverse complement.
ACATTATCAAATGCGTGTCTTCCTAATTTTATGAAGTCACTGCGCACTTTAAAATAACAATATCGAATTTTATCTCGATATGTATTTTATATCGAACGATATCGAAATAACTTATTGAAATTGTATTCAAAGAATGAATGAAATATTGTTAAAAGTTATACTTAGTATTCACGGGGTGGGAGATATGTTATTGCTTAATAGAATTTCAAAAATTCAAAATTTTTAACTATTATAAGCTATTTTTTAAGGTTTTCATAAACTATCTGAATTTTATGCCCTATTATCTTCAAATGATGTTTTTATTTCTTTTGTTTTATTATCATTTTAAAACATGTTCAATGCTACAATAACAATTTTAAGGAAATTCAGTAAATTAAATCATTTTTGAATTAAGGCCTTTTGGGCTAAATAAAAAAAAATAAATATTATTTTGTAGCTGAAACGCTTTAATTCAGTTTTTCTGTTTCACAGGCATATTAAGTTTCGAATAAAATTCTCTTTAAAATCATACACAAGCATTTGAATTCACAGTAAAATAAAACTCTGTGAGAAGAGAGAAAAATGTAATGAAAAATTGAGAAAGATAGCTTGAAAGACAGCAGAATAAGCAAAAAGTTGCCAAGCATTTTTGTTGCTATATAGAAGTTTGTAGAATGATAAAAAACTCATGGATCGTACAAAAGAATTCTCACGTAACCTCGAATGGGAAGCCGTAATTGAATTCAGCTAAAAATAAACTAATTAGTATTTCCTAAAGGAAGTTTTAACTCCCAATTAGTTACTTGGTCGGACGTCATCGGTGGGGTTGTATAACATATGCGTTCAATCGCATTTGCGCTCTTCATTAACTAGCACCATCTCTGCTCAGCTTGTAGGGATTTAATTATCCTCCATATTGCCAAATTTTCCTTCATTCGCAGGAAATTTTGGTGAAAATAGATTAAAGCTATAGAGATATATACATATTTAATACATATTTTTCGTTTTGATAGGAGAGATATCGGTAGTTGAAGGTTCTTTTTTGAGAGATAATCACCTTTTGTCCCTCAATAAAACTAATAGTTATCTTTCAAAAATTCGAAAAAGATTTTCACATTTTTTATTTCTTTATTTGGTTGCGTTTACTAGACTATAAGGCGAGTATTACTAATTTCCTCATGGGAAAAAACAGGGATTTTTTCGGAAAAATAGAAATTTTTCAATCCACATGAGTTTTGTGTGAGATTCCCACGCTTTGTTTTAAAATTTATATAATACGTACATCTGTTACAAATATGGGTGCCATTGATTTCAAACAGGGATAATTAAAATAAATTTCATAAATGATATTATTTATAAAGAAGTCGTGATGCTGGAAAAATTACTTACAATTAATACATTCACAATCAAAATGTTACTTATAAACGCATATTTTTTTTACAGATATTCAGATTTATATTTTCGACATAAGGCGTTTATTATTCTTCATCTTTTTTTTTGTAATTTTTATCAATTAAATAAATTAGCAATCTTGTTTTATTATTATTATTTCATTTAGTTGTAACATACTCATTCTACCATTCTGTGTACGCTACAATTTTCTACACAAACTTGTGGATTCTTTTAGACGAAAAAGATTTGGAATTTTATTTTTGAATGTAATGATTTAAATTAAATTAACATTTTAAGTAATAATTTTATTCAGAAGTTTTTATAATTCAGTTCTTGCTTGAATATTTTTAAAGTCCTGAATTGTTACTGCATTTAAAAAAATCAAAATGTTTAATGTAACTTCAGCAGCAGAAATGTCAGCAGCAGAATGCAGAACTTGATGAAGAATTAAAATTGGTTCTAATTTAATTCCAACAACAGAAAGCAAGGCTACAAATTGGGTTTAAAATGGGACTCTAAAAAATTGTTAAAGAGAAAATTCAAAATTGTAATGTAAAATGAAAGGGAATTTATTTTTCAAATAAATATACATTAAAGGGCAATATAATACTGATATATATATTAAGTGCAAACGAAAGGAAAAGAAAATTGATGGCATAAAAACGTTTTATAACTTTTTAATTTTGCAAAAAATAAAAAATGAAAGAAAAAATAAATAATTCGGGGTATATATTTTACATAAAATACTTTATTTAAAAAGCAATTTATTTTAGTTACATGAGTAAATGCTCAATCATGTATTTGCCAATTTTTTAAGCAGTACTTTTAACTAAAAAAATGTTGAGCTAGGTTTTGAAATGATTAAAGGTTGATAATTGAAACTAAATTGAAAGATAAAATTGTTTGCAGTCAAATTTTTTTAATTATTATGTTGTGGATGAATTATAAAAATAATCTGTTTTTATGCTATCTTCATCTTTATGTTTAAGCGATTGTATATTGTTCTTATCTTTATTTTCCTGTGTGTTATTTTCTTTTTTCTTTTAGTTGAAATGACATTTTCTTCTTTTAATCTCCTCTTCAAAATGTAGGAATTTCCAATTGTTTATTGAGTAAATGTGATTTTAGCTGTTGTTTTGAATGTCAGATGGTTGCTTGTATGCATTGTGAATGGAACTAAAAGTACAGAAAATTCTTTATGTTAAAGCAGATATAGCACATGTGCTTAAAATACACAAAGTCACTTCAATTATAACAGCGATGCCATTCGAATCCTTCCCTCCAACATTATAATGGGCTTATATTTTCGAATACTTCTACAATTTTTTTCTTTTCCATAGTTTATTCTTTTACTTTAAAAAGCAAGGTCCTTCTACAGCTGAATATTGTCCAGTTTCATTTGTTTCCCAACTTGATAAAAAGAATTTAAAATAAAATAAACAAAATTGCATAGTAAATCAGATGGTTTGGAATCACTCTGTGCGTTATTGGATTTAAAATTCAAAATTTCTTCTAAAAATGAATCGTATCTGGTACGAATTTACCATAAGTTTAAGCTGGTTCATTTCAATTTTTTAAGTGGACTGTAATCTTATTTAAAATCAAACGACAATTCGAAAGCCACCTTTTTATTTCATCGAGGTTCACCGACAACGCAACGACTCGGTACGAAACTGTTTTTGAAAACTGATTCCATGTCAGCAGGGTTACAATAAATTTTATCGCTGAAGCAAAGTCAGCGTAGGGTTGCAAGATTCTTTCACAAAAAGCGCCAACGAAGCGGTAACAGTATCAATGCCAAATTCTTTCCTTCTCTTTAATTTATTTTAAATTACCTTTATCATCAGCTGGCATTCTATCAAGATTTAATGTCTTTAATTTTATACATTTTTGCTTAAGCTTGCACCAATTCCAATTTATGAGGATTGATAGTTTTATAACTACTCTCTGATTCACTAATTTCAAAACTAAAATAACTGCATTCTTTCAAACCAGCAGTTCATGTTTGGAAAGCACACATAACAAACTGAAACACTGATACTTTTTGACTCGATTACGAATTTATTCATTGTCAATTATTACTTGGAGAACTATGCTCATACTGCATTTGTTCTGTGAATGTTCTCCATGCACTATCAGAATATCAGAAATTTAATTCAATTTTTCCATCACTATTTTAGTTCTATAGTCTAAAATTCCACATATTCGTCTTATTGCATTTTTAAATCTAATAGCATGTCTTTATTCTCTTGCATAAGAAATGTTCAGTTTGAACTGAAAATTTTCACATTGAGTTTTATACAATTGTAAGATTATACTTTTATTTTGATGCTATTTTTATAGTTTAGCATGGCGCATGCTGACCCTAGGGGGAAAAAAGGAACGAAAAAAAGAAAGAAAATCTAACTATCAATTTGTTTCCTGCCATTTATCGTCTGCATATATCTCAAAATTTTCAAAGTGACTCACATATTAAGTATATAAATCCAACAAGAAAAATATTCTAAATGAAGTAAGGAATATTATTTTATGCAGTTTGAGTCAATAAATATTCTGATGCATTCCGAATTTTATAACTTTATACAGACATTCGATCTTATGACTCATATTTTGCAATGTACAGGTACAAAAACATCATGTCCGTTCACTTACACCCATTTATGCTCATAATAGTACATTCCACCGGATTTTGGCAATTCTGATAGGACAATGCAACAACCGAAACGTTGAGAATTCCTACCGAGTAACACCAGGAACAATCATCTGACTTTAGACAAATCCACTGGTCAACGAAATACCCAGATATGAGTATTGTTAAACATATCTATAATGTCATACAGCATACTTTTCAGAAGAGATCTCCACCATGTCGTTCTTCTATAGATTTATGGACTGTTCTACAGAATTCATATGTGAAATTCCTCCAGTATACCTTCAGACGTCAGTTAAGTTTATGTCACCTGGTATTGCTACATTTCTGCGTACTCGTGGGGCACTATACGGTATATAAAGTAGGTGTACCGATTTTTCTGGTTCTTCAATGTATCATTTGCGTCTTTTTAATAGTCTTGAAAATAAAATCAAGGACTGAATTTCATGATGCAATTCAATAAAAATCAGAAATTTTTATTGAAGAATTCTTTGAGATACTGCATAAATTATAAAAAATATTATTTAACTCGCATAAAACCTCAATGCTGAAAGATTCAGTTTTCTGTACTCATGTTTTTAAAAAACATATTTGGTTCCGGTAAAAAAGTTTTTGAATTTATTAAAATGTAATCATTTAAGCTTTATTTTAAAGTTCACATTTTACAGGAACTGGCAGAAAATTAAATAGAGACATAATAAACAGAAAGGCTTAAGGCTTCTATAATAGCACGAGTTAGAAGACTGTCAAATTTTGAAGCTTAAAAATATTTTGCATCCCAAGTTATTAAGAAGCTAATTTACATAAAACGTTTGACTGAAAATTTTAGTGAATATTAATCCAAATGAGCCAACAGATCGACAAACGTGGCTAATTATAATTAAAGTTACTATATATTTTTGGAAAATAGGCTCAAAATAAATTTTGAAAATTAATTAAAAATAGTAAAACATTATAAAGTAAAATAATAAATATTATTGACCAGAATTTTTCTTTTTTTTAATTTTAAGATAAAAATAATTTTTTGCTGTAATAGTTTCTGAAGTTGTAGAATAATTAGAATGCAAGTGCAATTTCGGAAGCTTACAATAGCTTCAAAATTTCCTTAATTTTTAATTAATTAAAATTTTACAAAAGTCGCTCTTAAGAGCACATTTTCACCATCAAAAGAATATAAGTTACAAGTTTAGAAGCGCTGCACTAAATGGCGTCAGCAGTAAAGAGGCAACACGCACAAAAGCACACGCACATTCATCTTTGTGATAAGTAAAGATCATTAGCTATGGTCGAAGTTCAAAACAGTTTGTTCAGCCTTTTTGGAGATATGCGGAAAAATATGTAAATCAGAAAATATCCGGGAAACTTTTGGTCACATATTGTATTTAAATATGACGACCAAGAATAGAACTGAATGAAATATGAGCAAATAAAATTGAACAGGTTGTAATTCTAAATTTCAGATTTAATCGAACTGAAGCTATTTGAATAAATTTTTCCAGTATATTCATATTGAAAATATATGTATTTTGTGAAACTTAATCAACATTTTTTATCAAAATTATTTATATGAGTACTGTTTTTTTAATTTTCGTCAGTGTACTTATTTTGAAGAAAAATTTAATTTAATATCACGTGTTTGAATAACTTCACTGTAAAAAAGCATTTATTAACATATTTCAAGAATTAACTTATGGAATAAGCAATCAAGGTAAAAAAATCATTTTCAATTTAAAGATTTTTTTCTAATTTTAATATTAGATTGATTGTTCTTAATATAAATATAACGAATGCATATGCTAGATGCTTCATAAAATGTTGCTTTTGTTCTGTATGCTACATAAAACGTTACGTTTATTCTGTATGCTTCATAAAATGTTGTCATTATTCTAAATGCTTCTTAAAATATTATCATTATTCTAAATGCTTCATAAAATGTTGCCATTATTCTAAATGCTTCTTAAAATATTATCATTATTCTAAATGCTTCATAAAAATTTTCAGTTTAAAGCAATTACTGCAATCATCGCAGCTACGTGAATTTTAATACTGAACTAAAAAATTGGCAACATAATCAGCGATATTTTTGATAAATCAAAAATATATGATATTTTTAAAATTTAAAGAATTATCTAGTTCAATCTTTGCTAATTAACAAATTCTATCTTAATTATTTATCCTAAAACTATTAAAATGACAATAAATGTTTTAAAATAATTAAAAGGCGTATACATATTCAAAATTTCTGGGCCAATCTGTAGCGATTTGAAAGAAGAAACTTAAAAT
>JAPMOR010033001.1:609-19945 GCA_026543865.1 Argiope aurantia | reverse complement strand
GTTAAAAGGTTGAGACTATAAGAAATTTCAGGGGAGAATATTTGCTTTGGCTTAGGAATGTTTTGATACATAACAAATATCATGTCCCTGCCATTTTAAATTCGAAATGTCAGACACAAATTTAAAATATATTATACAAATTGTTAGTTAGTCTCAGCATGTTGGAGAACGAGATGGGATTACGAGAACGAGAACGAGTAAAATAAATAATATTATTCAATAATTTTAAAATTGTTTACTATTCTAATATAAAGTAGTTTATCGTATATTAAATAAATAGTTTTGAAAGTTATCATTTTGCTCTCTGGATTACTATTATCAATAAGTCCTTGTGACAAGGAAAAGAACTTTGCTTTGTTTGTTGACGCAAATGAGCTTTAACACAGGCTGACAGTGAAAATGACTGAACTGGAAAGATAAGCATATTGATTCTTTCCAAATAAAAAAAATAATAACTAATCTTCACAACTTCACGAAGTGAGAGTTTCCGAAGAGGTTTGTTTGCCTCCCAGATAAAACGTCTGATGAAAATTCTACAACGTTTCCGATAAATGTTGCCCGCTGCTTGTTGTTCTACTTGAGAATGTTTTGAGAAAGTTCCTTGTTATTTTTGAGCACTTTCCAATGAAATGGGCAAATTCCATCGAGTGTTATGCGTCATGGTTCAAAATCAAATTTTCTTTAATACGTTTTGACTCAATATTTAGATTCTGAATGAGGTACAAAGATGAGATCGGAACCAAAATGCTAAATTCTCGTTTTCATTTTTCAACCTATTTGAAATGTTATTGATATTTGTAAAATACAAAAAAAAACACACTAAACGCATTATATTTCAACTAAATATCAGAGAAAGATGGAAGATATTTAACATAGAAAGTAATTATTACAATGGAACATTATGCTGACAATAAGTAATTTTAGGTTTACTTAAATCTTTTACTGCAGGACTTTTTACTTTTTTGTATACGAAGTCTAAAGAGAGTATTGTGCAGAGAAACCTTATAGATAAACGTACCATTTTTTCTAAAGAAATATTTAATGAGGTATATAAATGCCATCAAATAATTTTGATCTGTGATTATTGGGAAAATAATAAAACTAAATACTAACAACTCAAAACTTTATTTACTACGAAAAAATACATTTTGCACTGTATAGTAGTAAAGATTTTATTTATACGTGTAATTCAAATTAAAGTAACATTAGAGTGACTTCTTTTGTTGCCGATTAGATGACAAATAACTTACATTAGGATTGCAAGATGTTGCTTTTGGCAGAATGCACGCTGCATTGGAGTCATCTGCCAAACGCCTTCTAAGCGAGTCTTTAATGTTACTCATCTCTGAAAATAATGACTCGCAGGCATAAATAGGTAGATGAAAATATGGTTAAAATAGCATGAGCCAACTTCCCCAAACAGTTAAATGTGTCTGGAAACGAATACCATGCTTCCGAAATTTCGTCACTGGCATTTTTACTTATATTGCTTATTTATATTTCTGTTTCAATCAATTCTTTTTCCTTATTTCAATAAATTTTTGAATCCTTATAGAACCAGGCTGGAAATCAATCAATTACATTTCAAATTCTTCAATTTCCAACCAATCGAATTGGGAAAAGTTCAGTTTATCAAATGAAGTCACCTGCAAACCGTAAAATGGTGGCGTGCCCAAAATATTGTGTCGAGTGCCATTGGTTTGCCATCCCTGTTCTAGAGAAAGTAAAACTGGAACCCAAGAATTTGACGAATCTTCACGCTTTAGACCTTCCAGTATTAGAAAAACGCCTCTTTGGAAAATATCTGTCTGTACGTCTGTGTGTGACGAAGATAATTTAAAACCATTTTCAACTAGATGGAAAAAAAATTGATATATGATGTTTACACCAAATTTACAAATTTCTATCGAATTTTGAGCTAAATCGTTTGAGAGGTGCCCCAATATAAGTGAATTGGCGACTACTGAAGAGAGCTACAGGAATAAAATTCCTTCAAATTTAACATCTATAATGTAGACACCAATTAAATTTTGGACCAAACCCAAGAAGCGCTTGATCGTCTGTCGGTCTGCACTTTCAGAAATGCGTAAACGTGATAATGTAAAAACGCAACGACTTAAATATATCAAATTCGTTAGGCGATTTTGTAATTATAAATCACATGTTTGCGTCACATTTTGGTTTCTATCAAATGGAGAAAGAACACGTATCTAAAACACAAATTCGATTTTCGGATACTATTAGTATACAAGGAATTGATACTATACAAGGGATTGATTGCCAAAAACCTCGCCAAGTGTCACTCGATAGAATCAGTAAAAATGCTAAATTCACGCCGAAGGCTAATATTTCGTAATTGGTGTACACGATGCCATGCAAGGTGTTCTCTGTGATAAAATCTTTCTTAGAGTGTGTTTGAGAAAATTTTGTGGAAACCATTACCTCTGGTTTGTTGCAGAAAAGCAAATTTGTAAGTTTAAATTTTAAGTAAGAGCAAATTCTTTGAAATTTTAAAGCAAAAAAAAAAAAAAAGCAAGGAGCTAGGTAGATAAATTTTGCTACACAGATTCAGTATCTAAAATATCGATTCAAATCAAATTTCGAACCAGATCTATAGAACTATTTACCATTAGTCTATCTTTAAGTTATCTCATAGGGCCGCGGCGGCCTGTTGGTAAGGTCTCGGCTCGTTATCCGTAGGGTTTCAGATTCGATACCCGATTCCACCGAAAAACCGTCGTGAAAGGGGGTCTGTTATACGTTAAATCCGTCAGGGCCAAACGCCCGCTCGCTGGTGTGGTGTGAAGAGGAGGGTGACAGCTTAGGTTTCGTCCTCGTCAACTGACCACGGTTCAAAATTACAAGTTCCGTCCCAAAATAACTTTAGTGTTGCTTTTAAACGGGACATTAATATAACTAAACTAAGCTGTCTTATAATTACAATTGTAACTTTGTGTCAAATTTTGGTGTCAGTTGGCCAACAAAAAAGTATCTATAATGCATATTCTGACTTTAGATCATGCGAATATGCATCGTTCATTAATGTATTCATGGACTTACCCGAAGTTCATACCTTTTGTTGGAACAAGATGATTTATTGGAGAGTGTGAGAGAAAATTTCGAGGACGCCATTATGTTTGGTATTTTTTTTATAAGAGTTAGAGTAAATCTTCTGAGCATTAACAAAACTCACTATTTCTTAAAAGATTTTATTTTTCTATATTGTCAAAATGCCACATAGAAACGATAAAATATATGTCTTCACCAATAATTGCAGTTTTTCGTGAATGTATAATTACATACATTTATTCTGAAATTGATTTATGATTTCTAGTAATAAGAAGATATGATTTAATCGAGAAACTATTTTAGCATATTAATAAAGGCTTAAGTATCATGACAAAAATAACCTACAATCTATTTTTAAGAAATCAAAAGTTACAACATTCCTTATTCTGCCTTAACGAAAAAATGTCGATAGCATTTTTCAAATTGCAGTCCTTTTCTTCTTCAATCTAGAATTACTGAAGAATACCAGTTAATTGCTGGTATTTTGAGGTACTAGAAAACAAAATAACTTGCCTCGCATCAGTATCTTTACAAAATTATTTGAAAGCAATTCTGACAGAAATGGGTGTCGTTAATCAGACTTTGTAATAATAACCTCTTTAACAAAGAGCAGTTGTATATCAGTGACAACTTTAATCATTAGGGCGAAATTATCCTTCGCAGCGGCTGGCCTGAATCCAGGAACACAAGAAAATGAGATTCAGATTTGTGTATTATAAATAGGCAACGACCTTCGGCAACGCTCGGTCGCAGACGGAAACTTCCTAAGATGAAGAAACCGGATGTCGTTGGGTTTTGACTTATTTTTCCGCTTTTCCTTTGTAAATAAACAGATAGTGTACTTATCCTTGTGTTAAACTGTATAAGTTAATTTGCCGATTTTTAAAAGCGAGAATATAAAAGAAAAATGAAATGCATGGGATTTTGTAAACAAATTCGTTCTTTCAGCTAACGAAATATTGCTTCCTTCCTAAGCAAAATATTGGATTATTTTTCTGAAAAGAAACCAAATCTAAACAACTTCTGAACCATTTACTGAAGAATTAACAGCTTGTTGCCAGAGTGTTGTTAAAAACTTAGAAAAAGAGAGACACCATAAAACAAAAACAAATGGACGATTATTTATTAATTTATTAGTTTATTTTTTTATGCAAACTAATGATTACAGAGATCTTCGGTCAACTGCTCGTTCTGGAATTCGAAAACCATCCTCGATTTAGCGCATGGGCCGAAATATGTTTATATAATCAAAGTAATGGTTAAAGGAAAGATGCAAGAAGGAGATGTTTAAGAATGCTTAAGAATAAGGTGAATTCAAATTATCCGCGGTCTTGGATGGCGCAAAAACTGCGAATAACTTGTAATATTTTCGTAGAAAGTATTAATTCATAATGAAATATTTTAGAGTACTTTTTATTTTCTGTAAGGGACCTAAACATCAAATGATGGTGAATAAATGGAAGATTTCTTGTCTTAAAATTTAGTAATTCACCTTTTTTACTGAATAATAATTTTTTTAAGCTAAAATACTTTTATTGTGACTGAATTTTTTAAAAAAAATTTAAGATTAACAGTAGTGGATAGTTTCGGAAACACATTTAATGATATCATATGAAATATTTTAGGGCCACTCCTGAAAGCTTTTTTTTCTCACTTGATCTTGCTAAATAAGCAGTTAATAAGTAATTTTGAGTTGAAATAAAATAGTACAGTAAGAAATAACATGACATTCACATGTATGTTTCAAAACACTGAACGAAAAAGTATCTAATGTAGTGGAAATCAAGGTCGAAATTCTGGAATTGTGCTCGTCCTTTCATATCTCACCCCTTAGCGGGGTAAAATCGTCAAAAAGTGGTAGTCTTGGGATACTGAAACGAGCAATATTTAGTTATGGTTGTCTATGTACTCCTCCTATTGTTAAAAAAAATCTGAAACATTTTCATGTTTAAGAATGTGCATGGATCTTGTAGCTCGTTTTACTGATTATCTACGAAATTCGCTTTATTAAACTTGCCATATCATCTCTCTACCATTTCAGGAAATAATCGGGTCTTTTATTGTTCATCAAAATTCTTATAAGATACGGTCAGTTAGTCTGTTTGCTTCAAAAAAAAAAAAAAAAAAAAAAACTCCTAGTTATCTGCGCTGCTCAGATAACTAATTACAAACACTGAGCCATGGTCTCTCCTAGGGGCTTGTGTAAGTATACCTGGCCCCCCTATGAAAAAAAATATTGTTATAAAAATTGTGCAGTGGTATACGGCGAATTTAATGCATCAAACTGTGTAGTGGTAAGCGGAGCTTTATTCTAAGAAAAACAACACAAGGGTACATTTTGATTGCATAAATTCCTATGAAATCAAATTTCAGATCCAGAAAATGATGACTCCATTCCGTTTGTAAATAAATAAAAATACAAAAAACGTTTATGTCCTGTATTAATTTTCGCATCTTTTCTTTTAAGAAATAGTGGCGTTTTTGATTCAGAATTAGAATTATCAGTTGTGGCGGTTAATTGTTCTTAATATTTCTGAAAGAAAACAATTTTAACTTGGGAGAAAGTTAACAAATGCTTCATTCAAAATATGCACAATTGCTAGCTATGTATTTTGTCCATCTGCCTTTCAAATAGTGAATGGCATTCTGGAATTGGTGCAGAATCCATTCAGCAAGCCATTTCTCGATCTTTTCGTAATTATTGAAGTATTGCTGGAAAAGTGTATGAGACATCGATGAAAAAAAGGAATGGTCCGAATAAACCAAGTCTGGCGAATATGCCAAGTGAGTAAAAGCTCTCAGCTACGCGCAGAAATGATGTCTCTAACATATATCACTAAGAAAAAAGAGGCAGCGTTTTGATGCCAGATCATTTTTTCGTGCCTTGCACCCCAATCTGGATGTTTTCCGATGGGTGAATAATTCTAATTGTTCAGTTGTTCATGGTAGCGATCGATATTCATTGTTTCACTTCAGTTTAGAAGCTGATGGTACAACCTACTCTTCTGATTCCACCAGATGCAAAGGTGTGGAATTATCACTTTTGAATCATCTAACACTCACTTCTTGCGTTAGAAAATTGCCGCCGTAAGTTTTTCCAAAGATGCAGCTATGTGCACTTCCTTTTCCTGTTTTGATTGAACATGAAAAGCAGAACGTGCCACGCATGCTCTTTATTTTATTTGTGTGGTTATATTCACTGCACAAACACAATATCATGCAAACTCAAAATCATTTGCACATGAGCAGCGGTTTGACAAGTACCTTTTTAGCAATAAACTGGCATAACAGTTAAGAATTGGAGTCAACCCTTGCTTCCAGCGACATCAAATGAAGAAATGAAAAGTTATGAATCGGCACAACTAGTACGTAATTACAGTACTATCTTTAATTGTGGCGAATCTAAAAGTACCTAATTTTACCATGAATTACTGGAAGCGAAATGTATACAAATCGTGCAGTAGTCATCGAAATAATATATATTTGATTTTTTAATAGAAATATTTATTATTATTATTATTATTATTATTATTATTATTATTGTAATTAGTGGCATGGGTTCTTGTGGAGTCATGCCGTTCGCTTCCTCGGGCTGGTCTTGTGTGACAGTTTCGTTTGATAAACGAGCATTCCGCTTTTGCAGTATTCTAGAGGATAAGCAAAGGCCATCCAATGATAAAATAGGTCCTAATTCCACCTCATTAGAAACGATATTTTCTCTTCCTTGCTAGCTACGTTTTTCTCCTAACTAGTCAAGGATGTTGCGTCATCTTTGTAATGTCTGCCGTCTTTAGTTTAATAGACAATTTCATAAACACTACCAATCAAACTGACGAGAAGAAAGTAGTTTATAGTATCAAATGTCGCAAACACATTTTTTCCCTAATCGAAATGATTACAAAAATAAACAATTTAATTATAAATATTACCTTTGGCAACTATTTCACGAGTGTTATCCTCATACTGCAGAGCATAAATTAAAGACCATATGTTTACATATCTAAAATTAAGTTAAAATTTATATTAAAACAGTATATCGATAATTAAAAATTGTTCGTGTTAGTTTCTGTAATCATAAAATTTACCTATTGTTTTAATTGGACTAATGTTCGAGCAGGAGTCAAATTAAATGTTATGACATAGCATAAAGAGTTACAAAAAAAAATTGGGCAAACTAGGTTATGAGTTGCATCTTCTGGCTATTTTCGAAAGATGCATCTATCAAAATTCAATTAATGTTACTAATTTTTTATTAGAGCTTGGGGAAGTATTTATCAAAATATTGGATCCTTGGCTCTATTTTATTAATGCTACATTATTAAGGAGTAGCGTTTTAGAGCCAATTTGCTGTTCGTGGTAGAACTGGCTAGTGGAGATTTCATTGGATTTGTTCCAAAATATATGGAAGTGGTTTTCCCTCCTGAGAGTAAGCTTATCTCATATATTGCCATCAGGCGTCCACTTCAGACGTTCCAAAATCCCTCTGACTAAAGAAAATCCCATTCTTTATTTTTGGCACAAGTCTTCGACTTGATCGTCTTGGCTAGATATGCTGAACAAAGTAGAATTAAAACCAGTATCTTATTTTATTTGAACCTAAAGGAAAAAACTAACAATACCGTAGACAGTGCACATTACGAAGCTTTTCTGTTAATAAAATAATCAATTTAGTTTCACATTTGAATAGATTTTAACTTAATAAACTATTAATGATCTATGATAAATAATATTCAAGATATATTCTTTCTTTTTTTTTTCAGTGACTTATTGAAAATGAATGCTTTTATTTATTTACTACTAGTCGCCTTTAGCGACCCGTTGGTCCGTCGGGAATATTGACTTAACTGCAGTTAAATCGCTTAGATAAAATTTCATATTCATTATACCGCGAAATTTCGAAATATTAAAGATGTGTTCCGTCTATTGCCTTACGTAAGTTTTTTTTAAATATTCAGTTTAATTTTTAATTTTAAAAATTCAGTTTAATTCAGTTAAAAGTAAATTCAACAAAATTTTATTTAATTTTTAATTAAACAAAATTGCAGTTAAAACTTCTGAAAACTCGTTATAAAGTGCACATTCCCACCCTCCAAAGTATGTCGAAGTGGAAAGTTTGGTGAGCGATTTAACGGTCGGCCTGTAGAACACACGCATGAACATACATTCTCCTTCATTAGTAATAGAGGTAAAGATGTCAATCACTAATGATTATGGTGCATTTTACAAGAATTTTATTGCTTTTGACATTTTTTCGTCATAAATGTTTATAATAATTGTTATGTATATGTTAGAATCCAATATTTAAAAGAGGGTAAGATTCAAGGAACCAATAACAATTTCAGTTAATGTGCAAGCTTCCAATTGTTATGTTGTTGATTGCTTTGTGTCGCCTATCGGTGAAACTGAACCTGCCAATGGGCAATGAATCAGTACAAAGATTTGTCTAATACTGGGTATAATTCTGATTTGGATATCCTACACCAAATTTGATTCATCGAATTCATTTTATTATTAAGCTACTGAATTCATAGATCGACAGCAACACATTATTGTATAGATGCTTTCCTTTGAATTTAAAAAGTGAAAGTTTATAAAAATTTGAAAACCGAAACTTTAACATTAAAAATATTTCTCTTTGTAGAGGAGAAAGTGAAAAAGTCACGCACACTATTAAAAAAACATTCCTGTTCGAAACTGATAATATTTTAAATGATAATATTTTAATTTTGATCACTCTATGCGTGGCTTTTTGTGAATAATGATTTTTACATCACGTAATCTATTGAAAAAAAATCTTGAAAGATTGTTGCATTGATAAAAAAGAAAGTGAAAATTCTGTTTTAGAAAATAAATGTCCTGTAATGTAACGTTAATATTGACAAAAGCATATGAATTACAAATTTAAAGATGCACTAAAATTCATTTGCATTTCATTGCAACAATAAAAAACATTATTACAAAATTAAGTTTAAAATTAATTTTGAAAAATTTATTAAACTTGATGATAAAATTGTGAGGAAACAAAATAGATATTACTAAAAAAATCTTTTTTAGTGATGTTAAAATGATTTCTAGACAATAATATGCAGCGACATTTTTGAGACAACCTTCATATTTAAGTTAATTTTTAATTAAATAAAAATCCAAATGAAATTTTAAAAACTTTGTTAATATCAACTATACAAGAAGTATGTGCTAGATTTTGTAATTCTAAATCAATGAAACTAATTGTTGCTCTTTATACCTGACGCAAAAAGCACCACCCAGTTTACAAACATATATTAATCTAAAGACATTATTATTCATAATATTATTTAGTCGTTGAAGAAACTCACTGTTAATATTAAAATTTGTTCAGATATCCAAACAACTTTTTGTAATCAAGATACTACACCTGCTGATCTATGAAAATTGAATCATCTTCGAGAAAATTCGTTATGGTCGATTGCCAAAAGAAAGTCAAAATTCGCCGCCCCATTTAACCTTGGCCCATTAAAAATCTCCGTCTGGGTTGTTTTGAATTGCACGTGATCAACAATCCACGTGGAAGTAAAAATAATTTACTCGCGTTTAATAAATTTATTAAAGCAAGAGCATTCACATTTTTAAAAACAATTGGCCCCTATAATAAATGCATGTTCGGAATATTTTGGGAAAATATATGCTTTTATTTCATAGCTAAACATTTTCCATTCGTATAATTTAATGAATATCTATATAAAAGTTAAAAAAGTGGTGAAAATAACTGTTTTTTCCCATTTCTTTCGATGAAATAAATATCTAAAGACAATATAATTTTTATGACCTTAAATATTTTAAGTATGAAACATTTCAGGGTTTTTTTTTTCCATTAAAAATACATGGATTATATTCCCCTCTACGTTCTTGCTCAAATGTGCTTTATGATGCTTTCAAATTTGGTTTTTTCTTATTGTTCATATGATGAAGTATAGAGTGCTCATTTAGAAATACGTCTCTAATTTATATGATTAAAAAAACACTGGTCTACTTCAACACTGAACTATTTTGGTGAAAGGATAAAGCAATAAAATGTTTTCCTCTAACCTATTCGGTTGTATGAGATATCGACTTATGCTAACAGTCATCAGTCTATCTCATGAAAAATTTAATCCAAAATGAGACCTTTAAAACAACCACCCTCCATTCCAAGCGCAATCGATTATTTAGTATTGATCAGTCTGCAAGTGTTTTTATTATTAGAAAATAAAATAATTAATATAGTCCTAATTAATTTCCTCTGGCACAGAGAACTTTAAGATTTATTAAAAAAATAACGTTTATCGAAAAATTCTCAATTTTTTAAAAAAAATTATATTTCATTTAATGTTTTGAAAATTCTTTACAATTTTGTTGGTTTTTGTCTGTTAGCATGGCACTAGCACTAACGTGTCAAGTTTTGAGTACCATTTATCCTAAACTGCTGTTAATATTTGGCGGCAATGTATTTACTGGAGAAAACTGTAACTAATATTTTACGTCAATATATTTACTGGAGAAAACTGTAGCTAATATGTTAAGGCAATGTAGTTACTGGAGTAAACTGTAGCTAATATTTGACAGCAATGTAGTTACTGGAGTAAACTGTAGCTAATATTTGAAGGCAATGTACTTTCTGGAGAAAACTGTAGCTAATATTTGACAGCAATGCAGCTATTGGAGAAAACTGATGCATTATTCTAATGACGGTTACTAGTGCTATCCAAACGGAAAAGCAGTATTTTCTAAATGAAAAAGTATATTTCTTATCGTTTCGTCAGCAGTTGTAAAAAAAAATGAGCAGTAATTTTTGTCCATTTTTCTCAAAGTCTGTTGAGTTATGGATTAATGATTTTGTTATTTGTATTTCCCAAGATGGAAGATTTGGCTACTTGTCTTACTACGTTCTCCTTATTACACTGACACAATATTTATATACACTGATAAAGATTCTGAAAATACATAAAAGGCTGTGCATGAGCCATTCAGAGGTTTGTTACTCATAAAATGCAAAGAGGCTTATTATACACAAAAAGATTCCACAGCCTCTTGATTTTCTATTTCGAAAGTGAGCGATGTTTGCTTCTCTCTCAGTATTTAGAAAGGGATGATTCGTTTTTATTCTATTTGATTTTCAGTACACTTTTTGTTCTCCTTTCTCTTAATAAAAGGCTCAGTTTCAGAGAGATGAAAGAAATGTATGTGGAGAATTTGAAACCCTGCCACTATCAATAACTGTGCGTGGTAATATTAATATTATTCTTGGGGGTGGATTTCCGCTTCAAACAAAGGGTTAATTAAAAAAGGAAATTGCTAGGCAAGAATAGGCGCACAGAAAAATTTTATGGTATAATATTTCCTTCATCTAACTTAGCTGAATTTTGCATAATTATATTCTAAAATATATGGACGGCGGGCAGTAGTTTAAAAAAAATTTGAACAAAATTCGATATAGATCTTGTGCAAGGATTAAATGTAAATTTCATTTGCCTCTGGTCCTTTTCGTTTTCGAATAATTGCGTTTGTTCTTTGACAGATAATTTTAAATTCTCGTTTTCATGGGATTCTAAAGCGTGAAAAGTCATCAAAATCTTGAGGTTAAACGTTTCAATGATTAAAATAGCTCTCTTTTTATACTTCATTTAAAATCAATGAAAGCGTGTAGATGTTTTTAACTATTGTGTAGATATCAATCAATGCGTAGATATTTTTAACTATTTGTAGATGGCCGAGATGTGACACCTGAGTGAATTTATAGATGAAGTTGTAGAAGAATGCACGTTGAACGCGTTATTATGAACATCGTTTGGATTTTGTATTGGACAAGTATCCATATTTTTCTGGTCATTTATTTATGCCAATAATAATTTCATTTCCATTTTATAAGCGATTGAAACTTCGAGTAGACGAAAAATCATATGAGACCCCTAACGTCAAAATAACTTTTAAACATGGACTAAATTCTGTTATAAGAGTCATATACAATAAAGAGCATGATAATACTTAAAGGCGAATATATCGATTTACAAAAGATGGTATGACCAATCATCACTGCTCTTTAATTAATAGTAACATTTTTATATAGGTAACCTAATCTTACAAGTAATTTTTTCAGGTAATCTTATATAAGTAATTTTTTAATTATATTTTTATTATAAGTTCATTTTATCACTATTTTACTTTATCTACGAAGACGATAAGTTTGTTCATATTTAGCGTATAGCGATCCATTGTAGCGATTTTGTGATATGAATTAAAGAAAATTTCTCTACCCGTTTAAGAATGTAGATTCATAGTACCCTCTGTCTTGGTTTGAGCTGCGAGAGGCACATTGCAGAATAGTGAAAATCTAAGACGAGTTTGTAGTTGGACCATCCATCTCAAAGGAGATGGAAATAATGTGGTTGAAATGCTCATTTCCTCATAACTTTCTTATTAATGAAAGTAAAGAAACAATTCGTATTAAATTTATAATTACCTCCTCATAACAAACAAGTTTGGTATTAATTAGTTTTCGACCGCTGCAATCTCTTAGTTGCACATACAAATTAGGGATGCATCAATCTACATTGCAATGCAATGTTCAGATGCATAAGCTTCGACCTTCTGGCATTCTCATACTTCAACTCCTATGAAATTAAAGGAGGAAATGATGCTGAGAATGAAATTTTATTTTCCTAATTTCATTTTAAAAATCTACTTTAGGTTCGTTGAGAATTTTATTTTATCTTGAAATACAGTGCAATCTATTTCAAATATATGTCAAGTTGTGTACATATATTATGAAAGATATATATATGTATGCACATAAATATATATACTAAAACTGATGACTTAGTATATATATATAAAGTCAAAATATATGTTAAAACTGCAACACATAATACATTTATATAAACAATATTCCCTCTATTTTTTCCCCACTGATAAACATATTTTAACAGTGCGGGGACGAAAAGATGGAACTTTTCGAATTTTAACTTCGGTTTATTTCATCTCGGGAGATATAATTTACACATAGAAATTAGGAATTAGGTTCTACATTGGGACTCAGGATCAAAAGAGAGAGAGATTTTTTTCTTCAGTGATTTTGTAATGAGATTTTGATGGGGATTTCTTTGCTATGTGTCAGCTGAGGAAAGGGAATCTTAGGCATCTTTAAAAGAATGTTGTAAGCATTAGAAATTTTCATCACTTCGCTCAGAGCGTCAGAAGTTTTTTCAATTTTCTAGAGAAAGTGTAGAATTAGTTAAATAAAAAATTGAGAAATGGATCAGTAAAAAAGAGAGCATTTTAGAAAATATGGGCTAATTAGATTTTAAAATATCATTACATATATATTAACCTAAAAGCAGAAAACTAGTAATAGCATAAAGTTGCATTATGTGGCCCCTCAGTAAATAAAATAATCAGTGTAGTTCCATATCTCATTGCATTTTAAACTTTATCAATAATTAATGATGTATACTAAATAATGTTTAAGATATGTTATTATTTCATTGATTTTATGAAAATGAATGTTTTTATTAATTTGCTTCTAGTCGCCTTTTTCGACCAGCTGGTCCAACGAGAATTTTGGTTTAACTTCAGTTAAATCATTTAGATATAATTTCATATCCAAGATACCGTGAAACTGTGAGACATTAAATATCTGTTCCATTTATTATCTTTTTTCAGTTTTATTCACTGTGTATACGAATTTTTCTAATGGAGATCAGCTACATGACATCATGGTAATA
Organism: Argiope aurantia; assembly: GCA_026543865.1. NCBI lineage: Eukaryota > Metazoa > Arthropoda > Arachnida > Araneae > Araneidae > Argiope > Argiope aurantia. The sequence continues at coordinate 6,140 of JAPMOR010033001.1, read as the reverse complement.
AGAGAAAAGGAATAGAGGAAATAAGAGAACATTTTTAAACAAAACATGAATTAAATTAAGATAAAAATTAGGAAATTAGTTAGGTTTTAAATTAGATTAAGAGATATCATTATGTATATACGTATACACGAGTATATATCCCAGCTTACATTTGACAACGGCAGTTTTGAAATCTAGCTGTAATATTTCAAGCGTTCCTATAGGTCGTAGAAACAAAAATTATATCATTTACTGGTGATGTAATGGCTCATATTATAATTTTTTACATACTCTCAGCTTGTCATTGCTTGCAAGAAAAAGACAAAAAAAGAGGAAAAAAATTATCCAAATCTCGGAACAATGTAATTAATACAATAATTACAATTTATGTAGGTTACATAACTCATCAGTCACGGGTTTAATTGATGTACTCTCATTTTCTTATGACACAAAACTTGTTGTTCTTCAAGAAAACAAGAAAAGAAAACGTCTTCAGATGCTATCAAATCAGAAGGAAATAAGACGAATAAAAACAGGAAAAACCTTCTGACACAACAGGAAAGTAAAAAACAAAAATGCATCTAGCACTATCTTGGAAGATGGTGCTTTTTCAAGGTGAAATCTAGTAATGTTCCGATGAAGAATTTCACTTCTGATATTGCCTTTAAGTAAATGTATTAAAAGTTTTTAGCAAATAAGTACTTAAGATTTTTCACTTAATGTCGTTAATATAAATTTTTAATATAGATATACACAAGAATCTAAATTTTTCAAAATGTCTGCTGTTAGAAAAGCTTTTTTCTTCTTTCAAATATTTCAAATATTTGATGAAGAAAAGATATGAAATCAAGACATATTTAAATAAAAACGCAATTATCCCATTTGTTTCCATATGTGGATAAATTCCACTCACATCGATTATTAATTATCACCAACTCATGCTCACGGAATAATTCAACGGCTTGTGATAAATAAGTAAAACTGCTGATTTATATATTTATTATAAATGATTAAAATAATTATAAAAAAGTATGTATATGTCTAGAATAATCAACTGCAATCATAGAAATAAAATTGAACACAGAACTCTCTAAAAAGGGGATCAGTGCATTTAGTAGCTCAAATTACAAAATTTAATGCAGAGAAATCTTTATTTAATATCTTATTTTGTTTGAGGTGATTTTTCATATTCTTTTCTCGTTGTATCTTTTCTTATGATATTAAAAAAATCACTAATGAGCTGAAGTGAAGTTTGTTTTAATAAAGGTCAGGGGTAATTTACTGTATTTTGAAAAGCTTTTTAAAAGAAAATATTTAAGAAATAAAGTTAAAATATATGTATCACACGCATAATCACTGATGAAATAAATATTCCATGCGAAAGATTTCCGTAAAATGAATTTGTTTCGTCTAGATTTTGAAATCGCTTTAAAGACATTTGAATTGAATTCCCAATACTGAGGTGATCAGATGTTTCGAATTAGTCCAGAGCATCGATTTCTTGTTCTGTGTCGTAGATTTAATCTGAAGGTAAATTAAATTTTCTGGGTAACATTTAACTTTGCTTCGTATCAGTTGATATAAATTATATAATTAGCATAAATTAATATAATTAGTATAAATTTATTAAAATTAAATTAAATAGTATAAATTTATTAAAATAAAATTAAGCAGTATAAATAAGTTAAATTAAATTTGTAAGTATAAACTGATTAAGATTAATATATTAGCATGATGTAATTAAATTAAATTAATAAAAAAAAGTATAAATTAATATAATTATAATATTATTAGTTAAAATTCACATAATTTAGATTATAAAATTCATATAATTATTAATTAGAAGATTAAAAATATATACAAAAATATTAACAAGGTTTAGTTTTTCTTTAAAGTTGATTTTTGAAAAAAAAATTCAATTTTTATTAACTTTTCCCAATCTTTGCAGCCGATTTAATCTGATAGGGGTAAAAACCGAAATTTTATTTCCAATTCTAATCACATTTATTTATTTGTATCGATTTTTCTCATGTGCTTATATATGCATTAATTAGAAATGGATGAAACTGAATAATAATATATTTAATAAATCTTATCCATCGAATAAATTATTAGTTATATTTGTTCATTTTGTCGGGGATTCAAATAAATTCGTCTGTTTCTTCCCCTTTTTTAAGAACTCGTAAGTAATCTATATACAATAAAATATTACAAAGGATTAAATTTTAAGAAATCGGCTTCTAAAAAATTGTCTTCTTCTGTTTTTGCTTCATACTGTTTACGATATTTATATTAGTAAATAATAATTAATAATTAATTTATTATCTTAATTATTTTAAATATTAATATATGTGATATATGTCAGCTCATTTTATTTATTGTCAGTGTAATCTAATATAACGAATTTGCATATCCCCGTGCCTGTAACCGTTATGACCACTCAACGGTTGAAAGAACACTTTATTAAAAATCACAAAAAAATACAGATTTGCTTATTGCATTCTTAAGGAAGTACAGATGAAAAGAAAATTACACAAACACAGAAGCAAAACATAATAACACAGAAAAAAATTTAGAATATTTAAAGGAATTTACACTGAAAATGGAACAGTGGATTTGAAAAGAGAAAGTGGATATAACTTTAAATACTGAATTTTTTTTTTAAATCAAAAAGTTGAAAAATTTAAAAAAAATATAAAAGCATGAATGAAGAAAAGATATTTAGGTTAAGGGAGAAAGAAAAATAGAAAAAATTATTCACACATACGGAGAAGAAAAATGTTGAACATAAAATTACAATGCCCAAACGCATTTTGAAAATTAGCAATTCAAGAAAATATTTAAGAAATGAAAAGCTATTTAATTATCACCGTAAATTATTTGCAGATAAAAATAATTGTTGTTGGATGGAGATTAATAATTGTTAACAACTAGGATGTTAATATTCAAACCTCCGTCACTTCCAGTGGCCAGGTCTGCTCAAACTATTTAATTCCGTTCAACAGTTTTTCTGTTGTGTAGACGTAAGAACTAAAATTGTTGAAATTATTGAAAAATTTATTATCTTCTTTCGCAAAGAGCAAAGGATTATTGAAAAAGTGCTCCCATTTCAAGAATAAAATTAGCTATTTTGAGGATTCTTTGCCTGGATAGGTTATTGTGTGACCCCCCCCCCTTTTAACCATTCTTGTATTAAACTGGAAGATATGCCCATCTAAACATACTGTTATTTTGTTAATAATATCGTGGATATGATTGTTACAATAAACAAACGAAAGTAATAGTAGAAAATAATATATACATTGGCAAAGTGTCTTATAAATATATAGTTAAAATAAAAAATTTGATACTTTGCAGTGAGATTTGATACTTCGCGAACATTCAAATTAACAGTAATTATTAAAATCGATTTAAAGAAATATTGGAGGAAATTAATAGCTATAATTCGTAATTTAATTGAGAATCGGCATAATATAAAATTATAAAAATTGCAAATTTTAACACATTAACCTTTATTACAACTCACCCTAAAAAAATGGAAATGAAATCTGAAGTTTACGATTTCATAACTTCATTCGCACACCTATAAGTCAGTCAAATCGAATTTTTTTTTAATTTCGAATCAATTGCTAAACACCAAAACATAAATTAAGCTTTCTCATCCGATAATAACATAAGTCAAAAAGACAGTCATATTTTAACTCCTCCCAGAGTTACAGACGGCTGTAGATGATTATACACTGGTGTGGAAAACTTAAGCAACAGGTATGTTTTTTGCCATAACTTCACGAGAAATCATCTGAGAGACATGAAATTCAGAAATGAGATACAGCATTTTGTTCTGAAAGAATGACGAAAGCATAGTTATGCAGAAATGAATACAATGCATACTGTATGGAATCAAACAAAAAAAGACTTTATTGAACTCATAGTATCGTTACACATGATTGTCTGTCCAAGAGGAAGAACAGCAAGCAGATGTTCCTTAGTATGGGATATGCCCTCCCTTTATTGCAATGGTTGCTTCGCACCGTCTCCCCATACTCAGCACCAGATTGTCCAACAGTTCTTGAGGTAAGAGTGCCCATTCCTCAATCAGCATCTGTTTAAGTTGTCGGGTGTTCCCAGGAGGATGTAATCGCCCTGCAAGGCGTCTCCCCAAAGCATCCCACACATGTTCTATCGGATTTAAATCAGAGGAGCACGCCGACCAATCCATTCGAGTGATATCTTCACTTTCCAGGAGCTCCTCAACAGCATGAGTCATGTGTGCCCGTGCATTGTCATCCATAAAAACGAAGTCTGATCCAATGGCACCTCGGAACAGACGCACATGGGGAAGGATCACCTCCTGACAATAGCGATCTCCAGTTACAGAACCTCTGCCGAAAACGTGGAGCTCAGTCCGCCCGTTCATCATAATGCCTCCCCAGACGACAACTCCAGGACCACCGAAACGGTCTCTTTCCGTGATGTTACTGGGATGAAACCGTGTCCCGACCTCTCTCCAAATCAACTGGCGTTGGGAATCGTTTGTGGCACTAAAACGACTCTCATCTGTAAAGAGGACATGACTCCATTGATGAGATGTCCAGTTTTTGTGCTCCCTGCACCACTCTAAACGGTGCCGCCGGTGGGAAACTGTCAAAGGGATGCAGCGTTCAGGATTGTGGGCGAATAGGCCACCTTTGTGAAGGCGTCTGGACACAGTAAAACGCGACACTTGTCGCCCCGTTGCTGCATACAGTTGCTGAGCAATGGCGCTTGCTGACTGGTTTCGGGTTCTTTTCGCCGGCAGGACGATATGTCGGTCATCCACTGCAGTTGTTTTCCTGGGGCGGCCACCACCAACCTTTCCCACAGCTGTACCTGTGGTTTGGAAGGCTTTCCAAGCGCGCGAAACGACACTTTTGTTGATTCCGAACTCTTCAGCTACACTGGTCACACTACGCCCCTCCTCCAGCTTTCCGACCATTCTTCCACGTGTGAAATCGTCCAGGTGATTTCTGCTAGCCATATTTCACGAATTAACTCACGTGCACTTGTAGCGAATGTCTTTAATTGCGTCTCCGTCCTTCCTTTTATTGTAGTGTTGAGCTGCGCGCGCATTCCGCACGTGTTTTGCGTACGCTCACGTTGCCTGTGACGTTTTGTTCCTGATATTTGCATACGCATGACCTTTCTCTTGAATTACGAGTTCATTGTACTGATCGCAAGAACTCTTTTTCTGCAATTTCATGGCTATCTGCTTAAAATTTGCATTGTTGCTTAAGTTTCGCAAACCAGTGTATATACTGATAAAGTGCGACTTTTTGTAATAGAAAAATACTGAAAATGTAGTCTGTGGCGAAGTGATTTGCAATTTAAATTTCTCAACATGTGCAATAGTCGTTTTATTCTAGCCCAAAGTTCTTGAAGTGAGCAGTGTATAGGCCATGCTTTGTAAAGAAACTAACCTTTCCCTTTATCCATGGAATTTTAGAATAATGTTAAATGCACTCACGCCCATTCTATCTTCCAATTTACTTACCGTTTCTCCATCTAGAGAGTTT
>JAPMOR010032985.1:449517-462004 GCA_026543865.1 Argiope aurantia | reverse complement strand
GCAATATAGTTGTTGCGTGTACAATTTCATAAATGAGAAATTTTTCAATTTTTTTCGATACCTATATTTATTTAAAAAAATAATATTTAAATGACAATAAACTACTAATATTTATAGTTTATTACTTGTATCTGAATAAGGCAATATTTTTAAACAAAAGAAACAAAGATAAATTCAGTTTTATTTAGATAAAGTAATAGGTAGAATATAATAGGTAGAAATAATTATATTTCATGATTTTCAGGATATTAGTAATACTCGAAACGTTGAATAATAAACATCATTAAAATTTAACATAATACTTTACTTCAATTGTCAATAGGATTACTAACTTAAATCATGTGCTGCATGAAAAATTTTAATCTGCATAATTATATGCATTACGTATTCTTGTTAATGCACGCTTTCCTCTTACATTTTAAGAAGTAAGATGTAATTCTAGAATATCACTGTATATTATAATAACATGTCTGATTTGTCACACTCAACTCTTGAAACCTTATTTCCCGTTTCCTAGAATCCCCCAACTCTTGTTCCAAAATTAATTTTCAGAAAATTCATACTTCTAGTCTACACAAATCTAATTTGTTAGTATAATTCATGGGATACGGTGTAATTTTCATGTTTAAGATATTTTGGACATTACTTTGTTTACTTGGCAAACAATAAACATGACAAATCTGACAGTAATATAATCCTAGAATTATGACTGTTAATTTTATTACTTTATTAAGCAAGGGAATAAACACCAAAATAGTGAATAAGAATTGTATTAAAAATTTGGAAGGAATATTTTGCTTATTTGGGAGAAATACTTTGGTTATTATTTAATAAAATGAAATGAAATATTCATTGTTTCATCAGATTAAAATGTAGAAAAAACATCTTGTTTTATCTCTAAACAAAGCAACGTAAAGAGAATTTAGCATGAAAGCGAATTATATATTGATTTTTAAGGCATCGTACTCTTACAAAATTGAAATTTCTGATGGTTTTGAAGCTAAAGTTTTATACTTAAACCTTTATTGGGTTTTCATATTTCTGAATATTTAAAACTTCACTTATACAAATACTGTTAAAGTAACAATCATCGAAATTATAAAATTAAGATATATATTTGCAAATAATTTACTATCTTGCAAATATTAAAAGATTCTCCTAATTGGCACAATTATATGGTGATTTTTAAAGAATATCAAAAACCATTAAGTATATTTCCAATCACTTGATGTAGCCTGTTGGAGACAGTGGGGTAGTGCACCTAATAGAATTGTGTTATAATAAATTTTGTTATAATTTTTCACTAACCAGTTTTCAATATTCGAACAGGTAGCAATTCCTTTACTTCCTCTTTCACAATGATAAATTTTCTAAAAACGTACATTACAACGTATCACCCCGCAAGGCTGGGAATTCCATGCATGTGGTTTTGAGCTAAAATTTTGTAAATTAAGTGTAGTTTCAATGTTTATAAATATAAATATTAATCCAAATAATTCTAAAATTCTTATATTTTAATGAATTAAAGAACCAACTATTAAAATAATGTATATTTTTAAAGCAAATTTATGACAAAAATAATTACAAATCATTTCACTCTCCCACGAGCAGAGAAAATTGATGACTCTTATAAAAACAAATTAATTAATTAAAATCACCACCAATTTTCAAAGATTCCAGAATCATTGAAAGCACAACCCTGGGACATAATTTACAATTATTTAGGATTCTATGGCTTTTGTTCTGTAATAATTTTGAAAGCAGGCTTTTGCAGCAGAATTTTTATGAAAAAAATGCAGTGAAAGCAGAATTTTTATTATTCAGTTTCTTCTATTTTTTTCCGATTTATTCTCATTTTTCGAAAAGCATTTGCAAAATTTGCAAGCGATTTTCGACTTTTTCATTCTTTGCATTAACGATATAGTTTATGATCGTCAGTTTGGGCTTTATTTGAATCATCAGGAATAAATTCCTTTTAAACACGTCATGTATAATTTTAAAACATCTTTAATATTTACAAAATATCCGTTAGATAAGGAATTTTTATTTTACTTAATTTTTATTTCATATTTTGTTTTCGATTATTATGTTCATCTGTATTATTCTAGAAATTCCTAGAATACATAATTGTAAATGTGTATTTACTCCACTGTTATCTTTGTAGAGAACACTTTTACTCTTCAAGCATTGCTTTTTTTCTCTCGATTTCAAAAATATGTTTTCATTATTTTGACTCATTGCCTTTTGTATTCTATGAACCTGTATATTTGACTGTTTTTTTAGGAAAGTAATTCCTCTTTTCTAATTTTTATTTACATTTATTTTTTTCAAGGGTTTTTTTTTTTTTATGATTTTTTTTGAAACTTGATTTTTCGGTTTACATATCCAAATAACATATATAGCAGTGGGTGAATTTAATGTATTTTTATATTTTAATGTGTTTCTTATTTCCTCCTTTCTTCGATGCTGCACTTAATACTTTATGTGTATAATTCCAGTTAAAAATGCAATGATCAATTTCCTCTAAATACTAATTAGTAGTCCCTCAATAGATAAAAGCCTCTCGATATGTAGATTTAATAATGATTTTTCTATGGAAATCTGAAAAAAAAATGGAAACAATTCAAGAGTACTAAATTCTATTTCATAAAAGTAAGATGATATCTCACTTTCTGATTGAAAAAATATATTTCTAAAAAACCGTACCCTTTTATTTTCACTTTCTCTCATCCATCCCAAATTGATCAAAAGTATAGGATTTGGGATGAGACGTGGCGTAGTAACAGTGTGTATCTCTTAATATTTGAACAATTTGCATTTCCAACTACGCTTATAAGAAGCATTGTAAGTTAATTTATCTTTAATTATTATATATGAATGTTGTTTTTAAAGCTAACTCTAACACATAGCTAGAGTATTATTTTTATTTTCAGAATAAAATAAACTTCCATACGATAACTGCCAAGTTGCAGTAATTTTCTAAAAATTTAGGTCATGAGGAAGAATATGTTTGCTTCTGTAATTAAAAATTTATAAAATGGTTTATAAATAGGAAAATGTTGCGAAAATTACATTTTTTTATACAATATTATTAAAGAAATACATTAATTCTGAATTAATATTTAATGAAATTTAATTATTTAATTTTAGATGTAATCCCCCCAAACATTTTTTTTTCTGTTAGAATTATGCTCTTTCAATAGATTTGCTTGAAACTTTTTGAATTTTTTACTCTTAGTAACTGATTAAATTTTTATTTCTCAAGAATTATTTTTAATACTCTTAGAAACATAAAACCTTTTTTTACTCAATCTCCGCTTGATCAAAATATAAACACAAGAAAAAGATCTAAATTTTCAAACGCCATTTTCTTTTTATTTCACGTTATTATAATTCTCTCAAATAAAAAGATAATGGATTTCAAACGGTCTTTTAAGTCAAAAAAAAAAAAAAAACCTTAAATAGGCAAACTCAGAGACAGAAAAGAAAAGAAACGACCAAGGGTTAAAATGATACAAATAGCTTTTGCATTGACATCACAATCCACACTCAGCATTTAACCTAGTCTATGTATTTTCAATCGAAATCTGAAGAAAATACGAATGTATGCATTTTTCTCTGACTTAAAATAATGGAATAACTAACTCGATCGTCATATGCAAACAAAAAACCAGCCAACCAACCGCCAAGCAAAAAATATCACACAGAGTGACGTTTCTTGCTTTCATGTCCTTTGTAAAACCTCTCACTCTAATGTATTTTTAGTTCCGGCGATACCGAAAGGTCAGGCTACACGCACTGAATATGTAAAGTGTGTTTGATTTGAATGATATGCTCCATATGAGATAGTTCACATATCACGTATTGTAGAACTGTGTACAACATATTTATGCAGGGTACCATGTTGTAGGAGCGCTACGGTTTCAAAAATGTATGAATTGTAAAAACGTTAGTTTTAGTATCATTTATATATAGAGAGATTTGGATGTTTTTATTGTTAAATTATCTAGAAAATACCATTGGCCTGCGAAAGATTTCGGAGAATGGAAATTGAGAATTTTAAAGGAAATTAAAATAAAAAATGAATATTGATTTTGACCGTTCTAAAGAACGTGGGATTTATTTTAGTAAAACATTAAAAAACGAAATAAAAATAACCAAAATTCCTATATTGAAGCATCTAATAAACTCATTACAAATTTAATTAAAAACGAATTTCCTAAAAATTACTGTAATGTCAACTTTTTAATTAAACAAGGTATGGTTTGGGATTAATCCTTTACCTAAAATAAAAATAGAACTTTCCTTGCACATTAGATCACTCAATAGATGGCGTTAAAAGACTACAATTTTTGTTTACCTTTAATACGTTAGCTTTGTGTTTTTAAAAAACAGGAATCATAATCGATAGCTTAAAATTTCCATGCCTGATGTTGGTATGTTCTTTCCTTTTTGTTTTTTCTTTAATGGTTTTAGTGTTTTAAGTGTTTATTGTTATTTTGTTATTTTATTTTTACGTATTAGTGGTTATTTTCTTCTAATTTGTTGTATTGTTTTGCCTTTTCTGTTAAAATGGTATATCTCTTAGGCCTAATTTCAGGGGATTTTCGGGTCATGAGGAATCATTATAAAACTTTCTTGTCTGCATTCCCTCATAGAAAAAATCTCTTTTTTTTTCTGTGCCTGAGGGAGACCCTTGCAAAAGTCTTCAGGCCGGATTCTTTTCTTATTTGGTTTATTTGATTTTCCAATTAACTTGATTTTAATACTTATGTCTCAAATCATCTGTGTTTTAGAAGTAGCTACATTTGCGCTCTCTAAATACTATGAAGTTTTTCCTGTTCCTTTTTTGGTTTTAGTTTGAATAAGAAATAATTTTTAGTTGCGATTCCGAAACTATTTCGTTTCGTTTTCAAAATACTTCTTACTTTAGATTGGTTACTTATGTATATATATATATATATATATATATATATATATATATATATATTGTTACAAACCTGCAATTCGGCTTCCCAGCATAGTTTGTTCCATCGTCGGAAAGAAAGTTTTAAAGTCATAGGTACTGGACGGCGTCTAAGTGGCGCGTCGAAGATCCCAGAGCTTGGCGACAAACTTGGCGACCATTTGGCGACTTGGAGACGAATTTGGCGACTTTAGCGTCAAAATAGATAATACCCGAAACTTCGGGAATTTTCCCGATCCGTCCAGTAGGAACCGAGATACGCCTTGAACGTTCCTGATTGGTGATTCTGCCTGTGATTGAGCGTTCTTTACACCAGATCATTCCCACTATCCAAACGAACCTCGGCAGAAAATTTCGTAATATTTGGTGTGAGAAGTGGGATAGTGGTCAACAGTGTATGGTGCTGACGAGATCTCAAGGAAAAAATGGCCGATAGCGGTAATGGTGAGTTACTGGCTCTGTTGGCTGAGATGAAGAAATCTATGGAAGCTAGACAAGAGGGAATAGAGAAAGGACAAGAAAGAATGGAGCAGGAGATGAAGCAAGGACAAGAAAGAATGGAGAAAAGACAAGAAAGAATGGAGCAGGAGATGAAGCAAGGACAAGAAAGAATGGAGAAAAGACAAGAAAGAATGGAGCAGGAGATGAAGCAAGAACAAGAAAGAATGTTGCAAAAAATGAAAGTCGGACAAGAGAAACTTTTGCAAGAAATGAAAGCCTTTACGGAGGAAATGGAAGCCTTTACGGAAGAAAGGAAGAGTGAATCAAAGGAAGGCGTTGAAGAAGTTAAAGTTAACAAAACTGAAGACATCCAAGTTATCACAGAAGAAATTGAAGGAAGCAGCGAGAGCCAAGTGGAAGAAAAGACTGAAGACCGAATGGAGACCGGTGTCACTGAAATGGAACTTAGACATCCGGAGGATGAGCCGAGGTTTAATGAAGAGAGGTGCGAGCAGGGAGAATATCAAATAATTGCGGAACTGAAACAGTCTTCTCCGAATGAGTCCGCTGAAGTGGAACCAAAACTGCAGGCGCTTGGGGATGGAGAAGATGGACTTTCTTCGGACAGGTCTGTTGGTGGGGACCCGTGCTCGATGCCTATGGATGCAAGAGTTGATGCGACCCTTTTTGGATTGGATTCGTCCCAAAGATTAAAGGAACTACCTCTCTGCAAGCCTCTTGATATCTCCTTGCATAGTGACACGGAAGAAGACTACGTGGCGGGAATCGCTGATCCCTGTAGTCACGATCTCAACTTCCTTCATGAATTCATCTTTACTGTGGATCTGCATAGAAGTGCGATGCAAATAGGAGCCGATGAATCTCCTGTGCATCCGGACATGTTACGTCGTCGCAGAAGGACCCTTCCAGCAAAAACGGATGCGCTCTTCGGAAGATCCAGTGTGGAGGATGTCGGACAATTCTCAAGTGTCCAGAGAGCGGGAAGAGGTGGACGTATTCCCGTGAAAGCTTTGGCAATGAAGGCGAATACCTGGCTTTCGAGTGGACTTCAGAAGGCATCGTTGGATCATCCTGATACAAGGCTGGTTCGATGGAAGAAGTTCAAAGTGACCAACCGAAAAGCCTGGCTAGAATTCATTCCGGAGGTCTCTACGACGATAGAGCGTTTGGCTCCATGGGACATCCTGCATTTTAAGGAGCGGAATCAAGTCTGGATGTACAATCCGAAACGACGAAGAGGTCCGGGTCAAAAGCATTGAGAAGGTTTGGATGGATCTTTAGTCGTCGCCAAATTAGTAAATGATGTCATCTTCGAAAGTCGCCTAAAGCATCATCATCATAACATCATACGGATGCCTACGCCAGCTGTTGTATTGAAGTTGGACTGCCGGGACGTCAGTCTTTGAAGAGGGCAGCAATGTTACAAACCTGCAATTCGGCTTCCCAGCATAGTTTGTTCCATCGTCGGAAAGTTTTAAAGTCATCGGTACTGGACGGCGTCCAGGTGGCGCGTCGAAGGTCCCAGAGCTTGTCGACAAACTTGGCGACCATTTGGTGACTTGGCGACGAATTTGGCGAGTTTGGCGCCAAAATAGATAATATCCGAAACTTCGGGACTTTTCCCGATCCGTCCAGTAGGAACCGAGATACGCCTTGAACGTTCCTGATTGGTTGAGAGGCTTCTAGCCCCGCCTCCTGAGACCTGTAAAAGGGTCCACAGCTGCCTGAGCAGGAAGCGAGTAGTCAGAGTGGACGGAGTGGTCGAAGAAGAATAAGCGGAATCGAAGGAGCGAAGTCAGTAATCCGAGTCAGAGTCGGAGAAGTAGAATACGGAGTATTCGGAAGCGACTGAGTCAAGCTAGTGCTGAACTGAGCTGTGCGCTACTGTTAGCAGTAGATTCTGGTTGTATGCTGCTGTGTGTGCTGGTGTATGCTACACGTCTCGGGTGAAGATAATCGTCTTCTGTGCTGTATATATTTGTCGCTTTTGTGCTGTCCTGTGTGTCTTCGTGCAAATAAACGTTGCTGTTCTTATTCTACTTCTGCCTGTGATTGAGCCTTCTTTACACCAGATCACTCCCACTATCCAAACGAACCCCGGTAAAATTTCGTAACAATATATATAACGTTTTTAGCGGAAACAAAAATGAACGCATTTGAAATATGAATAGCTGGAAAGACACATATATTGCGTTTATTAAAAGTAATTGTGGCATTGTATGCAATTCGCTGTGTTTCTTTCTTTTAATTTAACACAAACCTGTATATTTTCAGATCAATTATATCAATTATTTCTTGTCGTGCCGGCGTCCTGGCATAGGGGTAGTGCGTCTTCCCCGTGATCTGGGCGTCCCGGGTTCGAGTCCCGGTTCGGGCATGGTTGTCCTTCATTTGTTCTATCTGTGAGATGTGTGAATGTGCCCCCCCTTTAAAAAGGGTCTGTGCAAGCGAATGTGATGAGTAAGTAGCAAAATTGTACTCTTGGCCCTAGTTGGTGCTACTAAAATAAGAGACGTTCCCTTTCGGCTTAAAATCGTTGATTTCAAATCAGCGAGCTTGCCTATGGCAAGTTCCATTGGAAACAACAACAACAACATTTCTTGTCGTGAATTCGGATATTTGATAGTTGCTTTCTTATTTTGAAGAATTTAGAGGAAATTAAGGTCTTGTTTTTTTTTTTGTAATTGGATACAGAATAAAATTTTCAAAAACTATCTCATCCATTATTTTTTCAAAATAATAATTAATTTTAATCTAGAAATAAAATTTTCATGAAAGGGGTAGTAAGATGCATCACTTATTTTATATCTTTCAGTTTCGGCTAGACACACATTTATTTTTAAGACAATTAGATATTAAAGCTATATTATAATTAAAGATATTCCTCAGTTTTATACATTATATATGTGTTCTTAAATAGAAATGAAACTTATAAGATGAAATTAGTGATAAAAACGTCTCAGCAGTATTATCTTTAATAGAGTTTGACTTAGATAAAAAAAAAACTAGTTTCAGGAATAAATAATAAACAAATTTTTCTTTTTTCCATGTAGTACCTTTTTCTTAATACAACCTTGTTTCGTTGCAGAACTCGCTAGATGAAGTATTAGCGGATTCCTCATATTTCCGACATTTATGTAAGTGTGCAATTTATTGAACTTCTGTTAGGTTCAGAGTTTACATTATATTTTTCAATTCACTTTCATGAAATAACAACATTCCTTTCAGTTTGATAGAAAATAATCGAAATAAGTTTTAATTATTGTTAGAAGAAAAGTATTTCCTTATTATAGAAATATTTTCCTCAATAAATGACGACGTATATGGAATTAATAAATGACAAATTATTCCTAAATGTTTTGTTCTAAATAATGAATCGCTTAGAGATGCGCAAAGCTATTTGGTTGCCAGAAATTATAAACTCATAATTTCTGAATTCTTCACAAAAGAACCTTTCTGAAAACTAGATTACTGTATTTGTAATGAGGTAAATTATTAAAAGATAAGTTTACACTCATTAAAATCCAGCAGGGCAAAGGATACATTGTCTCAAATAAAAGGAAATGCTATTTCTGAAACTACTAAATTAATTTAAATTCAACATCATATCAAATTTACTCCAATTTCATCATCTTCTGCAGAAATCAAATAAATGATGTAGCTTAGATATAATGTAGATGATAATAATGTAGCTATGTTTGAAAAATTATTTTGCATTTTTGTATCTGAGATGAATTTGATTCTTAACTGAAACTTGATTTTTATTGCAAATTATTTCCCTTTTCTGCTTAATAATCTTTAATTCTTTAATAATTGGTTCATTTCTTCAAAATAAATAACACATTGTAAAGTGCAGTTAATTGAATCTTATACGTACCCACTTTTATTTCATATGGTTTTGTATCAAATATAAACCCTCTATTGATAGGATTATATCGTATCAATGATGTTAATTTAAATATCTATATCTAGTACAAGGAAATACTAATATTCTTTAATTTTCAAATAAATTTTTGTACTTTTCCAGTACTAGATTTATTATAACAAATGCCGATGGAATTGTGCAAAATAAATTGTGTGATTGCTTTCGAATACTGATTCATATTCAATATTTTAAACATTTCAAAGTATTTTCCACATATATTCGATATTTGAATGCTACATAGTCTAAGAAAGTATTCTCATTAACATCATATTTATTTATTGATAAGAAAATTTTCAATGAATTTAAAAGACAATTCATCTAATACATTTCAAATGAAATATTGAATTCGGCATCATAAAATATAATATTAATTACAATGATTTGTTTGTTTCAAAGTAACCAATTGGATCTAAACCTTTATTGAAAAGTTTGACTTACAAATTTTCATGCGAAATAAAAATAAATATTTGGTCTCTTTCCAATTGTAATAACACTCTTTATATAATAAAAAATAAATCAAATCACATTTTAAATTATTAATAAGTGTTAAGAAAATTAAAATATATTAAAGTACATCTTAATCCAACTATATTAAGCAAAAGTTTCTCATTGTACAAAAGTTAGAAGCTTTAGAAATATAACAAAAGAGGCAAGTAGTATTTTTTGTTGTTGTTATTGTTAAAACAGTTTTAGGATGGAAGAAAATTTCATGATTATGTATTCTATGAAGCACAAAATAGCTTTCCTTTCAGAAATATTTATTTTATATTCTAAAGTGTTCAATCCAAAAGAAAAAAAATAATAAACAAATAAAATAAATAAAAATAAAAAATATACTTTTATGTCTATCAAGTTTCCAAATAAAGTTTGAGATTCTTTAATTTCGCCCTTTCTGATTAGAGAAATCCTGGTTGTTTGTCTTGTTCCAACATCCCTTTATCAATTAAAATAAGATTTTTCTTTATAAGAAACCTCCAACCTCTGATCACCTAGCAATGAATGAAGAGGAAAGTACTTAGAAACTGAAAAAAAGACTCTACATCAAAACACTTATGGAAAAAGAAATATGTACATATGAATAGAAAAAATAAGATCTAAGGGAAAGTACCCAGCACATTAGAGAATTCATCTGCTTCTGACATGCGGAAATGAGAAAAATACAATTCTTTTCTAAGCCTAGATCGATATTTGTGAATATATGCAAAGGTGCTAGGGTAGTGAGAGAATGTTAAAATTTTTATTTCTAAGTTTCTACAGGTAGAAAAGTGAAGCTATATGTCAACTTCAATATTAATAATAATAAGAAACAAATAATAAATTATAATAATATTCCACGATAATGCAAAACATTTAAATGTTCGAAAAAAAGGGATTATTTCTCTGTTTCTTGTTAAGGTTTGTATATCTTTTATTTTTCAAATTAATTTTGATATGAATGATATAGTACAATAAATATTGCAATAGATGGTGTGAGAAAAAGATATTTATTTGTATAATAAATATCTTCAAATTGTGCGAATAATTTAAAATTTGTCAAAAAAGAAAATTGCAATATTCTAATAAATTTTGGGAAATTTTGAAAAATTATAACTTTCATTTATTTTAAGTGTTTAGACATTTATAATTAAAATGTATCCGAAATAAATTGTATATATTGAACAATTATGATTATAAAATATATTTAATAAAATGTTCAAATGTAAAAGCTCATAAATACAATTATGTTACGAATAGTTGAAGTTCCATTGAAATCACATTGAAAAATCACAATTGAAAGTTTGATTGAAAAATCACAATTGAAAGTATGATTGAAAAATCAGAATTGAAAGTTTGATTGAAAAATCACAATTGAAACTTTGATTGAAAAATCACGATTGAAAATTTGATTGAAAAATCACATCGATAGTTTTACACAGACTCTAAGCTTCTCTACAAATAGCCTACAAAATGGATTTGTATTACATCCTTCTTCATGTTATTACGAAAGAGGAAGAAAAAAAAAACCACTCGACTTCTGAAAGATACCCATTGCAGTTGCATGCAATGGGTATGTTTCCAATATAAGTTTCGAAATGACAAGTAGCATCATTTTCTCACTCAGTATTAATATTAGTATCATCACAACCAAAGCTGTTCTTCTTGTGAAATTGCTTCAATAGGGAAAGATACAATAGTAAGCCTTATCTTTGGAGCACAGGAATGATGTAAATAAAAATAGCTTCTTCGATGGTAGAATAATTCTGCTCCTTCGCTTTTCAACGAATTTGCTTCAATCCAACCCTTCCTGCAACTAACGTGTAATATTCCTTTCGTTACAAAAAAAAATGCTGTCGCCTTGTATTCTATTGGCTGCTGTTTTGTAATGGCATTTATTGTCACTTTTTCTTTCTGAATTTATATTTGTTTTCCGTCTGCAGATAAGGAAGTTTCTGATTTTGCTATTAAACCAATGACATGAAGGACACTCTATGCCGTAACTGCACCATCAGAGTCAATGTTACATAGTGATTATACTTCTATCCTCATCTGCCAGTAGAATTCTTCACAGAGAATACTGACTTTTATTAAACATTAATACCCACCTCAGTCAAACAAACTGGCTGAATATATTCTAAACGTTCTATCATTTATATTAAGAATGCATTTATAAACCTTTCTGCTCAAGGATTAGACCATCTTAAGGCTGGTGTATCAGATTTGTTGTTTCCTCGTTATCTAAAGTACCAGTTTTTCATAATCCGTGCTTCCTTTGAAGATATATTTTTTTTCACACTGACGTCCCCCCCCCCCATGTATAGCTAATTTAAAATTTTCAATTGCATAACTATAATTGCATAGCAATATACATCTATTACACATTTACAGGAGGAGACATCTTACATGGAATTTGAACTTCTCTATTCTTTTACTTATTATTTTATATTATTTGTTTTATAATCTGTGGTTATCCTGGACTCGATGGTAAGATTTCCTTTGCTCACAGAAGGTACTCATGATTTTTTTCTAGTAATAGAATACTGTAAGGACCGATGCCTTATCATTTTTTTTCTTTTTGTACGTCTAAATTGGTAACAACAAGAAAAGTCTTTTTTTTTTGTTATTCCCTTTTCTTTCTAAATCAATCTTCAAAGAGC
>JAPMOR010032985.1:341773-449507 GCA_026543865.1 Argiope aurantia | reverse complement strand
TTTTTTTTTGTTATTCCCTTTTCTTTCTAAATCAATCTTCAAAGAGCATACCCTCGTATATACAGTGTTCATTTAGTAGCACGCATTTCGGTTTCCAAATGAGATTGAGATACAGAAAGAACAAGCTCGCAGTTTCCTTGTACATCGAGAAATGTATTGCACAAGATAATTCAATAGACTTGATCAGTATGAAACCTTATATAGTAAAACTAATATCAAGTATAACAAAGTGTACAAGTCATTCACTAATGGCGGCAAGACACTAAGAAAATGTAGATACAACAGACAACAAATATATAATAGCTTTCATATTATAGCCGGAATAGAAATGACATTAAATTAAGAGGTGGGAATGCTTAGAAATCTCGCACAATGTTGGTTTTTAGGCAATGAGTAGTTTGTTCAAACCAGTCATGCATATTAATACAGAACTATTGACCGTTTCTTTTATAAAATACTTTACAATTTTAGAATCATTGGGCCCATTGTGTATTCATAACTGATATCCAGAAATTCATTGTTCAGTGGTACATGCTTTACCGATATGAAAACTATGATAAAAAAATCATAGAAAAACCTTTTTTTAATTCTTTCATCAATAATTCATCCTCAAGAAGGAGAGTAAGAAACTTTCATTATTGTAGTCGATTCTCGTTTTCCTGTGAGAAAAAAAAAGTAACGACGTCGAGCTTGTTAGCTCATTTCCGATAACAGAATATACTTCCTTGAAACGTATGTGACCGGTGATGGCTATGAGAACTCAAATGTATATATCTCTAGATTACTGTAACAATGATAATAATCATTTAACTTATCATGGATGCTTCGGCATAGTAGGGTTGCTTTTTCAAGGATTCCCTTTATTCCTTTCACTTGCTTTTATTCAAATATTAAAGCAGCCTTCTTAAAACTCTACTCTGCTCATTTTTATTTTGCAAAAGCTAAAACTTTTTATTAAAAACATAATAAATATGAAACAAATTAAACAATTGATTTCCTGATTTCTTGCTTACTATATGATTTACTGGAGCTGCACATGGATTGATATACGTACGTAAAAAATTGTTATGCAAGCCATGTTCATTTCCAGCACCAACTGACAGTCTAATTTCTAGATATCCATCTGACATATAATGTTCTTACTATTTTCTCTGAAAAAGAAAAATATCCTTGCTTATCTAGTGATCTTAGTAATCAAGAAAGTTATCCAAACTATCCCAACAAATGTGATAAGAAACACATATTTCAGGCTGTACATCCTTTGAGCAGTTGCTCCTCTGCTGTTCACAACACTCTATAAATGTCAATGCTCCCGAATTCATGTAGTGACGTACTTGTGATTTGAAATCCTTGCAAGATATGACAATGACTTCAGCAGATCACGTTCAAATACGATCAGCATAAAAAATGCTTCCATTTTAATACTCTTTGTACATTTCTAGTACAAAATCTGCTTACTTTTTGGTTCCTTCTGCTCATATTTATAATTTTTTTAGATATTTTAGGGGTACTTTGAATGGTTGAGATAATTTAAAAGTATAAAAGAAATCATTTGGGCAATAACATATATATTCATATATTAATTCCAGTGGAAATGAAAAGAAGACTTCAGAATTCTTAATAAAAAATAAACATTTCAAAAAAGACTACTAAATTACTATAATTTGTTAATTCCACATTTTATGTTAAATAAAGAAGAGGAACCAGTTAATGAGTATACTTTCTTTAACAAAATAAATAGAAATGTAAAATTAACTACTTATTAAAAGAAATATTATATATTTATAAAATAAATTATCCATGCAGAGCAATAAAAATGTCCTGAATGCCTTTTATATGATTGCATATGAACTTCCTATAAAGTGAAGTAATCATGATTTCTCTATAAAAGAATCCAGTAAAAAGAAAAATCGCTTTCAAGAAATATGTTTGAAGTTTCTATCCGTAAAAGAGTTCATCAACTTTATTTGTTTAAAGACATAAATTTTTCAAGATAATGCTAAACTAAATTACAACTTTAAAAATAAAATTTGGTACTTTAATCGAAAAAACGAAATTTCTTATGTTCGATATTATGTGTTATTCAGGTAAATTTCAAATCCTATTTCTGATTTAAAATCTATGATTTAATGTATATTTTAAATATATGATTATTAAATTGTATAATGCATAAATTATCATAAAAAGATTTTATTCATATATCTTACTGACCGAATTCATCGATCTCGTATTTGAAACATAAAATATAGTTATTTCGATATAGAAAAACATTTTTCTCTGTCAGTACAAACTCTCTGTCAGCCATTTATACACGTATCAACGAAAGCCAAAACGATTTCATCGACATCTGGTAAGTACTTCATTTATCTTAAATTCTGAACTAGAGAAATACAAATCGGTGTTGTGATGCAATGGAACAATGTAAATTTCTTTCGCACATTGTAATTTAACCAATTCAATATTTTGAAAACCTTTTTTTACTATGATTTATTAGAATAAGGGATAATATTATGAAGTTGTCCCATTTGACATAATTATGTGTAATTGAGAATTTAACCACATGAGTAGTAAAATTTGGAAATAGTTCTACATTAATGTTTGTTTTGTTTACATTTTTTAAAATTACATTTATTGCTCTTAAAACTTAGAAATAATTTTTAATCCGAAGGCCGATAGACGATAATAAGATAATTTTTAAACAAACATTATTTATTTTTAGTACATTTACAGAGAAAGTATAGCGTAATACCATACCATTTTGGAAATTTCATTTAGAGGATATTTCTGATTTCATTATACAACTTTAAAGGATTAAGTCAAGACGGGGATGGAAAAGAATTTTCTTTCGTGTTATGTATAAAATTATTTCTAAAGAAATGAAAACTGGAAACCTCTAATCCGGTTTATTTTGGCGATACATTTTCCCGAAAACTGATTGTGAAATGCGAAAAATATAGATTACAGATTCAACAAAATCCTCAAGTTCACCACATTTTAAATGAAATTTTATTACTGAGAAAATTCCTATTTCAATTCCAAAATAATTCATCTCTTCTCTAGAGCTCCCTAAACGCTTTTTCTTACCTGATATTGCTTATTCTCCCGTCTGTCTTAATCTTTAGCATTTAATCATCTTTTGCGGCGTTTGAACTTCTGAGATAAACGAATTTTCTGCGCTACATTAACTTAATGCGAAAAAAATGGAGGGATATAATTTATTCTTACAACAAGCGCCTTATAAATTCTATTCTTTTTTCAAATATTTTAGCTTTTGTTTTTTTGGTAACAAGTGTGTAGTTATCTGATCGTAACATTTGAATGTTTTCTGTAGCTTGCGTAATTTGTAATGGCATTATGTGTGCTGAAATAACCAAGAGAATAGGGGATTTTTTTTTCATGGATATAAAGCTTTAATTATGATACCCCGCGGAGAGTGGATGGAAAAAATAATGTCTGATTAGGTGTTCTGAGGTTAAGTTTATAACATAACTTTAATTTCTGGACATGTTCGAAGATGACGCTAAACAAGATGAAGATTATTTTTATATTTATTTGTAGAATTATTTTTTTAGTGAATCAATGGATTTTAGCTAGATATTTAGCAACAAATATCTGGAATTTTGACCCTTAACAGGGTAGTGAAAATTTTGAACTTAACTGGGAGACTAATATTACACTAATATTAAATTTTCTAATAAAAGTATTAATATGAAAATCAACCAATATATTCTGCAGATATTTTTCTTGATATATAAATATGTTTTAGAAATTTTTCAAAATATATTTTCGTTGGAAATAAGTAGTTATGTTCACACATACATTTTCATCTCAAATTGCATGTTACGACAAATTATATTCTTGGAAATACATATTTCTTTTTACTTTTTAAATCATGTTTTTTCCCAGTATACAGAGGTATATAGAAAAAAAAT
This sequence comes from Argiope aurantia, assembly GCA_026543865.1. Taxonomy (NCBI): domain Eukaryota; kingdom Metazoa; phylum Arthropoda; class Arachnida; order Araneae; family Araneidae; genus Argiope; species Argiope aurantia. The sequence goes on along the minus strand of JAPMOR010032985.1, from coordinate 445,575 downwards.
ATAAGGAAAAATTCAACAATTATATGCAAAATAAAAATAGAAAACTGACAATGGGTAGAACTTTTTCTCCATTGGCATCATTTCTACGAAGAAATTTGTGAATATTCGTAGCACGGTATTCGAGGGCATTTTAAACATACAAATTAAGTACAAAAATCGCAAATAAATTTTTTAAATATTTTTGTTGATATATTGATATATTTTAGAATTTTTTTTTCAAAGTACTATATTATTAGAAAAATTAAGCTGAATTATTCTGATATATATTTCAGCATACATATCAGAATCAATTGAATGTATGAATCATTGAATCATCCAAAAAGACTTCTTTGGAATTATCCGCATCTCTAAAATCACTTTCTGCTTCATTTAAAATTATCTGGAGCTCTGCTTCATAACGAGGATCAATAGGTTGGATGATATTTCAAGGACCAAGTTTTAGAGCTATTTGCTAAGCCTTGTATAATAGTAGAACACTAAAAGAGAAGTGCGGTCTCACAGATGTCGCCAAAAAAGATAGCTGAAATATTTTTTAAAAAGCATCCGTTGAAACCTGTTGGAAAAGAGCATATGTAGTGAAGGTTACGGAAGAAGAAGCTACAGGGTAAATCATTCTATTGAGGTAAATATGGAATAGGGTTGAGGATCTGAGATACCGCACCTCCCAAGTTAAGAGTTAAAGAACGAATAACACTAGAATATCAAGACAATTTTTCTACGATTTCAGAATTTAATAACATGACTTCTATTTTTCGCTATTTTTTTTGTATTTTATTATTTACTTTTCTTACTTACTTTTATTATTTATTTTGTACTAAATACTTTTTATACAAAATCCCATTTAAAAGTTGAATACGATAGCTCTTCTACACCTACAATGTAGTTATCCATTAAAAGAAATTAAACGAGGGATGTTAAAAATTGAAAAATTTCGATGTTGTAAAATCAATTACGCCCTTAGAAATTTGAATTTATATATTTCCTAATTTTTTATGACCCCGTATTCTAAATCAGAATGTCTTTTAAAAATAACCACTTGAGACTTTCCTTTTCTTTTTACATTCATCTAAAACTGATCAGAAGAGACAACTCTAGATCAAAAAAAAATACATAAAAATAAAGGGGACAAAACGTGACGTTGTAGCTGAAGATAATGTTGTAGACAAGTAAGAACTCATAAAGTTTGTTCACAAATTACAAAAGCAAAACTTTCGCAACTTACTCCGGATAACATAAAAAATTAATTTTTTTATACCTGTATGTCACAGTGCTCCACTATATGGAACACATAAATTCCCTCGTTTCTAAAATCATTAAATTCATGGTATATATAAATGGGAAAAAATAGGTTAAGGATTCACTTTTAGCTTTCTTTTTTAATAATAGGCTACAGTTTAAAGCAAGCAAATCCATAATTTTTAACTATAACGCGATATGTAAAAGAATATTTTTCAAAGAATTTAATTTATTTATTTAATTTACTAGTAAATATAAACAGTTGGAAAAAATTTCAGTATTCCTTTGTTGCCTGTTATTTTTACTCGCTGTTTTGTTAATTTTTTTTAATGAGGAGGGGAACGTATAATTGTTGGATAAAAATAGGAGTTCAATCGCGCACTGATCGTGTTACAGGACGAAATCTTTGACAGAAAAATAACACCTGTGTTTTCGTTTCCTGTTCTTCCCTTTCTCTTATTTCCCATCGAAAATGAAATCATTTCGTAGAAAATTGATTGGGAGGAATTTATTTCTTGGAAATAACAGATCCTTACTCTGAGGCTCTAAATGTTTGTGTCTGTGTGTTTTCTTAAAATACTTTATTCGTCTCTCTCTCTCTCTCTCTCTCTCTCTCTATATATATATATATATATATATATATATATATATATATACTTATTGCTTATTTTTATTTTATATATAATTGTAATTATTTAATTGCAGATTAATTGTTTTCAAAATAAAATATTAATGAAGTAAATTAATTAATTGCAATGGAGAGATTAAGCAAGGCTTTCCGAAGCAGCAAAAATGCATCAAATACATCAAGTATTATCATCGAATGGCGAATCTTCCTTGTAATGCAGCTTGAGTCATGTTTATGTGGCTGAATAGGCATAAAATAGGGTGTTTTTTTTTACCATGCAAGATATTTTACTCATTTTGGCACTTCACTCCAATACTCATTTAGTCGCACTCTAGTGATGCAATGTTCCAAATGATGGAAAATAATCAAAGCATTTAAAATTTAAATTATGTTTATTATAGAAAAAAATTGCCCCGTCTTCTCTTTTAGTCCTAAATAGGTTAGCAACAACATTTTTTTTGGCTTCAGCATTAAAATTTAAAAGGTAATGCACCGCAGTGGATTGAAAAGTATTTGGTAAATGTATTTTCTTATTTCAATTTAATTGATACCTTCAAAATCCTGTCAAATTAATCGCAGTTTTTATTTCAACTCATTTAATTATAAGCTTCAATAAACAAATTCCAATTTATGATTTGGAGAATAATGTATTGCTGTAAAGATTCTTTATTTAGAAACTCCATTTTAAAAATTATTTATATGAGGATAAAATGTATTACTTCTTCAAGATAATTTAAAATTAAGCCATTCTCTTAACAAAACGTCGTACTCACAAAACTACATTTCAATTAAAGTGGGATAAATTAACATGCAAAATTAACGTCTTAATTGATTTTTGCTCCCCATCGTAGCAAAACATAAACTGTTGTGTCATGCAAAAATTATCTGATTACTTACACAAGATTAGATAAAAGTTTGCTATTGCATGAACAAAGAGTGTGAACATTCTTTATGAACACAGACTGTGCATAAGGAATCAAATACCAAAGAATTCATTAAGTAAAGTAAGTTTGTCAGGAATTCTTTTGGCAAAAAAAAAGCATAACGGCAGCAAATAACAATCTCTTTCTAAGAGTAAAGAAAGGTTGTGAAGAATTCATTTTTCAAAAACAACAGCAGCAAATAACAGGGTTTTACTGAAAGTTTTTTTGAGTAAAGCAAATTGGTCAAGAATCCATTTGATTACAAAAAGATAACTGCATATAAGTGTATTTCTAAGAAATTTGAATTTCCCTATATTGCAATAATTCCGAAGCATAGTATCTTTACATGATCCTAGATATAACATCATAGGTATACAGAAAACATTCATACTCCAATAATATTTCTTACATTTTCTGTCTTTGTCCACATATATGGAAACGAAACAACGCTTGAGGGAACATCAAATATAATTTTCATCGCTATTTTGTAAATCGACCTTTAGGATATCATTAAAATCATAAAACAATATACTTCGAATAAAATTTTTTCCCCTTTACCGATCTAAGATTTCGAACAGATAGAAAAGCACTTATCAATGGCTCATTTTTCTCATTAAAGGTATTATTTTTTTTTTCAAAAATAATCCAGATATCGATTTGAAAATTTTATTAGCTATTTTATTCTTTATAATGGTGTTTTAAATAAAATACTTAAAATTTCAATTCAGTTAGAAGAAATTTAAAATATTTTGCAGGTTTGCATTTTTAAAAATTAAGCTATTTAAATCTAATTAAGCTATTGTAACGTTTGATATCCCAATTCATAGATCTATTTAATATTTGTATTTTTTTATTTTAAATGGTTCCTCTCTAATTTTTTTATTAAAACATATTCATAAGGCAGTCTCAATTTTCATTCTCTTGTATACTAATATATCCGGGTGTAAACCTGGAGGTCTGTTTTAAAAAAACAATTCAACAACATAATTGAACAAAATTACTGTTGTGTATTTTTCATATTATGATACTTTTCATTACAATTTTATTGAATTACATATTACATGAATATTTACATATTTTATTAATTCAATGGCTAATGAAAACACGTTTGCAATTTCTGAAACATTATAAATCCAAAATTTAGATAAATTGAATATATAGAATTCCTTACATTTGAAGTTGGAGTATATATTATTGAATTAAACGTGGGTGATTGATTACGACAGAATTAAAATTGGTAAACACATCTAGTAAAAAAAAACTCCCTTATAGAATGGAATGGAGATAAAATAAAACTTTCTAAAATATATGTCATCTAAGTGTAAACTCAATTCAATATTATTTGATTATATATATTTGATTCAAAATATATAATTTGATTATATATATTTAATCAAACATATTAATGAATATTACTTATGAATCAAATGCATAATGAATAAGAAAAATGAGCTTCTGGGATACTTCTATTAAGTGCAAAGATTTTATATATTATAAATATTTCATCTTCCAAATTCGTCTAAGAACTTTTAACTTAACAAGAAATTTACAGTCATATTCCCAAATTATCTTTTTATTGTTAACATTAAGAATAACAGCAAGCAATTTAAATCAAATAAAACTGCAGTCGAGTGTTTCATAATGGTTTTAAGCAAGCGAAGTTTTTCAAAATATCCTTGAAGAAATAATTATTGAACAAATTTTATTTTGTTGAAACAAACAATATTAAATTAAACTAGATATGTAAGAATATTTCTAGCAAAAAGAAATTTCTACGTCTTATTCTGGAACTTTAATCAGATTTTATGCTCCGTATTTTCTTTACCTAAGGACCGTTCCAAGAGAATACTTATTAGTGTATAATTCATTTTAAGTGCTGCTTTAGGAGTTTATGCAATCTTTAAACAGAGGTAATCTTTATAGATTTTTTCCTGCAGATGTGACGATAAATACCTCATTAAGATTATTTCAGTCATTTTCATTTTTAAAGCGTTTATAGCTAATTAGAGAATTGATATATATTAAATTTTTTATGCCTTGACTCAACTGAAAATGTGTTCTGTTCAGTAATGTCTGGAATTTCGCTATGTATAGTATCAGCTTAGATTAAAAATGTCTTATTTTTTTACACTCCCATGATTAAAAAAGCTAATACTTCTACTATGAAGGTCAATGATAAAATTAGGATGTAGAATTTCAACAGTATATTATTCACACCAAAAAAGAGAAATTTTTTAATAATGCATTATTTTGCAAATAAGTCCTTTCTAGGAATGACAGCTCGTCAAATTTGAGGATAGTTTAAAGATTGTATTATGCGGTAAATTAATATTAAATCTAAAATAGTGAAACTAAATTTCATTGCTTTAAAAATGCGCCTGCCTGTTGTTGGGTTAGTTCTATAGATTTTAATAGTTAAAATCTCAGGGTTGAGCTATGATAGTACAAAGACTTTTCTAAACGAATATGAAATATTTATCTGCATTTAAAGATAGCGAAACCATTTGACTAAATATCTATTCTGATCAGTGTAAATGTGCGTTGCACTTTGTATCCCTCCGGTGGTTCAACATATGTATTGCAGTATTACACTAGGTTTTTACTTTTCCATATAAGAAATATAGAGAAAATATTGAGATTATCAAAAATTTTGAAAGCTATATTTTGACGTATCACTACGTTTTAGATCCCCTTTAGTCCAAAAAACACATTTCTAGAAAACATCTGTCTGCCTTTGCTAAAGATAATTAAAAAAAAGCTTTGAGCCAGATGGATGAAATTTGGTACAGGGTTTTTAAACCAAATTTTTAGACTCATATCACCTTTTTACTGATATTCATTCAGAGGAAATTTGTATGGCCGGCTGTCCGAATGTAAGTTAACGCAACAACTGCAAAACGAAGACAGATCGCTGGATAAAATTCAGAACACAGAATTTACATAATACAGACACTTATTAAATTTTGAGTCAAATCCAACAAAAGCCTGCCGTCTATGAATCTGTATTTTCAAAAACATGTAAACATAGTGCCTTAAATATATAAAATTTGGTATGTGATTTTATGATTATAAGTGTAGTCAATTTTTTGTCAAAAGGTGTTTGATTCACAAATCTGATTTTCGGATACTATTCATCGCATGCCAGGAAATAATTGCCAAAGATAACGCGATTGGTTCAATAAAAGTACTAAATTCAAGTCAAGGATAAATATTTTGGGATTACTTTACGACAATGCGATGCAAGGCTTTTTCTGAAATAACATTTTTATTAACCCCTCTCACTGATTTTGTTATTGTTGACATGATATTCGAATGCCATTCTGTTTACAATTGATGCTGTTATCATTCATTTTATTTGCTAGTAGTTTAAAAATTAACGATATTTACAAATATAAAATGCATTCGCTTATGACTGAGCCCTTTTTAAATCAAAATTTTCAGATACACGGGCTAAAGATAGTATATTCGAATACGTTTATGGCGAATTCATATTTAAAATATCGAAAGATGCAACCTAATATCTAATTTTTTACAATCATTATTATATATTCTAAAGGTTCATATGATTGGTTCATTTAACAGACAAAGCAATTTTTAATTGAGGTATAGAATTAATAAACATAGCGATAAACAATGATTATTAATAAAAAATAAACATTTTTAAATAACAAGTTGAAAATTTTATATACAAATCTTAATTCTGGAGACAGGTTTCATTTGAATATCCGTTTCATGAAGGGAATAAATGCAAAAAAATGATATTCTTTTTTTTTCTACAATATATATATTATCTTATAGAGACGCTTGTTGATAACAAAGAGGGCTGAAGACCAATCACGTTCTTGCTCGAACTGACCTCAAAATTCGTTAATTTAAAGAATATACAAATACTTATTGCTTGAATATTGACCAGTTTGATAAATAAATACTCGCTGTCCTTCCATATTGAAATGATTAACCGATATCATATACCATCATTGTTGTGCCTTGCTCAATAACTTTATAACATTTAAATTTTTATAACTTCACAACTCATCATAGTTTTATTTGTGTTTTTTTTATAAATAATAAATTTGCAAATATATTTTAATTCAATTTTTATCATATTAAAGAAGTTTTAAAGACCTTTAGATTGGTCTGTGAATGAAATATCATGTCTTTTATTTCAAAGTATTATGATTGATTTGCCTAATTTTTAACGTGTTCTGTATTAAAGGCAATGCTTAATACATACCTTAATACAAAAAATGTTTAATACATAACTTAATACATAGAATGCTTAATATATAATACATAGAAAATATTGATATTAAAATTGAATACAGAAAATGAAAAATATAGTAAGTCTCAAACTGCAATTTTTTTCAGGTGACAGAAATGTTACATATAGAACAAATTCAGAACTTATTTACATTTTAAGATTAATGATATTAATCTTTGTATTATAGAGCTTTGATAACGCATTATGATGTTCAGTTGATTTGCACTATATTTATGATATTTGCACCAACTTCTGACACATTTTTTGGCAACTTATAGTCCATGGAACACTTTCATCAATTTCCAGATATAAATTGTTATATTTCTTACACTTTCAAAAGGGAAATCTCTTTTAGTTTAGTACTTGCTTCATTTTACTCTACACAAACCTCCAATTTCTATTTGCAAAAAAAAGAAGAAAAAATCACTATTCAAAAGTTTAAACCTATTAAATATAAAAAAATAAAAGATTCCGTGGCGAGGAATATATAAGTGTTATATAAATGATGAGTATATAAGTGATATTTGCCGTTTTAGAAGTAATTACACTTAATGGAATAGTCTCAAATATCACGAACTCTGCCTGATATCCATACCAGAAAGCCATCACTATGGAGACAATCTAATTGTGAAGAACAATTTAAAATAAATAGTATTTTTGTTTATAATGCAATTAAAGGCAATGTACTGATGGTTGTATGCAATAATGCATTTAACATTTTGTATTCGTTAAGAATGAATTAAGCTTTCAATTATCTTCAATTAAAATTCCCGTGGATAACAGAGGTAAACACGAATGTCAGAATAATAAAATGTTTAAAGACATTCATGCTTTTATCGATGAATATGTTGAAGATTATTTTCCTTTTGCAAAAATGCAGAGATGAAAAAGAATATGTTGCCTTTGTGTATGCGGAATTCAACATTATACTCATGAAGGAATTTTTTGCAAGAAATTCTTAATTTTGCCAATAAGGCAAAATATGATTTTTAAAGAATAATAATAAGAATAATGATGATGAATGTTCTAAGTGATAATGATTATCAATATTGATGCCTTCAAACAAATTTATGTAATATTTGAGTGAAGGTAACTAAAAAAAGTTTATATATTATAAAAGATTATAAATATTATAAATACTCATCTTAACGGCAGCGTAAAACGAGTTGCTTTCGCCGAAAAAAATATTTATATTCACACTAAAAAAATTTTAATGAACAAAAAATAAGATAATTCTAACTCTCAGAAACTGAAGCTAACTAACTTTTTTTGTACGTATTAATGTGGAAGAAAACGAACATGTTGGTTTAAGCTTTTAACTTTCTAAAGAAAACAAATACTAAAAACAAGATGTTCTAAAAAATCAATAAAAATTCAACTTTAATAATATTTTCTCAAGAAATACTCTCTCCTCTTTCTTATCTTTATTTCTATTATTTTTCTAGAGCAATTCATTTTTTACCTGAATGTAGAAAGCAAAAAAAAAAAAAAAGACGTTCCTTTGAAACAGAAATTATTTAAATTATTTAATTTACGTTTCAATTTTCAGTTGCTTTTCTTTCTTTTCTTGAAAACAATCAATTTGTTTTTAATCTGATGCTTTACATTTTTCACACACAAAAAAAAGAAAAAATTCTCATTTTGCTGTGTGTCAAGCAATTATCACTACACAATGTCTTTTCATTTTTCCCTTTTTGATATTTACCACATAAATATATAATGTAGTCTTAAGTTTTAATATTTCTTTTGTTCGTAAGAGGAAAACCTGCCATACCATTAAGCCTATCACTTATGTATTAAATTACATTAATAGTTATTACTTTTGCCATTTTTATTTTTACTTTAGGTTCCGCTAAATATATGTTTCAAACTGTAATTGAAGACATTCTTCGACTGGTTTTTAAAACTCCGAATCAATTCATTTGAAGTTAATTTACTGTTATTTGCTCTTAAATAATTTAGAATAAAAGTGGTTTAATTAAAATTCAATGAATAAAGTTTTTAACTGTATTTGCTTTTGGAAGAGTAAAGTAAACGGGTTCTTTATTCGAAATAAAAAATTATAATTTAAAAATCAACGGCTTATACTCTTTAAAGGTTAAAACGAACTTCAAGAATAAAGGTTATAATATGAGATTCAAGATATTTTTAAAATCTGTAAAGATCTCTATTAAATTAAAATTAAATTTCTTTATTTAAAGAGAAGCTAAGTTACAGAAAAATGAAATATTATCAAAAATGTACTGAAATTAAATTAATTAATTAATTAAAAGTGTATTTATTTTAAGATAATAACTTAATTAAAACAATGAGAGATCAGTACATGCGTAAATGATAAATGGATTTTTTTCCTTGTTTTACATTTAGATAAAGATGCATGTTTATGTTAAGTATTATATTTAATTTTAAAATCATTAACTTTCACAATGAAGCTAATATACTGTTAGTTATAAATTAAAAGATGTATTAAATACTTAAACACTATATATTAAACAAATTGTCTAAACTTAATTACTTAATTACGTTACTGATTGAGGTTAAAAATTGAGGTTAAAATTCAATTAAAATGCGTTCTAATGATAGTATAAGACAACGGCCCGATAAATCGGAAAAATTCTTAATTCTCTTTACGTTCTCACAAACACAAAGTTTCGGTTTCCTAATTTTTACCGGAAATATAATAACTCCTTGAATAATTTAATTTAATTAGATACAAATGAAAATATATCTAGTCGAAGATTTATTGTATAATATAGGAATCTTCATATAATTTATAACTTTCAGACAATTTTAAAAGTTAAATTGTATAATTATATTTTTTCTGTCATATTTAATAAAGAAAATTATTTAGATTTTACATGAATTTCTCTTAAATCTTACAATATTATAGTCTCTAGATCAATTGAATACATAGATTTATAAAATTTCGATGTTATAAATATTTTCCATATATTTTATGCAATATCTTTACACATTTTTTTTCTTAGTTAAAACATTTGTAATAAATCTTAAATGCATTTTAAGTTAACTCTAAATTCTATCATAAAGTTATATGAAAATGAATAAAAAATGCATTTGTTGGTTTAAAATATATCAAAATTATCTATTTTTTCATATAAGTATTTTTTTAGAAAACAATTTTACGTATTATTGACGGCTAATGTGCGTATTAGGTGAAATAATAGCTTTCTGTAAATTTATATAAATATATTATTTTCAAAATTTTAATTATTTCATTTTAATTTATGTTCTTTTTATATGATATGGCTATTCAAACACAAAAATAGCAAGTTGTAAAAAATTAAGTTACTAAAGAAGATAGCAAATTAAATTATTATAGAATTATAATATTTCTTATGTGAATAGATTTTAGATAAATTAGTAAAATGGAATTTAAATTCTTAACAAGCAAATATAGGAAGTTAATTTCAAATTCAGTGAAGTTTGATACAATGTTGTTTATAGCGTCAAATTCAGTTAATTGCATATAATGGGTTTTTTTTCAAATAGTAGATACACATGAAGGTTCAGAAGAAAAGACGTTATTTCGTTGTTCTAACTATCTCAAAAGCTAACTGAGTCAGAATAAATCATATTTAGAATCGTGTCTTCTCATAAATAAAACTGACTCATAAGCAGGATGTTACATATACTATTGAATTAGAATCCAGTGTAATCGTGAATTTCTCATTCTTCATACTTGGCCAAACTGCCTTGGATTTACGTAAGTTTCCACTTTCAGAAATTTATAAATATTGTATACTCAGGGGCTATGCATAAGACGCATAATGTTCGAAAATATGTTATCCCAGTTTATTGTTATTTTCTCTTTTAAAAATACTACTTCAATTTAAATAATTAAAAAAATACATACATTTGATATATATTAAATATTTAATTACATTTTTAATTTGATAACATTACATTTACTATAAATACACGGATATTCTATAGAATAACAATATATCTTTTCATTGATTTGAGAATCTTAATATTTCAATAGTTTAATAATTGTAATAACAGCTTCTTGTGAAGACGCGTTGTTTTGGTTGTATTTATTAATTTGTGGAAACATTTTAAACATAGATTTTTTTTAATCCAGTCTGGTACTCATACTGTTGTAAAAGCCATGATATGCTAATATATTTTTTAAATTTTTTTATCATAAATTCATATTCTCAAATCCAATTTTGAGCTATGATTATATGATAGCAATGATTCAGAGAAAACTGAGTTCTAGTTTTTAAGTTAACTCTAAATTCTATCATAAAGTTATATTAAAATGAATAAAAAATGCCTCTGTTGGTTTAAAGTGAAGTGAAAATTTCATTGAAAATCCGAATTTGATACAGACTTAAAAAGCGAAAAAGCAGAGAAAAATATGCCTTGATACAATTTTAAGAAGTATGGTTTTGAAACTCATGTTAAAATATACGCAACAACTGAATTACAAATTTTTTAGCATATTTTATGAAATAAAAGCTATTCAATGCACCCAGACTAAAAAACAAATTATTAGAGAGACGTAATTTCACATGTTGAAACTTTGGCACTGTTAAGATATGAGACGAATTCCAAGCTAAAAACTGAAAGAAATTGCAGCAAATGAAAAGATATTTCAAGTTAAATCATTGTTGTCAAATTATACAATGTGTTATGCTACGATATAAAAACAAGTGTGAATATGTCTGAAAATAAAATGTCGGTTACAATGGGCGAATGACATGTAATTAAATGGTGAAATAGGATTAATATTTCATAAAAAATAGATTGTTGTTCATTTCATTTACATTAAATGTGAAAACTGATTAAAATTAAAGAACGTTTTATCCAAAAATAAGCATGGCGTCATTGAAAAGTTAATGTTCAAAGATTTAAATTGGGAAAAATATAATTTAAATTCAATTTTCTGTTATGAAGTTATAATCCATTTTTCAGTTTAAAGTCCATTTTTCCTCCTTTAGGAGGCTACGACAATATTTGAACAACATAGTAAATTAAGGCCAATGTGTACTAAGGCTAATGTGACTAAATTTCGCTCGAATTCATCAAGAGTTTTAAACTGCGTAAAGTTCAAGCAATCACACAAATGTGTAGTTACAGATATATTATATTGACTTTATTTTAAGAGGAATTAATTTCAGCAGAAAAATACAAATGTGTCATTTTTTCTCTTCTATTACAATGGACAATTAGTAATCTCATTTTCTTCAAATAAGAGGTCAACAACTGTTAGCTTTTCTTCTTTAATCTGCTCTAATTGGTCTCCCAGTCACCCTAAAAAGCAATTGTGGCTTCTAATTTAAGAAATAGCTTTCAAAATATCTATTTAATTAGCAATGCAGTTCATTAAATTATCAGAAACAAATTTCTACCTAACTTATGGGTACTGTCGATGCTGCTTCATTATTTACGAAAGACTGAATTGTCTCTAAGTGAAACTGTCAGCTAAATAGGAGATTCTTTAATAATTTTGGAGAAAACAAGAATTTTTACATACAGATGTTTGTAAAGATCGTTGATTTTTATGCATAACTACTAATATTTATATTTATACATAATGAGACATCTCATTATATAAAAGCAGTTATAAAAATACTCTTATTTTTAAAGCCTTGAAAAAATAACTGCTGTAAGACAAATTCGCACAAAACAGACATGAAAGTGAACTCATTCCAGATTTAATTTATTAGATATTTCTAAGGCTAATGCTATAGAAATTACAAATCTGAAGAAGTCTGAAAATTTTTATTGATTTTAAAACCACCGAGACGAAGAAATTGTTTAGAGCAAGTTGATATGAAATTATTAAATCAGAAGAAACGAAGTTTAAGAAAATGAATAGAGACGAGCAAAGATACAATATAGTACTCGGAATAGCATTCTGAATATATTACTATTATATAAATTCATCATAAGAATTATCACTTATTGGAGATATTCCTGATCAACCAACTGATCAAATTCCACAATAATTAACAAGACGCCTTTTGGGGAAAACATAAAATCAAAGATAAGTTTCAAATTTAAAAATATCTCGGAGAAAAATGTATAATAACTTTAAAATTTATGAGTGTAATTAATAATATATCATATATTAGTCGCCTAAATGAAAATATTATTCTCTAATATACAATAGCTAAATAAGTTTCGTTTCTCTATTAATCATAGATGAACTGACAATAAAATTCAATAATAATCAATGATACACAATATTTTTGAATGGCGAAAGCTATTAAGATGAAAGAAGTGTTTGAAGAAAAGAAAAATATTATGTATATTTTAACTTTAAATTCGAGAGATTTGAAAACTGAAGCGCTATATATCAATGTTATACATGAAATTAAATGAAATTAAAAAAAAACATGTTTGTGATATCAGAATCAAAAAAATTATTCGGTGAAGGGTTAAGATACTGTTACCTGAGGAACTCTACAATGATCAAAGATTGGAAAATTGAAAATATTTTGTGTTCTGACACAATAATCACCAAAGATGTTAGTGTTAATAGTGTGGCTACATTTTTATAATAATGTAGAGAGATGGAGATGACATATTTATCATGTCGATATTACTTGTACGAATTGGTTCTACGAAGTATTTTCGAACATTAAGTATTTGACCATTTTTTTTTCAAATAAAAAGCAGTGAAAAAATTTACAAAGAATTGGAGAAAAGAAAATGACGGAAAAGATATAAATACTTTTACTTATGTTTGCATTATATCTTTGTAACTTTATTTTTATTTTAGATAGAACTGTTTATTCATAATCTTTGTTAATACGTTTATTTCCATGTAGCCGATTTTTCTTTCGTCTTTTCGCTAATTTACTTTCTATATTTGAATTTGTTTTCGTAAATTGTCACTCTAAAAACAGTAAATAACAAATTCGCTTATAACTATAACAAAATTTTTAAAAAATGTATTTAAACAATTTCGTATTTCACTCACAAAATTGATATGAAATGAAATTTCAACCCCTTATATTAAATTTTTAAAAAATTGAGAATTAAAGTTATATTAGCTTTTACCTTTGACATCTGAATCCCTAAGATGTTTGACCCTTAATCACAACACCAATTTCTTACTATATCTTCCAAACTAATTAAAATGCATACATGTACAATATTTCAAAAATGTTCAACATGATTTCGTCTATTAGATAAATCATTAAATATTTCGAAAAATGAAAAGTTTTAATGTACTTAAGCCACTCAAAAGATTTAAATATAAATAATTTTTAAAGATATAAGTCAACATCAATAAAATTGCATCCAAAAAGTACAGCATAATTACTTGAAATAGGGGCATTTTAATACTTAACAAAATTGTATAAAATTTCCTTTTGCAATGTTTGAGATCCTAAAAAATAAGATTTGTCTTTTAAAATACATTCTTTATCTACTATGAATTCTTTATTAGCCTTTGATTTTATAATAACAAAACATATTTGCCATTCATCGAATCTTTAATAATATTTTGTAATACATATTTGCCAGTTAACATATTCAGAATTTACTTATCATATCAAAAATTTAGCTCATCATTTTTTTTCGAAAAAATAAAAAAACATATTCACAAACGTCATAAAAATTAAATTTTTTAAAGAAATTGAATGTTCATATTTTGCTTTTTTTTAATCACAATCCAAATATTTATAATGTGAACGATTTGCATTCAATTAAAGTCACAATAAACATTCCAAGATCCAAAATAGAAAAGAATGAGAAGAAAAAGAAATCTTGAATAAAAATCAGAAATTTTTTAAGTGTCAATTAAAGTTAAAATCTTATAATTGATCTAAAATTCAACAAATGAATCAAAAAATTTAAAAATCAAAGATTTTTTTTATTTTTAATTTTGTAACTTTTGCAAAAAAATTCATTGTGGTAATCATCTAATTTAAATCAATTTATTTATTAAACTTTTATCAAGTAATTCGGAAAGCATAGTAAATTTTAATTTTATTTAGTTTTCATATAAGGCAATTGTTAAGAAAATAATAATTCTTCACTAACCACACATTTTGTTCTCTTTCTGCAAACACCAATATATTACACAATACAATTACTAGAACGCATAAATTTCATTATTGGGTGCGGAATAAGATTTAATGTCAATATCTTGTCTTCAGGAATTAAGAATTCCAAATACAACACTTGATTTCAGAGATGCAATGCTGTGTAAGTGGACCAAGCGCATGTGAAATCCATTGGGATCAAATATTGTCTCATTATCTAACGGCAGATCAAAATTACAAAGTCTACCATAAATAGCCTAAGAATTACTTTGAAAAGAGACATTAATAAAACTAAATTTTAGTTACAAAGTTACATTTTGAAATATGTTTTCGTTTAATTCTAAATATTTCTGATAAAAATATCTGTTATCTTTTATGAATCATAGATATTTAATACAATTTTAACAGCACCTTTTTCCATAATTCATCCTTGGAAACACTCCTTTTAAATAATAATAACTAATAATCATAAAAAATACCATGTTAATAATCTCTTTACCATGTTGCATCGCTCTCATTATAAGAGGATTTAATCATGCGAAATAAAAATTATTCTAAATATCAAGAAGAAGTAGTTAGTCGAGAAACAAATAATCTTTTTAAAAAAAGAAGGAATTAAAATTTACTCCAGAATGCAGATGCAAAGTAATTAAAACTGGAAATGAAACTTTTTTTTTTATGTTTATACAATTTATGATAGAAAAAAAACGTTGAACAAAATCACAAAAAAATCGAAATAATTAAATGAAGATGGATTAAATAATGTAAAAAGTTTAAATTATATTTTAAATTCTTATTAAAATTAGTTCATTAAATTCTGAGAAATATTTTGGAGGTATTGAAGACTTTCAAGGACACCTTCAGAGATCAAATTAAGTAATGCTATTCAAAATTGTAGCAATGAGTTTTTGATGTCGATTTTAATTTCACTAATGAATAAAATCAATCAATTATTTATTTTTGAACTTCTCACGACTATGCATTTTTAATATTTTTCTTTCTTAAAAATAATTCCAACTAGCGTCGTTTTTCTTTAAGTCTTCTGAAAATGATGAGATCAAATTTTCTTTAAGATAAATAAGAAACATTTTTCTTTTATTTTTATTCTTTTTTTTCTCTCTTCAGAATATCCATATTCATATTGTCTTTCTGTATATATTATCCCTCTGTGCAAGTATGTGTAATTCGGTATATTATTCCTATGAGCGGAAATTTTCTTTAAGATAAATAAAAAAAAACATTTTTCTTTCATTTTTATTCTTTTTTTCTGACTCTTCAAAATATCCATACTCATATTTTCTTTCTGTATATATTATTCCTATGTGCAGAGTCAGATATTAAAGAAATATCAGATACTCTGAAAGAGAATGAATCACTTGTTTTTTACCTTTTCTGTGACATATTTCTTTTCTCATGTCAATTTATGCCATTCAAATCTTAGCGAAGGTATCCGAAAACAAATAAATAAGGCAAAATGTTGTGATCACATACATATTTTGGGTAAAGAAAAGGAATGACATGATCGAAGCAGATTCAATTGCAACAAAATACGAAAGGAATTCCACGATCAGGAATTTAAAAGTAAGAAATACTTTCATCAAGTCGATAAATTTCTTTGCAACTATTCTTAATTTATATGTATTTACGTACTTCTTTATTTAAAAATGCAAATATACCCTTTAGAGACAAAAAGAAAAAGAAAAGAAACACATTACCAGATACCTTAATTTCTGCATATACATTTAATTATGGAAATCTTTTCCTATTTAATGATACCCACTTGCAGGGAAAAGAATAAATTTGTTTCTTACGAGAATCACCAACAAAACGTCCGTGACACCTCTAAATATATTCATATATACTGGCTGTGATTTAAAATAATACACATGATGACTACTAAAATACTTTTTGCTTCCCATGGCTTCCTATTATATTGGGAAAATAAAGTGGTTCATGATTTTGGATGTCACCTCTTTAAAATCTACAAAAGAGAGAGAGAGAGAGAGAGAGAATTCAGCATTTCATCAATTTATTAGCAATTAAGTTTGACAACCTGGAAATTTCAGAAGCCAAAAATATAAGTTGTAATGAAACAGAAATTCAATATAAAATTGCACCTTGGTAAATGAATGCTAAGATATTAAAACTTTTTTTTTGCATTTTGTTTACGATTTTCAATAATTTTATTAAGGAAATTAATCAGAGATGAATATTTATTATTTAGAAGTACATTTACTCTCAATTCTCATTATGCTTCCGATCTTCCGTTTCTACAGTTTGCAGTAGCCATGTCACCTATTGCAACAAGTACTTGTGTATTGAAATATTTTAGAGGACTTGGGAGGGAATTCTTATAATTTTCTATCACTGAGATGATATATATATGAACTTGGAATCAATTCTTCACCATCTTAATACCACATTTTTTTATTATTTTAACACGACAATTCAATCAGATGAAAGTAAAAAGTAATTTCATCTATTGATACTTTGATGTTTTATACTGACAATTTGTGTGAAGCTAAATCGTTGAAAAATAAGGTTTATTTTACTTTTTTCATTGTTGATATCCAAGTATAAAAGTTTTTACAAGTACCAAGTACAAGTTTTTTTCCCATATGAAACTTAATTTATTTTTTTAATTACGTTGGCAATATTTAAAAAACAGTAAATAGTTACCAAAACGGGGGATTTAACCTTCAATTTTTACGCTTTGAGACTAGGTAATCACAGTCACAAACTGATTACTCCGACCCACCAGAAGACACGCGGAAAAATTTTGAATGATCGGACTACCAGAGAAGCAACTCTGGAAGTAACTGTGGTTCCTAAGAACTATCACCGATAACGGTATAACATTTCCCTAAGGAAGTATGTTCTGTCATCGATAGGATGAGCCAGACCCTCAACTTTTCGTGTACTCACGGGGCGGTGAGAACCAACCACAGTACCAGAAACTTCTCATCCTCAATCATGCCCCCACGAGGGAATTCAGTAGGAGGTAAAGAGTCTCATTACAATTATTACAATCCATATATATTATATGTAACAATCCCACTTTACGATTCTAGATATCATTTATATGATTTTAGTAGAATTTGTTACGTGTAGTTCCGCAAAGCTCATTTTGATTATGTATAAATCTACCATGTGTAAAAGAATATATATAGAAAATACTCAATTAAGCAGAAGACAAAGCATCAAGCTTTATTTTTGTTAGTAGCGCTTGTAAATCATTTAGTGTAGCATAATATAAAGTTCGGTCGATTGCAAATCAAAATTAGCTTTAGCATTTCAAAATTAGAACTATAATTTTTAAAAAGATTAAGTGGAAATTGAATTTTAACTTTAAATGATGATTAAATTATATTTTCCAGAAAAACTAATTATATGAATAATTCCATGGTTTATGGAATAATTTACCCAACTTCATTTAATTAATAAATCTAAATTTAAAATTTAGTTCCTTAATTTAGTAATTAAAGGATTATAACACGTTAGATAAAATTTTATATTTATATTCTGAGTATTTTCCATAATGACCCAAACAATTACTGTAATATGAGGCTTGTATATTAGCGAAAATAATCAGAACAAAACATTGATATGTCAAGAAATCGGTAACAATGTACGAAGGATTTCCCATCAACATATTGCATTTAAAATAATTGCTAAAGATTAAATCTTATTCTTTACAATCATTAAATTTAATGACGTTGATCTCAAATAAAATTTATTCAAATATACAATGTTAATTGAAGATATTTTATTTATACAAATAGCTTCGCTTTATTAAGATGTAATCCCTTCGTCTCACTTAAGGAATAACAATACAATTTTAATGAATTAAAAATACATTCGACACGGGAATTATTTTGCTTTATTGAAATAAATATGTTTGTTTTCGTGACTGAGTTTGCACAACTGGATTTAATAGAAAAGCTTCGCTATTTTTCCATAAAAATAAAATCAAAGTAAAAGCAGAAATTATTTTTGAACATTGAAGTGATGGTAAATGAATTTTATATCATAGAACTTAAAAGAAATCCAAATATATTGTTTATTTCATTGCTCATTTAATATTATTTAGCATTGTGTTTTAATTCCTTAATAGCACCATTATAAAATTGCATTTTTTGTTTATGTTTTGTTAAGCTGTTTTACAAAACTCCTTGCCTCCAACAATGAAAGGCATCCTTGTTTGACTTCATTCAATCACACTTACACTTAGCGGAAACTAGAGGGAATATAATATCCAGTTGTCTCGGGTAGGCCTTTAGTACATTTAAGTACTGAGAGAATAAAATATGTATGGCAAAACTATCTATATCTTTTAGCAAAATAAGCAAAATTTTGACAAAATGGAAAATTAAATTAGGAGGAAGATTTTTTACAAAACTCCTTGGATCCAACCATCCTTATTTGATGTCTTACCTTCTGTACAAGGAAATGCATGTTCTTAAAATTGAATATAATATTTATAGGTCATGAAAATATATTATAATAAAATGAATTCATTTTGAAATTACTGTTGAAAAACATCAAGTTAGACTCATCACAAAGTATTAATTTGATGTTATTGTATTTTAGAAATATTTCAACAACAACGCACATGCCATTACACAAACAGATATCTAAATTTCATTCAAATTAATTTAAAATATATCATTTTGTATTATTCAATGCATAAACTATCTTTAAAAGATTTATAGATGGGATTACAAAAGACATACTGGTTGTTTATATTTTTGTAAATGACATTTCAGTGGCTTCAAATGAAAATAAATATCAAAATACTTTTTCTAAAATTACAGGTTCATGTATTAATGTTGAAGAATGCATCTTAAATAAAATTTCTTTAATGTTTTGAGACTTTAAACTTTTAGAAAATCTTCTTCCTTCTTCCTGATCGAATATAATACATTCTCGATTTTCCTCAATGCATAACGTTAACACAGATTCACAAGTTTTAACTTTTATCATGAATTTATTGCAAAACCTGATAATATATTTCATCTATTGGTGTAATTGTTAGAATAGCACAAAAAATTCCTTTTCTAATGTTCAAAAATCTGAAAAATAAAAGAAGAAGAAAAATATCAAAAAATCTGTCTTTGCTATAAAACAAGCAGTCGCTCAAGCAACATTTTTAAAATATATCATACCATTATTTGTTATTTCGTATTTAATAACTCACATTTGAATGGAATTATTTTGCTTTGCTGAATTACTGAATTTTATTGATTTTTCTCTTATATGGAACTTTTTTGTAAGCTGTAAAACAATTCATGCATTCTTATTGATAAATTAAATGGAGAAACTTAAATTTTGTTTCGCCAAAGCACAAAATGTTCATAATGTTATTTTTGTGTAATCAAACATTATTTTGCATTTCATCAATCTATTCAATGTTTCTAAGGTCAATCGTTAATTTAAGATCCTTACTGTTTTAATTTCAATACCATGAAATGTTATTGATTAATGAATATATTTAATGAGAATAGAATTCCAATTTTCTCTTTTCAGTGTGCTCATTAATTTAAAATCCAAGACGCTGACATGCCTATCAGTGGAAGTTTAATTGAATGCATCATGAATAAATTATAAATATAATTAATTCCCCGAAGAAGGTATTATAAGAATTGGAAAGCAGTCAATAAAGCATTAATTATCCCTCTAAAGAATTATATCGGAAGAAGCAGTGCATTATATCTAAAATTCATTATTTCGTTTCTGTTTCCATGTTTATGATAGCAAACTACGAAGTGTTGCCATTTACCTGTAATGTTTAACTGTAAAATTGAGTTTCTTTTAGAATTTATCGGAGAAACTTATTTATTATCCGATTTTCTGTTTTCTGTGATATATTTAAACCTTTAAATATAAGTATGTATTCCATGCTCTATTATGGTGCATTAAATATTCAAAAATAATAACATAAAACAAAAACAAAGTAAAAAGCATATATTATTTATTTATATTTTTTACATGCAAAATATAAATAAAGAAATATTTAAATTCCCTTTTAAGATTTCCATAACACTACATGTTTCAAACTTCTTAAACCATAAATACAAATTTTAAAATCTGGTTTATTTTGACAGTTTGCGAATTCAAAGTTTCAGAACTAGAATTATGAAAAGTAGTATGCAGTCTCTTCACCCAAAGCTATAGATTTTCATCAAAAGTTTAACGAAATATATTGTGTCGTCAGTCTAGCTGTTTATTTATTTACATGCAAACTCGATAATTTAAAAATGTATAATAATATTGATGAAATTCTGACATATATTTTAAGGTTAGAATCGTCAATATTCAATCGTCAAAAGGTTAGAATCGTCAATCGTCGTACATCAATATTTGACTGTCTCTCTATTCTAGAATATTTAATGGGCCGTGGTGGACTGGTGGTAAGGTCACGGCTTGTGAGCCGTAGGGTTTCAAGTTCGGGACCCGATTCCACAGAAGAACCGTCGTATAAGGGGGGGGGGGTCTGTTGCACGTTAAATCCGTCATGCCAAATGTCCTCCCACTGGTGTGGTGTGGCGTGGAGAGGGGGTGCCAGCTCAGGTGTCGTCCTTGTTATCTGACCGCGGTTCAAAATTACGAGGTCCGTCCCAAGATAGCCCTAGTGTTGCTTTACAACGGGACGTTAATATAACTAAATTAGAATAATTAATAGTTCATAATATTAAAAAAATGTTTAAATTTAGAATGTAGTCCTCTATTTAAAATTGTAAAATTCAACAGAATTTAAATCTAATAAGTTAAATGGAATAGATCCAAATGCATTTTCGGTTTTCTCCTTTGTATTATATAGCGCTTTACATTAAACATGTTACATTATGTATGTTTACGAATAAATCGTGATTTGAATATTGATTTAGATTTCTGTAGACTAACATGTGGAAAGAAAAATACTACATATTCTAAAACTTTAGTTAGAATTTCATACAATTATGTGTAGCTTCATTATTTGCAATAAAACATATATTTTAATTAGTAATATTGTTTTAACAAGAATCTTAACATTTGAAAAGGTTAAGTAATCATTCGTCTTAAGCATCTATATCAATAACCTTGCACACAATTAAATACAAAAATAATTAATCATAATTTATCCTTTAAATTATTAAAGCGAATGATAGGAGTTATTTCACATACCAGCACGCATTCTCAAAGATTTTAATATTTAATTCCATTGAGCATTATGTAGGGTAATAAAGAGCATAAAGTAGCAACTGAGGTTAAAAATGTATATTTAGATATTAGAAAAAACATAATTTCTTTCATTTTGTAACAAAGATCTCAAGAGAATTAATTTATTTATTTTAATACATATAAGAAAACTTTTGTTAATTGTTAACAACTAAAATACGCCAAGGTTCTGGCCCTCTTAACCTGATTATCATGAATGAAAAAAAAATTGGATGAGTTTAAGCAATTTAGATTTAGATTTGATTTAAATGGTTTTTTTGTACGGCCTTTAATTGGTGGAAATTTGAAAAAAAAAAGAGATTTTTAAATGCTATTATTAATTATACTAAGAACTTAGACCTTAATGTGTATTGAATTCTCCTGAAAATTATATGCAATTTTTCAGCTAATACTTTAAAACAAGCAAATAATATTCAAAATTAAAATGTTAAAAAAATATATCGGACTAATTAAAAACTATAAAAGCTAATATCAGCAGTTAACCGTTTGAACCAATTGCTACTAATACAACCCTTCGCTGTACCCGATCATATACAAATAAAAATTGATCAACGATTTGTTTTAAGATCATTATTTCAAGAATTTTCTTTCAAATTTTTAAAATCAGCTTTTGAATCGACGCTTGCTTTTTTTTTTCAGTATAACTACTCTACCGTCAGATTATATAAGTAGTCAACAATCTTGGCAAACTTTCAACTCTGTATAAAATAAAAACAAAACTGTTGAATCACCCTTCAAAGAATTGCATTATTAATAAATGTTACGCTTTTATTTGCGAAAAAAAAGGCCTGGCGCTGAAATTCACTTGCCAGCCCATTATGAATGGGAAATCTTAGTTTGTAGAAAGGTCCAGATATTTTCGTTTCTTCTCCGTATACAAGTTAATTGACCCTTACTTACAATGACACTAAGGCAATTTTTTTTCATTTAGTTTTTAATGATAACAGGCACCTGAAGTATAAAAATTTTATAGCATATCTCATTTTTTATTAAAGATATAATAATTTTCAGCTTACATATATATTTATTACTTTTAATTTTAAATTATTTATAGAGAAATATCTAACACTACATTTTCCTAACATCTCAAGAATTAAACAAAACTAATACATTAATTTAATAGAAGAATAAATAGGAATGGCAAAATATGACTGATTTAAGATTCAGAGTTATTTACAGCAAATTTCATTAATACAGAAAATATAGCTATTATTTTTTTCAAAGTTAAATTCGCTCAAAATATATTCAATACATTCATATTCAGTCAAAATACACCCAATATCAAATTTCATTCAATATGTAGAAATTTCAAGACTACAAAAGTTTTTGAATTTCATTACAATGTACAATTCAAAAATAATATATTTTCCTATTTAGATTATAATATTCTATTTAAATAAAACACATATTTATTTGATATAAAAAGCATAAAAAATTATCAGTATATAGAAGAGAAACTAATTTTAATTCAATGTCGAGAAATTTTTTTGGAGTTATTTGAAACGTAAATATAATTTAAATATGCAGTAACTAATATTTATTATCGACAAATAACTTGCTGTTAGAAGTTTCACATTTACGCCTCATCTATTTTATCTATTTAAATAAATTGATTTCGTTCATAGCAAGCTTTATTTAAAAGTTTCTTTTTTTTTAGTAAGTGTATTTGATTTGATGAATTGACTAGCAGCTGAGTAAATTGCATTTTAAGCCTGAATCCTCTACATTTTAGGTTTCTGAAATATTCACACGTTAAAATATATATATTTGGTACATTTTATTTAATACATTATACTAGTCCTAAATTCATGGATTGTATGACATGGTTAAAATATGGTGACGGTATAAACAATAATCTATTCTTTGAAAAAAATTAGGAATTTTTTCTGATGTTACATCTTCCTCTATTAAAAATATGATTTTAACTTAGATAATATTTGTATAAAAAATCATTTGTTAATAAGAATTGCTAAAATCGTCTCAGAAAATTAAAAAATTCAATTCTTTGCTCTATTTTTGTCATATATTTTGCTTTTAATATCTTTTGAAGAATTTTCGGTTACGCAATGATTAGTTAAAATTCCAAAGATAAATATTTTGGTAATGTAGAGTGGCATTCTTTTACTTAGACTAAAAAAAAATTATGATTGCGGGAAAATCTTCGATGAGTTTCACTCAGGAGCAAAACAAATATACAAATTTCTTAAAAGAAGCCCAATATCTTCAGTAAAATGAGTAAAGGTAACTTAAAAGGAATTTTGCAATCGTTGTTATTTTCTTTGATTTAAAATGATTGTATGAGATAGAAAATAAATTTATAATTTATATGAGTGCTTAATCGTGTTCTGAGGGTTCATTTAACAATGCCCTTTTTGGGAATTAATTATTAACCAACTAGTATTAGCTCCAAAAACGTTCATAATTTCCAGGTATATTCCTAATTACTCTAGGAAGTATGGAGTAACTGGTAATAGGTATTTCTCTTTCTGATCAGAGTAATAAATTGATTTGAAGATATATTGAATGGCGATTGATTTGAAGATATCTGTAATGATAAGAAACTGCTGCTTATTGGTACAGAGTTTATTCTTCCACACATTCCCAATGTGCCACTTTTTTTGTTTTAATTTTTCAATAAAAATAAATTTCCAATTTAAAGGTTGTCACATATATACTGCTTCAATTACATTTACATTTTCTCCCAATTTAGAGAGATTTAAAATTAATCTATCTTTAATTTTTTCACCGAACAATAGGCAAGTGAATCTTTATACATATAGAAATAGCTGAAAATTACGAAACATTAGAAGGGAATATAGAATTTTAAAAATTATATTAGAATATATGAAAAATCATAATTCCAATAGAAGGTTTTGTCTCTTCTCTCTTGTAGTGTCGTATATGTATAGTTTCAAAGTCATTTCTGGTTTCTGTTTGCATTGATCAGTATACGCAGGAAGTGGTGGTGCTGCAGGAAAATTTCGTAATATTTTTTCACTCTAAAATGAAACGTGAGAGGTAATCTCTGAAAGTCTGTTAATTTAAATTCTACCAAACTCGAGCTCATACTTTCAAATAACAATATCAAAAATATCTTTTCGATTAACTGATCGAATATGCCATAAGAGATTCTTTTGTCGATAGTTTTTTCCATATAACTAACTCTATATTTAGTGAGGCTTGTTACAATTCAATATATTTGTACAAGACATCTAGATTTCAATGTTGCTTAGTAATTGTGACGTTTTCATATCCATTTAGTGGATCAGTAATCATTCTGATGGCATTAGCATTCAATTCACTTATATTAATCCTCAATAGGGGAGTGCGGTATCTCAGATTGCTAAGGATGGACTTTCGGTCATCCCTGTTCTATTTTTGACACAATCGAATGGAATGGTCATATAGCTTTCGTGACCTTCACTATACGTGCCTTGTTTAACTGTCATATTGGATGTGTTTTTTTTTATTTATATATTTCAGCTATTTCTTAGCGCGAAGTCTAAGGCCCCACTCCCTTTTAGTGTTCCAATATTATATAAGGCTTAGCAGAGGGCTCTAAAACCTCGAAATATCATCCAACCTTCTATCTCCATTATGAAGCAGAGCTCAAGAGACTTTTAAATGAAGCAAACATATATTATAGTGAAAAAGGATAATTGAACAGAAGATTTTGTAATGGAAGTTCGCATTTGATTAATTCTGATATGTATGTCAAAATATAATTAATTTTTCTAGTGACAATTCATTTTGAAAAATTTCTAATATATATTAATTAATATACCAAATGAAATATCTACAGAATTTGGAGGCTAATTTTAATATTAGTACTTAAACTCTATATTTAAAATGTCCTAGAAAACTGATGAGACCGATAAAAAAAAAAGGGTAAATTTTACACATTATCATTTTTTTTTCATATAATTGTTGAATTTTCTCTTATATTGTTTTCTATATACCTTTGCATACTGAAAAAATAAATGTGATTTAATAAATAGAAAGTAATATATATTTTCCAAGAATATTAATTGTTGGAACATGTAATTTCAGAATAAAATGTTTGTTAAACGTAATTACTTTTTTTTCAATGATAATGTGTTTTGAAAATTTTCTAAAACATATTTATATATCAAGAAAAATATCTACAGTGTATATTGATTGATTTTCATTCCAATACTTTCATTAGAAAATTTAATTTGAGTGTAAATAAATTGCGGTCTAGTTAAGGGTTAACCCTTTAAAGAGCCATTTATTCTAGTCATATTATGTTAAAATATTTTCAGGCTTGAAATTAGAATAAGAAAAGGAATTCATTTAGCTTATTAGATAAATTTAATTTGATTCATTAATTAATTTGGTTAATTAATAATTAAGTGACAAATCAAGACACATCATTTTGTCTGAGGTAAAGAACTGAAGCATCTAAAATTCTGACTTACTAGAAAATTTGTCAGAACTTATGCCAACCTACATAATTTCATATAAAGATTGATAAATTTTGAGGGAAGCATACTTCCCACGGCCCTAGAAAGGGTTAAAATTAAACAGATGGAAGAAATAAACCATTCAGAACTGATGAAAAAGATATTTGAATAATAGGACTTCTTTTCGAAGTCCGAGAATCTCTTACATTTAAAATTCCACAAAGCTTTAGAACTGTAAATGAAAAAAAAAAATAACAGTTCTCTTAAAGGCCATTTAAAATTTTATTTATTATGATTATTTACATTTCAGTTTTTAATATAATTTTTAGTTAATGTTCATAAATGTCATCGAATATAAAAATTAAAATTTTCCGAATTCCTTATTTTATGATGGTACTTTTATATCAATATATCATTAAATCAATTTATTAATTGATAATCAAATGTTCTAAATTTTAAAAATCTTGTATTTTTATCAGATGCAAAAAAAAAAAATGAAATCATGAAGTGAATGAAAATTAATAGAAAAAAAGAAAATTTTGCAAATAAGCATTTAAACAATACTACGTTAATGAGTTAATTTTTTCTAAAATGCGTATCTACTTTTGAAAAAAAAAAAAACAGCCTTGAAATAAAAATATTTTTCTTCAATCTGTTTTAATTGTTCGTTTATTATTTATTTGATGGTGTTTTAAATGATAGATTAGTTAGATTGTAATAAAATATGAAGAGCTATGATTTTAAACGTGTTATATTATAAGTTATAATGCTTTCTTAATAAAATAAACGCAATTTATAAACGAATAAATGTATTTACGTTTAAAGAGCTCATTTATTAATAAAATTTTTATCTTTAATAGATCTAATTTGAATATTTAGATTTTTCAATTAGTGTGGGGTATGTATTTAAATAAAAGATGGACAACATTTCATTTCTAAATGAAATTTATTGGAAATTTAATAAAATTTTGATTTTATTTCTAATCTGAGGAAACATATTTAAATTCATACTGTAGCAAATTCTTATTTCATGCGCTTTCAACAAAGAGTGAATTTTGAAAAGTTAAAAATGAAAATTTACTTAATCAGACACTTTTGAAAATTTAAAAATAAATTGCTCACTAATATACAATTTTTTCAGGTAAAATCTTTATGCGTTTTTATAAATTTTATAAAGCCAATTTCTCACTAATAAAATAAATACTATGTTTTCTTTTATTTAATATTTTTGTGCTTTTATTGCTTCAAGTTTCTATGAAATATTTTATTCTAAAAATTAGAAATAAGAATTAGTTTAGTTAGTAAACATTTACAAAGAAAAGTAATTTACAGATAGTGTAATTTAACATATAATAGGAAATTTATTCCTTATTTTAATTTTACACATTTTTTTCAGAAACATGGTAAAGGAATGAGACGAATTGCTTTTTTTCTTTTGATCTATTATCTATTTTTTAGATTTAAAAAAGGAAATTAAATTATATTTTATTACATCAAGAAACAATAAGCAATTTTACCTTATAACCAAATCATTCTCCCTCAAAAACATCTCTAGTATTTCAGAATTTTGTTAAGATGAAAAATATATATATACTTTTCATTCTTCGCAAAGAATAAGCACTTCAAAACAGAGCAATACATACATGTATGTATATATTAAGCAATGTCCATATTTTTATAAAAATCGACATCAGAAATATATGATAAAAATTTGAAATGAAAATATTTTCTTCATTTGAAGAAAAATTAGAGAAGAAAAAATGTTTATACCGTTTTCATTTAAGAATTTAAGAAATTTAAGTTGCCTGATTTTTAAATGTTGAATCAAATTTTACATAATTTACCCATTACGTAAACAGTCGTATTATAAGAATACTTTAATTTTTAATCTTATTTTAAGTACTATAAGTAGAAAATAGAAGTCGAATAATTCATGTATGTGGCATAGAAAGTGCGTTTTTTTTAATAAGAAAAAAACTAAACTAAACTAAAATATAATTTTTAAATATTTCAAAATGCTGTTACAAGTAACAGAAAACTTCTCTAGTTCATAAAATGACAATAAAATTATTATTTTCACATTCTTTTAAACCCATTTGAAAATAAATTTACATACTTTAAGAAATTAAAATATGTATTGCTTTAGTGTGGAATATTTCTTCTTAACAAAGAAAAGAAAATGAAAATTTAAATGACCTTTCTGATAAAGAATGAACTTTCCACATATATCTTTAAAAAAAATTTTTAAATCTTCAGCTTATATAATAAATCCAAGAAAGTTTCTATAACGAAAATTGGTTTATATACATGAATACCCTGACATGATACTATGCCGGTAAATGATATTATACACATGATACTTTCGCTCAATATCAATTGTTCCATTTCTGATTTTTTAAAAATATTAGATCGAAAATCAGATGAATAAAGATAGAAAATAAGATAATTAAAAAACAAAAACAAATGTCAAACAGCAAAGATAAAGTACCGTATAGAAAATACAATCATTGTGAGTGATATAGATTTTACCAATATGTTAATGGTTCTGAAAAGAAATACGTCTGGCAATGTGATAGAGAGTTTATACGAAAAATGGGATTTTGAGAGTAAAGTGCCAGTTTTTTCTAGTTTTTGAAAAAGAAATTTTATTTATCATTGATGTGGATAAGAGAAATAGAGCAAGAATTAATGGATTTGGGTAGCTATTTATAAACCCCAAAAATGAATTCTAGAATTTTCTGCCTTCTCTATTTTCAAATCATAATGTTAAATTTGAGGTACTAGGGTGCATTTATTAAAAGGTGAAGAATTTTATTTATATTATTTGCACTTTTTGCGGTAATCTTGCTTGGCAGCTTCAGATAGTTGATGTGTAAATGTGAATGGGTTGGATTGCTTGTTTATATGAGAACGATTTGCTTTTGATTTAAATAAATAATATAGACTAATTAGATGTACACTTATTTTTCCAGAACATTAATTTAAGCTAAAATTCGAACTTACATTTTAAATTTATAAAAAATAATGTCTATGCGTTATATAGTTATCCTAAGTGAGATTTTCCGAAGAATATTTTGTATTATCTTAGAATCAAATTTACATGCTATGGAAATTTAAATTTAATGAGTTTGAAGTTTTGACAATTGTATCAATCTTTATCGAAAGCCTGGTTTGCAATATGGAATGTTTTCAGGTGATATATACGCGATTAATAATCTTAATATATTTATAATATTTGCAACTCTTAGGAGTTGGCGACCTTAGAATTGTCTTCCTAGAAGGCAAACTAGTCACGAAATAAAACAATGTTTTGATGGCAATAATCCAGTAGTCTTTTGTACAAGAGTTTCTGAGAAAACTCCAACATAGTATTTAGAAGATTTATCGATTAGTAATTTTAAGGCAGTTTATGATCTTAGCCAAGTTGGGATATCATAATAAATAAAGCAGTGCTCCATTGCGTAGCGATTCGATACAGAGTTAAGCATATAATATTTTTTTATTAATCATAGTTACTGCAATAGTGCGAAATAATCTTTTAATTGAAATATTCCAAATTATTGGATCAAATATTCAGATAAAAAAATCTAGGTTTTCAAATTATTTTATATATCTTTAAAGGAATCTGTGAAAATAAATCATACAAAAGATATTAGATATTAGAAAAGATACAGCAAATAAAATCGTAATTTATATGCTTTGGGTAATTTTGCTTTTGTAAAGATTTATTGAATTTGGTAATGTACATCTGAGTTTATATAATTTTTGATTTGTTCTTTAACTTTTTTTTTATAAACTCATAGTTTCAAAGATCATTGTTTTCTTGAAAAGATGAATTAAGAATTTCAGTAAAAATAGCATTTTAATTTTTTTTACTGAAATATATTTGCTACAAATATTGCGAAATAATCTTTTGATGGAAATTTTAAGAATTTTTTGGACCAAATATTCTGACCTACAAAATCTAATTTTTCAGATTTCTTTATACATCCTTTATAAGGTAATCTGAAAAGATAAATCAATCAAAATAAATTAGATATTAGCAAAGATATAGCAACCAAAGGCTTAAATACATTTAAACTGTTTTTTTCTGTATCTAATTCTGCTGGTGTGGAAATTTATCGATTCTGGTAATGTGCATCTGCGTTTATATAGTTTTTGATTTGTTCTTCAACTTTTCTTATAAGATTATTACTACAGAGATCATTCTTTTCTTGAAACGAAGAATTGATAAATTCGACTTTTTTTTAAAGGCAAATATTAGTTCTCAAAGATCAGCAAATAGAAAGGTTCTTAGAATATTTCCTGGTGAATAAACTTTTTATATTTAAAAATTAATTTTTGTTTTTGAGATTTTCTGAAAGTTTTTGCCTTTATTTAAACATTTCAGAAGCACACATTTAATGCTTAATTTCATTTGTGAATTTATTAAAAATTATTTTATAGGATCGATAATAGTAGTTTGACATAATAACCAAAATCTTAATTTTCGGACATAAAATATTTAATGTATGATAGCTCTCTTTGTGATTTTCTTACAAATTTGTTGTGAAAAGTAAAATAAAGAATTAATAGAGTGAGTTCGACAAATAAATCCATTAAATATTCTAGTATAGAAATGCATATGATTCAGAAGTTATTGCCAAGTATTTTTTAATTATATTACGCAAACTCTTTTCACTTGTTGTTTTAATTATTTTCACTCTGAGTAGAAAGATCTTTCTACTCAATTACGTTTACTTGGAAACTCAGTATGCAAGATTATAATCACTAATTAGCTCGCTAATAGGAATGAGTTCAATCGTACAAATATTTTTTCAGAGGTGCAGCATTGCTATTGATGGCGGCTATTTCAACTGCAACACATTTATAAATGAAATTAACTGAAAGTTTAAAATAAATTTAAGAGTTTTATAGTATATAAAAATGTGTTAAGATTTTATCTAATAGTTAAAGATATATCTTTTACATTCCTAAGAGTATCTTCAAGATAATTATTTTCGATCATTTGAAGATACAAACGAAATATATTAAATTAAAATAATATCAGGTGAGGGTTTATATAAAATAGCAACGACAATTGATGTGGCATTTTAAAGTTTGATCTGGACAAAGGAATTTTTAAAAATGCGTAATGTAGAAATCATTCGTGATGATGCAGACTTCTTTTAATAAGAATTATTATCCAGTCATCATTAAGTAAGAGAATCTCTATTCTATTTACATCATGGGTTTGATACTCTTTGGTCATCACAGAGATGAGATGAGATGGGTTCCTTTCATTCCTTTAATATAAAAGTCCTATTCCTAGACGAAATATTTCAGCTCTTTAATTTTGGGCAGAAACCCATTCATTTTCCAAATTATTCATTTGATGGGGTTGTAATATATATGAAAAGGTGGATTTAGATATGAATCGCGTCGTTTGATCGATTTTTCAGGACTTGTTGAAGAAATTTTTATATTTTTCAGCAAATTCATCGAATTCTTGAACGTTTAGTTATTCAAGAAGTTTGAAGCGTTGATAGTAATATCTATTCACTATATTTTTGATTAAAAATATTGTTAACAATTAGATTTTTGCTGGAAACATTCTTACCGGTTCCGATGATTCCTTCCAAAGGTTCCGACTTGGAAGTTGTTCTCTCTGCCTTGATAGGTACAGAAATGTTGCTTGGTTGTTTACCACCGACCGATGATGGTACATACCTCCTATGGAGGGGTTGTGCCTTGATCGATGATGGTCCTCAGGGATCAACCATAATTCCTTCCAATGCTATCGTAATGGTCACTCATTATTTTTTCCAAATGCCTTCGAGGCAGGATGGAGAAGCCATTTGTGGTTATTTGCTCCAATGGTTTGTCTTAAATGATGATTTTAGGTATTCTTCTTATCTCCATTGGTTAAATACATTGTTTCCAGTAAAATGAAAATAGTTCTTAGTATCTCAACTTCTACATATTACGCATTTTGCTGATGTGGTATGAGGTTGAATGCTGAACATTTTCATAGGCTGAAACAGGGCAATACAATTTGCTACAACGGAATCACTGTAAGTAATTGCAGAAGTCCCCAAAATGATTTAGTTTTCAGGGAGTCTAAAATTTGACTCTAAGAAAGTATGCAAAACTTCTTTGGAAAAAATCCCTTGACATAAATAATTGCTGACATTACATGTATTATGTTTCTTTGAATAAGTCCATAGATAATATTTTTTTTATTCTTGATGTATCAACTTCTTGCGTGCTAATAAGTATACCACAAGTCTTACAAAAGTAAGTCAATACACAATTTATAGTGGAATAAATTTCAAATATAAAACGCCGGTACAAATGCAAAGAAAAACAGGAAAAAATACAAACAAAAAATAAAACAAAATTTCTCACATACTAATAGAAACATATAGTAAATAATATAATTCAATTGAAGAAAAATGATGAAATAAAAATAAAATATTGAAAATTAAAATACAAAGCATAAATGTATATATGCAAATACACAAATGAAGTCTAAATAATAAGGGGTAAAATACTATTAATATTTGTACAAAAGGAAAGGAAATATGATTTACTCTGTACAAAGGCAGATAAATGAGGAGTCCAATCTATATTAATCTTTAGAAGGCAGTTACTGGGTTTACGTCTTTAGGGAAAAAATTTGGCACATTCAAATATCAAATCCTTGGCATCCTAGACTGCACCACTGTAGCCCGAGCACCTATCAATCGGCGAAAAATTGAAGCGTTTTAAATATGCTTTAAAGTTTCCATGCCCTGTCAGAAACTGGGTAAGCTTAAAATTAGACTCAAAGTAGTTAGCCATTAAGTGTCTCTGTATGGAAGGACTAAATTCCTTTGTGAACTGCTCGATGTTTGGTATAAGATTTCCATTCAGATATAACCTTATCTTTAAAGACATTCTTTAAATAAGATTTCGGAATGCTCATATGAATGAAATTAACTAATTTTTTCGTGCCTTTGCGAGCCAATTGACACTCTTATTGCCATAGATTTCAGTATGAACGAAAGAAAAGAAAACATGCACTTTGCCTCGAAAAAAATTCAGATTGGATTGAGTTTTAAAAATTATTTAGTTTAGGGAATCCATATTGTTTTTAACGATATTAAAATGTGCGAAATTTCATTAAAAGCAATTCAAACTATTTACTGAGGCAACTATAACTTTTAAACATGTTTTGGTACATATTCTAGCATCATTCAAAGTTTGTAGCTGTAAAGGAATTGGAAATAATTGGCATTGGATTTCAACACATTTGATGATATCTGCGAAAAGTTGGTTGTCAAGACAACGCCAATAAGTCTTCTGCATATGATTGAACGATAAAGGTCTTTAAAATATGGGGTTTGGCGTGTATATAAAATTGATAACTACACCTATTTTTCCAATGGCAAACTATCCAAGTATATTGAAATAAAAAATAAATTTTAACCTTATTTGAAGAAATGATAATTATTAAATTATTCAAATAATTAATGAAAATAATATACATAGGTTTTTAAATAAGAAATGATCATTAATTTATAAAAATAATTACTGTCACTTATCCTCTAAAATTTGAAAAAACCTTCTCTATATATCCCTATTGCATCCCTATTAGCACAAAACGCTAAGAAGGATGCAAAGTAAATTTTTACAATATTGACCGACCTTCAGACTATCGAACACCATCGTACAATATATTGTACATATAGTGCAAAATTTTGTACTTATAGGAATGTAATGCACTCATCAAGTCTTTTTTTTCCAATCATCAACCAAATACTGGAAACAATTTTTTGACAGCTCCTTAAAACGTGTCACTACCGCTTTTATCACTGATTCTGATATGAAAAATAATTACCCCAGTGTTTCTACAAATTCGAGAAATGGAAAATAAATGCATGGTGTTAAATCAGGACTGTAAGGAGAATGAAGAATATACGATTTTGCTTTTGAATGATAATGAAGAATAGTCTCGGAACCCAACACCTGTAACAGCACATACATTGTGAAATTTCATAATGGGCAAAATGGGTAACACCAAATGAAATGTTCAGTCTTTCATACAGATCTCTTAATGTGATTCGATGTTCGTTCCTCACTATCGCAGTGGCCATTTAAATGTTTACTTTCATTTTAGCAATCGACTTCCTTTGAAATTCATTATCATCCATCTCAAACCATTTTAAACATTTTCTAGCTGTGCTAAAAGGAAGGAGAAAACGCCTCTCACCCATACAGTTCCAGTAAGCTACAAAGATTTCAAATGAAAATTGTTTGAGACAAAACCAAAATTTCATTTGCCACATCTATTTTTGGCACAATGAATACAATGACAAAACCATGACATCATAATCACAAAATAATTTGAAATTGCCTTTAAAATGGTATGATCATTCTTTGTTGAACAATTCTAATAAAATGTAGTAATAATTTTTTAATCAATAAATTTTAACATAACTTGTAATAGAATTTAAGTATTAAGTGTATTTCTTAATTGTTTTTATATCAGTTTCATTATTATTTTTTAATAAAAACAAAATAATTCCTTTATTTATTTGCCAATTTAATTTATATAATTTCCTAATTGCCACGTCAGTTTCTGCAGATAGATAAGTTACAATTTAAAGCTAATTAAAGAGCATTTCTAATTATATTAATTATTTTAAAATTATTTATAAATGAAGGAATTACTAAAAAAAAAGATTTCAGATTACATTATTCCCTTTACTTTGAAAAGGAATTGCCTTAGTACTTAAGTTTCAGCAACAAATAATCAATTGCACCTGAGGGAAATGAAATCCCAGCATAAATGCTTAGTTAGAATCTGTAAATTAAAATTTGAAGAATCGCTATTCTAAATTTTGATTAGAATAACTTTATTTTCAATCTTATTAAAGTTTATTCTTATTAAGTGGGTGTATCCAAACAAATTTAATTTATATAATAACATTAAATAGAATATACAACAATTTTACTAGTTTAAGAATTATAATACGCTTAAATAATATATTAACTTGTATATTTATATTATTACTACAAATAGAAATGTATTTAAAAATGACCAAGATATCAATTAATTAAGTTGACAAATTAGTAATTTATATAAATCTAATAATTTATTATCTTTCCTTGCATTTAGAACTCTTCTTGTTCCTTTATAGCGAATTGATTTTCGTAATATAGCTGGAATTTATATATGTGTAATTTATAATATCATATTATACTTTATTAAATTACGTTAGTTTCATTTGATTTCTTCAGTTATTTGCAATAATTTTAATAGGAATTTCTATTGAATTTATGCTAATTACAACTTATTAATTCTATCTTGCTATTTTTTTTATTTTTAAAAAGTCCATAGTCCATTTTTTTATTTTTAAAAGTCTTATTTACTTATTCTTAATTGATACTCTTAATTAAAAACTTATGTTAATTCTTATAAATACAAATAGAATTAATTTTGTTTTAGTATTTTTAATACAATTTAAAAATCAATACATCAAAGGATCAAAAATATCAATACATCAATAAATCAATACATCAATAAATCAAAAATCATACATCAAAGAATTCCACAATAAATGTGTATTTCTTTCAAAATCCACTAAGATTCATTTATAAGAAAAAAAAATGTTTTTGTTAATATTATTCAAATAATATTATCGTCATCCTGATTTTCAATCATCACACTCTTATGCTTTTATACCAAGAAATTTTCTCAATTTTTAAAGAAAAGAAATGATAATCAGTTTCAAAGGAAATAACTTCCGATGTAGAGTTTCAAGACTTCAGTTTCACATACCTTAAGAATTTACAATATATAGGCTTGCTAAGTAAATGAAATAATGTCTAAAACATGTGTATAAAAAAACTTACTTATAGAAATAAATTAAGAAAAAAAATGAGAATTTAATGATTTCAGGAAATGGAAATATATTTTGAAGTGTTTGTAAATATTTGTAAGTTTAATGTAACGGAAAATTAAAAATCTGAGAAACTGTTCATTCTTTATAATACACTTAGAAAGAATGTTTTAAATAGAATGTATGAACAATATTGGCAAATATTTCGAAAAATATCCATCTGTTTTTTTTTTTTATAAATTCTATTAATAAGTGACTTTTCTTAGAAGTATACTTGAAATTTTAAAGAGAAATATTGAAAGAAATTATGAAAATGCACATAAGCAATAAAAAATATATAATTTTTTGAAAGTATTATCAAGGAGGAATCCAAATATCATTAACTTCATCTACATATCCTTCATTTCTCAATGAAAAGAGTCAGAATTATTTTCTTCAAATTCCTTCTTCACCACAAAGCTACTTTTTTTTTACTCCTTGGGGTCAGTTTTCTTGTTTCCTTTTATACTCCATATCCTTCAAACCATTATTAATAACTAGTTTTAGCTCATGATAAGTATTTTGTTTGTATATCACAAGATTGATTCTTTAAAAATATCTTTTTTAATTTGGCAAAAATGAATGAACATGTTGAGGTAGAACACTTCCATTTTCTTAGATTTAATATCTATCTCAAAATGCGTAAAAAATATAAATTTTTATTGTATTGAAAAACAATTTTTAACAACATCAAGAGTTGTCTAGGGTAACCAGACCCTTATCCCGTTTTTCAGGAGAAATCTAAAATTGAAAATTACGTTTTCATGTTCTTCAATATAACCAAGTATGTCTACAATAAAATTTATTGTCTGAAGTGTTTTCATTAAAAAAAAAATAGTAATGACTTTACAATACATCGAAACTCCAAGTGCAAATTATAATCTTTATTATAATAAAATATTTTGTGACCACAAAGGATATGAATTTTATGACCATTATTTAGTTGGGTATGGAGTAATGATGTCAGAAGGTTTTAAAATCAAATTAATATTTCCTATTAATTCAAAAATAAAAGGTCATAACACTCACTTTTCTATGATAATTAATAATTTTTTCACATTAAATCGAAAAAAATTATATTTTTCCCATCTACCTTTTGATTATACTTCTATCTCATACTATAATCAAAATACTCACTTTTGAGTCTAAATTTTTTCAAATGTACAACTAAATATATTGTCATTAAAAAGCTAGAAAATAATTATATTTAAACAGAAATGTATAATGTAAGAATGACCCACGCCTGAAAATACTAATAATCTGATTTCAACAAACCAAATCCCAAGTTCAGATTTAAACTTTATGTCGCAGCTTCTCGTAGATTCTAAAGGGACAATTTTATGCATTTCTGATTATAAGATTTCCAAAACTCCCATGAAATTATTTAATTATAGGAACCGAAAATTTTGGTCCACATCTTTTCTGAATCGAATTCTGCAATTCAAATAAGTCTGTCAGAAGATGAAGAAGTATTTTTCATTTAATATCTTAATACATACATTTATATTTTAATTTGAGGATTTAATATACAGTTTTATTATACTGTTGTTAATTTTCTTTCAAAATTTTTTTCTTAGGCAACAATTTTGAATGGAAAAATGAGTTAACACTACATTGAAATCGTAAACGTTTTATGAGTGAAATTCAAATTTTTTTTTCTAGTGCTTTCTAAGAGTCTACTTTAACTTTTAAAGAATATTGACGTTTTATAAAAATATTTCCTAAAGCAACAAAAAGAGTATTTACTCTAAATACGCTTAAAATAGCGTTTAATTTTTGTAAGTTTTCATATACGTTTATGAAAAACGTCTAAATGCATTAGTAAAATGCAATATATTTTCTGTACAATTTTAACTTTAAAATATCTTTAAATATACAAATAAAAATGTTTGACTTTTAAAGTATGTTACTAAGTTCCGAGTAAACTTTTTGAAAAACGTTCGGTAATATTTATATTTTTTAATATTCATATAAAAAAAGATAAAAAAATTAATCATCTATGAAACAAAAATACACCTGTTAAATGGTAAAATATATTTTAAAATTGGAAAAAAGGCTTTTATACCTCTTGGCTGAAAAGTGGTATAAAGCAAAGGTTTTCTAGTTTGGAGATTTATCAAATAATCTATTTAAAATATAGTAGATAATTTAAGAAAAATATTATCTAGGTCTTGAACTAAAAAATAAGTTGTATTTCTGTCTATTTTTTTAACATCGGGGTTCGATTGATAAATAACACCTTTTCAATTTTTTTTTTCATATTAAATGTAAAATATTTCAAAATTAGGAGATTTCTTTTCCTCTAGTTCAGAAATTGCAGAACACAATGAGAAATTGTTACACATAATTTGAATAAAAAATATTTATTGAATTTTAATTTATGAAGAAAATACAGCAAAAGGAAAGAGATATTTGTAAGAAAATTCTATAAAATATTAGCGTCTAGAGTATGTAAAATAGTATTAAAACATATGTCAATGCAAATATAAAACTCACGGTAACTTCCAAAAAAATAGAATTAGGAACAAAATTCAAACGGTTTTAGGAAGAAACCTACTCAAACATTAGAAATATTGAATGAAATTTTTTTATAATTTTGGAAAAAAAAAGTTGACATTTCAACGTAGTCGAAAGAATTTTTATTTTTTATATTTTTTGTAAACAAAATTATTTTTGTGAACCAAAGAGAAAATATAATTAACTAGGGATTCAGGTTCGATAAGCAAATATTTTCTTCCTAATATTATATTAAAATTATTAATTATATGAAAATTTTAATTTATGAAGAAAATTCTATCATATTTAAATCGATATTCGTAAGAAAATTTTATTATATTTAAAGAGATATTCGTAAGAAAATTCTATCATATTTAAAGAGATATTCGTGGGAAAATACTACCAAAGTTTAGGATTTTAGAAAATGCAACTAAAGATGGAAAGTATCATTAAAACATATGTAAATACAAATATAAAAACCAGTATAACTTCTGAAAAAATAAGACTTTGCAACAAAGTTCAAAGAAACTTATTCAAACATTAAGAATATCAAACAAAAATAAATTTATAATTTCACAAAAAATATTGGCTTTTCAACGTAGTCATCTACCTTAAAGAAATTCCGTTATTTTTTCTCAAATAAATTTATTTTTATAAACCAAGAAGGAAACATAAATAAGGAGAGGTTTTAGTTCGAATAGTAAAACATTCTTTACCAGTAATTATATTTGACATTCCGATAAAAGTAATAAACAAGTAATAGTGAATTCAAACTAAAATAAACTCTAGTAATATTTAGAGTCCAGTCTGTCGGATTTCTAAGACACAGCTTGAGTAACATCAATGCAAAGAAATAAACTGAAACAAAACAGAAGAGAAAAATAACAAAGGATAAGGAATGTTAAAATGTCAAAGGATGAAGTTGATTGTTATATTGAATTATTTTTTTCTTTTAACAAAATAAACCGCTTAGCTGCATTGCATTAACACATGGGAAATCCAAACTACATTTTTCAAAGTCGAAAGAAACTTTGTTGCTGGAAATGTTGCTAAATACTCAAAAAACATGACAAGTATTTTTTTTTGCTAAAATAAACAGAAAAGGAAAGGCAGCCACCAAACCAAACAAAAAAAATACATATAGAAGTACGAGATCTGTAACCTTGAAAACTGGAAATAAAATGCTGCATCCTTTTGATAGAACCTACTCTTCTCTTGCTTTTACTTTAAAAGAGAAGGAATGATTTACAAAGTAATCCCCTCACACACACAAAAAAAACAGACGCTCCGAAAATACTTTTCCTTTATCCTGCAACCTTCTTTAAATTGCGAGCGTTATTTCTGCACATAATAAAAAATAACAATATATTCTTGCGTAATTTTTCAATAAACTAATATTTTCTGAGAAAAATTGCATGCTCAAAGAAATAAACGAACTTTGAAAACTTAATTGTAGTTTTCACATCAATAAATATGAAATATTTGATATTTTCATGCATTTAAATGTATTCGTTTTTTCTAACAGCAAAACAAATATATATATATATATATATATACATAATAAGTCATTTTTCCATTTTTGAAAAAGAAGTGTGTGCGTGGTTGCATATGTATGTGTATTTGAAAATAATGAACAAGCAAAAGAGGAAATACATGTCTAAATATAAAAAATAACGAAAAAGAAAAGAAGTCGAAACCGTCGTGAAGAAAAAAAAAATCCTAAAACATTATTGAAAGGGCATCGATCTTCTTTCTATTAATATGAAATATATATGTCATTACTTATTATTATTCATCACTTCCATGAAGCAAAATTCTTCATTAGCTTTGGGACTGTTAGAAGAAGCTGCATGTGTTTGTGTGTGTGTATGTGAACAAGTTTAAAAACCCTTTAGATATTCAACAGCAAAAATTTTTATTTGGTGTTTGATAAATCTCAATGTTTCAGTGATCCTTTAATTCATACAATAGAATTATTAGGATAATGTGTAAAAGTAACAATTTTTGAGAATAATGTATTGAAGATCTTTATTATATTATGAATATCCTTCTCCAAAAAATGTCCATTCCTTTCCAACTAACAATGCAACTAAAAAGATAACGTTTAGATGCGGGAAATTTAGTATTTATTATTATTAATCAAAAACTAAAGCTACAGCGAAACATGAAGTATGTCTTTTAAAATATCAGTAATTATCTGTATGTAATTCAAAAACGGAAGATACGGTGTTGAAAGATACTGTAAATTTTAATTCCTTTAAATTGCATTAATGATGTTGCTTTGTATCAAAATTTGATATAGATCTACCTCATTACTTTCTATGTCACATATGTTTGCGAAGGAATATTACCCTAATTTCTTTTTTAGGTCATAACTATTT
The DNA here is from genome assembly GCA_026543865.1 of Argiope aurantia. Taxonomy (NCBI): domain Eukaryota; kingdom Metazoa; phylum Arthropoda; class Arachnida; order Araneae; family Araneidae; genus Argiope; species Argiope aurantia. The sequence goes on along the minus strand of JAPMOR010032985.1, from coordinate 404,082 downwards.
CTTTACCTGTACCTTTATTATTATCTGTGCTTCTAACATTCTTGTACTCTTGATATTCAGAAAATTATTATAAGTATATTCAGACCACTTTCTCGTAATTCAGAAAAAAATCGACTGTATTTTTTAATAATATTGAAAGGCAAAAATTCAAGCAAATATATCTCGACAAAATCAAGTATTTTATGTGCTCTAAAATTGTCTCCTACCCATTTTATAGAAGTGGAAAGGAGAAACTCGAACTGTCTGCAATATAACTCAAGGAATTGTTGAAATCCTTGATGCATAATTATTCTCCAAAAATTAAAAAAGAGGAAATAAAATTTTCATTAATCTGAAATATTAGAATTGATTTTTATATTGGTAAAAATGACATTTTTAATGGGGAATTTCCCTTATTAAAAGAAGATATAAGATTGACTTGAAACCAAATATGACTAATTGACTGATTAATGTATATAACATAACAATAATCAAGTAATGTAATTTGCCTTAAAGATCTAATTGATTTTCGTAATATGGAAAAACTAACCTTTCTATTGCATAGATAATATATGAAACTTGTTGCTAAAAATAAAATTTTATTATTTCCATTTCATATAATTTATATAATTTAAGATTTATGAATGGCGTTTAACTAATCATTGTTCTACTCAATTTAATTTATAATCTTTGATATATAATTTTTAAATATGAATGATAAAATATCCATTTTAGATTGGTCGACTTGAGAAAGATTAGCCAATAATTGGTGGAAGTGCCGTTCAATGTTTCAGAGATATCTTTATAGATATAATTAATAAATATGAAGGGCTGTAAAAAAATTACAATTTTAATTTTCTTATTTATTGACAGCCTAAACTACAGTTCTTTATGTCTTTGATTTTTTTTCAATTCTAATTTTATGTCTATATTTAACTATTTATAAATTAGTTAGTAGACTTTGATTAATGAGGATGTTCTTTGTTCTTAACTCTGAACAATGGAAAGTACAGACATTAATTATACACTGATTAAAAATAATCATATTTTGAGTAAAAATTATTATTTTTTTTCAATAAACATCATTAGCGGTTTATGTTATATCAACATAATTCCTTATTTTACTTCTTCAGATTATTTTCGAGATTTTTTTTCATATATTATTACTATGTGAGAATATGATTTTGTTTTGTTCAGGGGTTTTGAAACTCGAAATCGCGTAGGCAGTGAATGAAGCATAAATGACAATTTTCAATATTATCTTTTAATAGAATATATTTTTTACCTGCTTTTACCAGTATTGCATTATTATTATGTATGCTTCTTTGACAGCAGGTGCTTTTCTAAAAGGTGGGCATAGAACTATGATATCATAATTGTTGTTTCATCTTAAAATTGGTCGAGGTCCAAAACTTTGTTTGCCAGCTAGAAAAATTGAAAAATGAAAGTTTAAAAAAAATTATCATGATATATATTTATATATATATAAGGATAGAGCCCGATAGAGAAGTCACATGATTGTTTCAAACCGGTTTAAACTGGTTAGACAAATGACTTAAAAAATAATAGTTTTTTTACATGATAACTTGAAATTTGTGATAATAGATTTCATTTTTTATTTTTTGACTAATATGAATGGTTTCTGGCAAAATAATAATGATTATCCTTTATAAGTTCTAATAATTGCTTCTATTAAAATTTATATTGAATTGTGAACGTTTCCTTTTCAGTTGCTATATTTTCAATTAAATTGGATTGAAACAAAAAGAGGCAAAATTTAATTTTCGCATTTTTCTAGCCACTTTTGTGTGTAGATTGCACGATTAATCCTTGCTAATGGTTTTTTTCCCAGCAATTACTGGTGTCCAGCAAAATAATCTACGTATAGTAAAAAAATGTCAAAAATGTAAGAACATATTGAATATCTGTAATACAAAAATAATAAAATATTATCTCATTTATGTTTTTTTCTTTCGTTACTTGACTTGAAGCAGCATGGCTAAGGTGCAGTATTGATGTGGTGTGCAAGATATTTTTGTTTCCAATAATCTAATTAAAACACTTTAATTCTTTGAATATATACATAATAAATCTTATGTAAACGCAGAGGATTCGTTATGATTTAATTTAACTAATAATATAGAAACAAAAAATAATCATTTGCTGAACTGTGCAGTAAACAGATATGTAAATGCATTGTTAAAAATTAAACTATTTTTGTTGTTGCTGAAGCTTCACAGTTCTACAACAGAATAATAAATCAATAATAATATTTTATGTAAAGAGAGATTAATGTTTCTTTATTATATTCCCAAGAAAAATAAATTAAAGAAAAATTATCATTATGCTGTAAATAATTGTTGATATCTTTATTATTTGTTGATATTTTTCATTTTTATCAAGAATTTAAATTTCTACACAGAAAATTTGAAATAAAAAAAATCGAATAATCCAAAAGAAGAAAAATATCTATTTTTACTACGAATATTTCAGGATTTAATAAAATGATCTTTGGGTCTCAGGCATTCATTTAATTCGGTATTGTTCTCAAATAACATTAAATCTCAAAAACTTTCGGTATAAAGATAGTCCAAGAAAATATATAGATGATATTCTTGTTACAATCATTCATATAAATCCCCTTTATAATCTTTAAATATGTGTCATTCTTAACGTAATGTATAAAATTTAAAAATAATTTTCTCTCATTGTGCTGAAGACAGTTTAATACCAAGTGCAACGCGAAATAAAATCGTTTGTCTTTCATAAATGTGGTTTTTCATGATTCGATATTTTCAATTTAAAATAAAATAACAAGGTTTCTTTTTTAAAAAATTCCGATACAAATTTGACGAGTAACTGTCAAACAATAATACTTCAACAATTAAAATATTTGCTTACAAAGTTAGGTTTAAATAACTACTAATAATATATCATTATTAAACACTGATAACGTATGTTATTCATTTAAAAATAGAAACAGTGCTAAGTCAAGGTAATAAATAGTTTATATTGAATATCATCAGATAATAGTATAAAAAATTAATAATTATTTATTGAGTTAAATGAAATATTAAATTGAATTGAAGAAAGGCTTTATAACTTTGTTTATTATTGAAAATCATCAATAACTAACCGCAAATATAAAAATATAATCATTCCTTCAACAACTTCAAATAATTTTCAATAAGAAAAAAAAATCAGATATGAATATTGCTATAAATATGGAAATAAAAAAATTCGAATGAGAAAATTAGTTTAATTTGTTATTATTATTGTAATTATATTTTTCTAAAACATGGTGCGATAAAAACCTGTGTAAGCAGGATGAATTTCTTTTCATTTTTAAACGATAACGATTAATAACGATTAATTGCTGCCCAATATTTAATGAGAAAAAATCAGTACTTAATCGAAATACATATTACCATATTTTCAAATGAATTATTTCAGATATTTAACAAAAATATCCACATTCAGGATTTCTTTATTTCTTTCCTGTATACTTCAGGATAAATCAATAATTTTTTTTGTGGATATTTTTTCATTCTAGAAAGACAGATTGTCACTTTATCGTTTGTTCATTGACTTTTCTTATTTAAGGAGAATATCTGGATTAAAAAAAATATTTTGCTCATTATTATTGATGCTATGATTGTTTATACTTAGATAGTCCATTGAACTACCTTTGCAGTCGGTATTATATTTTTTATACAATTTTCAGTTATTTGGTCACTATTTGCATTTCATTTTATTGCCATTTATGTATGATTTGATAGAAAAGAGTATAAATTAGTAGAAAAAAAGTAAAAAATAAAATACCTGATGGACACCCACAGTCCTTTTTTATGCTCGAAAATAACTGCTTCATTTGAATGACTGATGTTCATTGATAGACAATTTTTATTTCTAATCATTTATATTTTCGCCGAATCTGTACTACTTTTTTCTCGTGAAGTAGTAAAGAGTTGTTAGTAAAAAAGAGATTGAGCTATTGAGAAAAGAGATTTTTAAAGAGATTTAGAATATTTTTTTCTAAAGAACAAATCCTGGTTTAGTTCTAAAATCTGATTTATCTCAAAATGAATAAATTCTTGATAACGAAAGTTAGGCAACTTCAACAGAAGAACGCATATTTCTAATCGATATTGCGTAAAGCGGTTTCTCTTTTAATCATAAAATAAAATTCTTTTTTTAAAAAATGCAATACGCAATTCATGATAAACCAAATTCACATATTTCACTTCGAACAAGTAAAAGTCAACGGAAAAAAAAAGAATTCAAAAGCAAAGTAAGATAATTGGAAAAAATCAAGAATTTCACTCTTTTTCAAAACGATCCAAATATGCGAAATTAGGAAGCAGTAAAATGAGAAGTTGTGTGGACTGCAGATCTAACTAATATTCTTCACTTAGGGTGACGTTCGAAGTGGAAATTATCGAAAGAATTTTCGAAACCAAGAATTCTTTTATTATTAAGTTTAATTCTTGGGAATTTCACGATTTCGTGGAGATTCTTCCTAAATGAAACGATTCTATAATTCGCATAAAAGTTGACAGGATTTAAATCTTAAGCCGATACTCGATCTTCATTCGAACATACATTTAAACGATCGGACGCTTTATTTTTAAAGGTATTTCTAACAAAAAAATTTATTGCATAGCATGCGGACTAAATTTTATTTATAGAAAGATGTTTAGCAATCAATTAAAAAAAATCATGAGATATTAAGAGTATGATCTTGAACCAGCAGGAATCGGAGAACTGCGTAGAAAGAAATTTTTTCCTGTTGTAGAGATCTGAAACAGGTTTATTAGAAATAACTGTGATTTGTTATAAAGAAAATTAAAATAGAAAATTAACAACTGTGTCAAGGAAAGGTATCTATCTCATTTTTATAAAATTTAACATAAAAATCATATTAACTGTAAAATGTTTTTTATAGTAGATATTATACTGGCAAAAGTTTTGACTAATGGATTTTCATTTGTAAATGTTAGAGGGAAGTAGACACGTTAATGAAACGTCGGAGAACATCCAGTGTGTCAATTTGCAAAACCATATCGTATTAATGGAAGAAATCTCATAATTGATCATTTGTTTTAAACCAAACGTTATGAAATAAAGGATTTAGCCTCGTTGAATCTGTGAAACGCATTAGTAAGAAATTCCCAAATAATTTAAGCTCAAAAAGAGATTGCATAGTATTGAAAAAAAAATTCACTAGCAGTATAGTGTCATTCTGACGGCAAAACATATATGGATGTGATAAAAATATAAAATTTAGTGACTAATATGTAAAATATTGTTTTTTACCAAACACATCTTGAAAATATTGTGACTTTTTGTCATTTAATAAAAAAATAACATGATCCTTCATCATCTTTCAGAGAATATATCATAATGCATAAGTATAATGTTGTCTTTCTACTTTTCATGCAATATATTTTTTCTATTGGATACCTAATTTAAAAATGTATTTTTAACGTATATGTAAAAATGTATTTTTAACTTACACTCCTTACATAAGATATAAAAAATGTTATAGTTTCTGTGGAATGTGATGAAATCAATATTGAAATATTTTTCAAGTAGAAATAGGATTACTCTTAAAAGCTCTTTCATCTTTCCTTTCGATTACTGTCCTTTGTAAAATAAGAACATGTATTATCTTAATATCTTATAAATAAAATAAGTCGTTCACAGAAAAATCTGTGTGAGTACAAGGCAGGTAAAAAAATTTCTTTTTTTCCCTAGATGCTTCAAAAGAAGTTTCACAACATGACATTTAAATTTTTAAAATATATTTGCAAGAAAATGCTACATAATACTTATAGAAATTTTTCTCGAGTTTCATTATACATTTTAAAGAACGTTACAAACAATAAATTATTTTTTCCAAATTTAAATACATTTTATATAAATATACGTCGTTGAGTATCGTGGCTTAAGCAGCATGTTTTTTGTTACTTGGACAGGAAAAATGTGCTGTTATGTTGTGAATTATGGCACTTTACAACTCAGCTGACAGTTAGTTGCCTGTTAGCGATTTAAGCCGAGTGAACGTCTCTTGTTTTTTCAGTAGCGCCAACTAGGGAAAAGAGTACGATTTAGATAATCACGTATCAGAACTCTCTTTACAGGGCGGACTTGCATGCATTTCATTCAATCATCTACGTATCGTACCTTAGACCTGAATCAGAAAACGATCACCTCTAAACCAGGACCCCCCAGTGGTATTACTCTCGATATGGAGAACTTCTTGGACCACGACAGATTTATACTTGCGCCAGCCACCACACACACGAAGAGTCTTCGGCCGGTCGGGTTCGGACTCACAACCTAAAGGATGCGAGTCGAACGCCCTGCCAACCAGGCTATCCCGACTTGAAATAAAAGGTTTAAACACACACACACGCATATCTATATATATATTCACGACAGTAAATCCCCATTCTCAAAGGAGACGTAATCCTTATTAGAAAATGTCTTGAATATTTTTCATGTTTTATAAAAATATCCTTTTTTTAATTATTTAAAACGATACACTCACAAGTATAATAATTCACCTATTATCAGACATTCATAATTACTGATAAATCTTAACTTAATGACATAAGCTTATTTTTATACAAACCATCTATTATTAATTTTTCATGCATTCGTAGCTACAAATCAGTGTGTTGAAAAGGAAGATTTAAAAAAATATATACATATTTTCGCAGATAATGCTTAAAAAACCATCAATTACTGAGATATAATTGTTTCTATATCAAAATGAACTGCATTTAAGTTTGTTTCCAAAATTAATGAAAATAATTAAATTTAAATTAAAAGAAATTTAGGGAGAAGTATCGAATAAATGAACACATTTTTACACATTTCCATAAAACTTTTCAAAGTTGATGAGTAAAATAAATTCGTACATAAGGCATGAAAATATCACCACATTAGTGGTATATGCAAAGCTTATTTCAATACATAATTAAGGAAAATACATACTACCCTAATAAGATCAATTTCATGGAAGATGTATTTAAGAAATTAATACAAATGTTTTCCTGTTATTATTAGTAATTGATATGTTTACATCATCTCTGATCTTCAGAGATCACAAATATCTGGGAGGTGAATGCCAATTTGAATGATAATTAGGATGTAAACAAAGAATCTGCAAACATTTCTTGGCAATTTTCTATAGAAGTTTGAAAAGGAAAACACCAAAAAAATTTAAAAGGGTATCGCAGCGATTGATTTTGATAAAAATAAAATTTCGTATGTAATTAGGAGGAAGTTTCTCACTGCATATATTTGTTTCAAAATGTTACTAACTTGTAAATGAGAAGTTGTTTATAATCTCCTAACTTTTGCAGTCATGCATACCAAATATTCCTTGAATAAATGAAAAGTTATTTTTATTACAGACAGAATTTGTCTCTAATTCCAAACTCCCAAATTTTTTTAACTTCCTCATACATCAATAAGATCTCATTAGTATTCTTTGGTTCATATTCTATTAATAGATTTCTGCTTTATCATATTTTGTATTATTAATGGAACGTTCTGAAATTTTTAATAAGAATGAGTTTAATGGTTTTATTAGAGATTAACTGCTTTCAGAGCCAATCAGAATGTAGTAATGTTTTTAAAGCAGAAAAATAGCAAAAAAAAATAAAGATTTAGTCTTTAAAAATATTGAATTCCATGATATTATTTTCATCATATATACGTAAGGAGATCAATTTTATTTCATTTTGAAAAGAAATTAATCTTTCTTAAAGCACATACTGTCAAAAAAATAGCAAGGAATTTATTACTGTTCGTAATTTATAAAATTTAAATTCAATGTAAAGTGTCATTTGATTTGGAAGAATATTCTCTGAAAAAATATGCAAATTCATTCTCATAAAGGATCATCTGCATATATATATATATACAGTGTCTCACAAAAGTGATGGGACACTTGTGCTTTACAAAAGAAAACTGTAATAAAATAAATAAATAAACATGTACAAAAAATTTTTTGGTGTGTTTCATATTTAAAGTTAGTAACAATTACTACATAGCATACATTTTGTCAAAATATTAAAATATTAATTTAATAAAAATACAATTGTTTAGAACGGAGCAAAAAATGGCTCACATAAGTGATGGGACACTTACTTTTCCATCAAATATTTATCCAAAAATTTTACTTTTTAAAATGTTTTAATATTTTGTTGGATTTCCTTTTACTTTTAAAACCGAGTTTAATCTTCTTGCGATGGATTCCATTAATTTTTTTTGTGATTTCTGGAGTGTTTTTACCCCATTCTTCTTGAAGCACCGATTTTAATTGTTGTTTTGAAGAAATAGTGTTTTTGCGAATTCTTGATTCCAATTCTTGCAAAATATTCTCTATGGGATTTAAGTCTGGAGATTGTGGTGGTGTTTTTATTATTTCAGGACAGTTATGCAGCAGCCAGAGTCTAACGTTCAAAGCAGTGTGCTTGGGGTCATTGTCCTGGTAGAATTTAAAATCATTATGGAGGTTCAAATTTCGGGCTGAAGATTTCAAATTTTGCTTTAAAATGTCAATATACTTGTACTGATCCATTATACTATCAATAAAAACAAGATTACCAATTCCAGCGGACGACATACACCCCCATACCATAACTCCTCCACCACCATGTTTTACTGTTGGCACCAAGTTCTGTTTGCGAAATTCTTCCATGGGTTTTCTCCACACCAAGATTCTACCGTCAGAACCAAATATATTAAATTTACTCTCATCAGCAAATATAACTTTATTCCAGTAATCAGAATTCTTATTTATTTTGGATTTTGCGAAAGCTAGTCTGAGTTTTCTGTTCTTTTCACTTACGAAGAATTTTTTCCTGGCTACTCTACCGTGATATCCAGCAGATCGAATTACCCTTCTAATAGCCTCAGGATTAACAATTATTTCATATAATGCTTGTAAATCAGCAGCAACTTTAGGAGCACTCTTTCTTGGATTTTTTTTTTTTTAATATTTCGAACGATAATTCGCTTTATTCCATTGGATAGCTTTGATGGTCGGCCAGGTCTTCTTTTATCCTGAATAATATGATTCTTTTTATATCGTTTAATGATTTTGAAAACTGTTGAATGACTCAAGTTAACTGTTTCAGCAGTTTTTCTAATAGATTTTCCACGTTTAATATGCAAATTAATAACTAATTTTCGAATTTCAGGCGAAGTTTGTTTTAGTTTAGCATTCATGATTGCATGGAGATAAAAAACACAAAAATTCCAAAACAAACTGGAGAGAAATATTGCAGACGATTTTATAAATTATTGCCAATTGCTTGTGAGTAAAAATAAAACCACCAAAAAAATTTTTATTGCTTATTTCAGACGATTTTGGTTGCATATCTAATGGTGTCTCATCACTTAATGTGAGCTATTTTTTGCTCCGTTCTAAACAATTGTATTTTTATTAAATTGATATTTTAATATTTTGACAAAATGTATGTTATGTAATAATTGTTACTAAATTTAAGTATGAAACACAACCACAAAAAATGTTTACATGTTTTTTTAATTATTTTATTACAGTTTCCTTTTGTAAAGCACAAGTGTCCCATCACTTTTGTGAAACACTGTATATATATTTGCGTAATTTCCAAAATTTGAAATTGTAACTCTTATGTTTCGTCTATTAATTGATTTTGCGTCTATTAATGAGAAATCCCCACATAAAAATGTTTAGAAAGATCGGAGTAATTCGGACGATTCAAAATAAATGGAGAAATATGAAAAAAAAAAAGATTTAAGGCTATCTGAATATACGCAAACTTAGTAAAACGATCATTAGCTGCTTTCAGAACCAATCAGAATGTAGTAATGCTTTTAAAGCCAATCAGCCAGCTTATACTTTACAATAACTTTACTCTAAATTATTAATGTTTTCATTTAATCATAAAGTTATTAACAACGGAACAAGACTAAATAAGATTTCGAAATCTAGGGTTTTCTTTACATTTTTATTGCAAATAAATAACAAATAAACTGTTTTCTGCGGGATAATACTTAAAATAACCAAAAAAAAATTGATTAATTTATCAGTTAATTAAAAGCGTTTGGAGCAGACAAAAAAGAAAATTAAAATATTTATTTTGTTAATCACTCCTTTATAATGGAAACATTCGTTCTCTCTTACACATACACACAATACACTCACACAAATAAAATACGCTATTGATTTGCCTGTTCACTTTAAGAGTTTTTTTCATACTAAATATATATTTTTTATTGAAAGTCTGTTATATAAATAAAATAATTATAGAAACGTTTACAAGCTTTCGTTTAATTATTTTTTTTACAATGGCTATTTTTAGAAGTCTAATGGTACATTATACATGCAATGGTGTTGCACATAAGGTGTTGTTTTTGTACTATATTAAATATCGTTTCATTTATTTATAAATCTCACTATACACATTTTTTACTTAATAAAAATTTTACTCCTGCAGTATTTTCCGTTAATTAAAAATCTCATAAATTCTTTATTCAACCCTATTTGGCTTCCATTTGTATTAAATGAAACTTGCAGGAGATCAATAAAATATAACTTCAAATATAATCTGGCTAGAATTCGATTGCTTATATCGATTTTTCCCTTTAATCTAAGTATTAAGTATTTCTTTCAAAGGGAAAAATATCATTTCAATTGAAAGTAACGCTGAATGATATGCTTTGTCTTCCGATCCATTTTTATAATTATTTTATTCCTGCCAATGAACCCTTTTGAGAAAATGAGATGCCGTTTCAAAAAAAGTGAAAATCTTTCTATTATGAGAGCTTCTGAATATTGCAGAACATCTTGAAGACTATTTGGCGGAAATTAGTAAAATTTATGATAATGTTTTATTTCTTTCTATTTCTATTGACATCAAAATTGTAATGAGTTTCCATTGAAAATTTTTTAATTTGCGAAATTAAAAATTAAAAATATGCTTTCATGTTTTTCAAAGTGTATTATTTTACTTACTTTATATTTTTACGTTAATTAGGAATTATTGTCAAAGTTTTCTGATATTTTGAAATATATTTGAAAAGCAAGAAATCTCAATAAACTTTCGGAATTCAAATTTTTAATTACTTATACTCAAAATGACAAAATATGCTTTTTTTCGAAATTAGAAAATGCCACATTATTTGAGCTATTTTAATTCAGGGAGTTTAGATATATTTGCGAAATCGGGGGAGGTTACTTACAAAATTTAAATAAGAGTAATTGCAAAATTTAAAAGTTATTACAAAATTTTTAAAAAATAAAGACTGAATTTAAATAAAAGTAAATACGGAGAGACATTTAACAGCGATTCTCAAACTTTAGGGCGTGCCCCCCGAGTACACTAGAGGGGGGGGGGACGAGAATATCCAAAAGAAAATAGTATTTAAAAAATTGATTAACTGACTGAAAGGAAAGAAAACAATGCACAAAGAAAACAAAATACATTTCGACATTATTTAATAACTCATTAAAATAAAACAATTTACTAAATAAAAACAAATTTTATAATTATTAGTGACTTCCTTGGGCCTGTCTTGCAGAGCAAAGATTTTCGAAGGATAGCTTAGTGTTAGAAATAGCCACTCTCAGTTCGGTTTCTATATTTTGTCTTCAAAGAAGCCACAACAGAAAATCCAGTTTCACAAAGGTAGGATGTTGAAAATGGTAATAGAATGCGAAATGCCCTTGTTTTTAGTGCACAAAAATCATCCTCTTTTCCTGCCCAAAATTGAAATAGTGATTTAATTATTAAATTGTCTTTCACTTGTCGTGAAATCTATGATTTTTTCTTCTTCATCAATTGAGAGTCCTTCGGGAGTCTTATGAAATGGATCCCTAACCCACTCGTAGCTTGCTATCTTTTTGTCGCCAGCAAGAAAATACTTTTTCAAATTATTTGCCAGCATGGTTAAATGATTTTCAATGTTTACAAAAACAACTTTTACATGTTTTTCTTCAGCCTTATAAGTTTTAGTACAGTCATCCACATTTGCAAGCATTGTTAGGCGTTTTAGCTTTATATTTCTGCTCCAAAATTCCAGTTTTCAACAAAAATCATTAACTTTATCACTCGTTTCCAACATATGTGTATTTGCCCCTTGGAGTTGAAGATTCAAGCTATTTAACCATTTAAAGGACCATTTTTTTCTAGTCATATTTTGTTAAAATATTTTTAGGCTTGAAATTAGAATAAGAAAAGGGGTTCATTTAGCTTATTAGATAAATTTAAATTGATTAATTAATTAATTTGGTTAATTAATAATTAAGTAAAAAATCAAGACACATCATTTTGTCTGAAATAAAGAACTGAAGTATCTAAGTTTCTGACTTACTAAAAAAATTTGTCAGAACTTATGCCAACCTGCATAATTTCATACAAAGATTGATAAATTTGGTGGGAAGCATACTTCCCACGACCCTAGAAAGAGTTAATTTATCGAATATATCTACCAAATAAACCATCGCGAAAATACTCGGTCTTCGTTCTGTTTTCTTCTTCCAGGAAAATGGCGATTTCTTCTCTAAATTCCTAAACAATTGCAAAAATTTCCCACGGGATAATCATCTTAACTTGCAATAAAATAGTGATGCTGAATGTACTGAACCCATGAACTTGCATTATAGAACATTTTCCTTCTTATGAAAAAATATTTGCTCTGCGCATGCTCGAGACAGCATCGCTCGTGTGGATTTCCTTCCACAAACATTACTTAATTTTTCTCTTTTTTTTAATCATGCTTCTGTTTTATTTCTTTTATTATTCGAAAAAATGTATTCCCAGTTTCTAAATTTAGCTCACCCCGTCTAAGTTAACTGTCATTAACGAATTTTTCTACTTTCACATTCCTTTAACGTTATCTCCCTGTTTGGCTTTCATTTCAAATATATTTTTCTGGCTTTCATTCGCTTCATCTGTTTACCACCCGCTTGGCAAAATGCCAGATGTCGTTTCTTGTCAACGTTGGTTCGCGTCTACTCTTGTTTTGGCAGTTAGTTAAAAATAATTTAAAAACAGAATCCAAAATACTCAATATACATTATTGCTGTATGTATTTTATTGAAAGTGGGGGGAAGGGCGATGAAAATTATGAGAGAAAATTGAGCTGCGAATTCTGAAAGGTTGAGAAAAGCTGCCTTTACATAAAGACCATATTTCTGATTCGTATAGGTATTGATAATTTTATTGCACGGTAATTGATTTTTCAATAAAGAATAGTTCCCTTTATTATTATTTCACTGACTATGCATATATCCCTTGGTTCATGGACCACTTCAATTTTAAAACTAAGAATTAGAATTTATTTATTAATTTCTAAAATAATTAGCCTCAAAATAATATTTCTGCATGATGGTACTAAATTTGTCCCAATTTATTTTAGTTCAAGGATTGCAGGGAATGTATAGAAGTTTATTTTTAATTCTGAGGGAAAATATGATGATTGCAATTCAAATATTTGTGCGAATTACAAAAATTCACGATTGAACCAACTATTAAGTTTTATAAATTATATTTGTTCCCTTTGGATGTACGAAATTCAAGCATGGTAATCCATTTGTAGAAAACAAACGGATTTGATGGCGTCCTGGCATAGGGGTAGTGCGTCTTCCTCGTGAGAAGGGTGTCCGGTGTTCGAATCCCGGTTCTGGTATGGTTGTTCTTCTTCTGTGTTCTGTCTGCGAGGTGTGTGAATGTTCTCCACCCCTAAAAAGGTGTTGTGAAAGCAAATGTGACTCATGAAGTAGCTGAGTCGTACTGTTGGCACAAGTTGGCTCTACTGAAAAAACGAGGGATGCTCTCTCGGCTTAAATGACTAACAGATAACTTTCAGAAAAAAATTGAAAGCTTGCTTCTGGAACAGAATATAATCCACTATTCAACAAATTAGGATTATGAATGTATTTTTGAAAATCAGGAGAAAGGTTAAAATATTTTTGCTCTGAAGTATCCAAAACTATTAATGACTGATTAAAAGAAGAAATATTTGCAGAATTTTCATGCGAAAACTTGCACTTGATGTTTCATTTACAGATCTATGAATAAATTATTTGCTTATACTTACGGTTTCTTCTAGAAAATTGCTTGCAAATTCTATGAGAAATAATATAAATATGTTTTTGAAACAAACACGTGATCTAAGCAAGCTCAAAAATTGTCTTAAAAATTCTGTATCGTAATTTCGAGTCCACGGAGTGAAAAATGAACTATTTTAACTATGTAGAGGAAATCCAGAAGTGAAATTTCAGGAAGATTTGAAAAGTAATTAAACACAACATCAGGGAAAATTTTAAATTACTGAGCTATTAGATTATTGTTAGGGGCTTAAATTATACTGTAATGAAGGTATCCTGGTGCAAGAATATTCCAAACAAATTGTGAAAAATGACAGAAATTGTTTCACTGTCAAAGATAATAACTTCTAATCATCTATTGAACCTTCGATTTAAAATGTTACATGTAAACTAAGTTTTTTTATTTATTTTTCTCTATAAAAATTCAACAAATTTGCAAAATAAGTGCAAAATTTCTGAAAAAAGAGATGCTTTCAGGTACAGCGAACCAAAGATATCATTTAAAAATGTAATGCAACTTGAAATTTTTTACAAGCCTGTATATTTTCTCGAATGCCTTGAACAATTTTAAAGTGAGTTAGTTGCAGAGTTGAATCTTTATTGTAATGACATATGTGAGAAATAAAATTTTTTATCCTCAATGTCTTAGGTAAGCACTACATATTTTTCATGATGTTAAGAGATGAAAATTACACGTTTGATTATCGTATATCAATTATCTGCAATATGAAATATTAAAAAGCAGAAAAATTATTGTTAAAGCATGGCACTAAATATCAATGATTAGTCATCACATCTGCAAGCATGCAATAAGTAAAAAAATGAAAGTAAAGTGAAAGATGAAATAACAATGAGTAAAGGATGAAAAATAAATTTCATCATCAGTGTCTTAGATAAGCAATGCATATTTTTCATTACATTAAGAGATGAAATTTAGTGATTGTCTTATATCAGTTTACTACAATATGGAAAATTAGAAAGCAGAAAAAAATCTGTTAAAGCATAGCACTAAATATCAATGATTATGCATCATACCTGCAAGGATGTAATAAGTAAAATATATTGTTTTATATTCATTTTGCAAACGTTTTGTAACCTACTTTTCTCCACGTTAAATAAACGATTAAAAAGTGACCTATCTTATTTAGATAATTTATAAAACGCAATAAATTATTTAGTCAAATATTTAAACTACTAAATTTTTCATACTTTGAAAATATGATTAAACATTACTCAAATCAGTTTCTTACTCGCTACTGGAATTTCGATAAACTTGCAGGATATTAAGAAAATCAATAACGTTAATTTAACATCGAATAACTATCGCATCTGTAGAATAGAAATATTGATAAAATTATTCCATGTGCTCTATTAAATTGCTAAAAACTATTCTTTGCTTGGAATATTCAGCAAAGCAAGAAGCGCATTCTCACTTTGAAACAATTAAAGCCATGGTAGGAATTTAAACGTATTTTTAATAAATATAATTGAAAGTGGGAAACATTTAAAATGAGGAGACAAATGAATATAAAATCAATCATGATGATAAAGATTTCAATATTCTCAGTGATTAAAAGTCAAATGCATTTCGAATGCTAAATAGATTATTACGAATCATTTGGAAATATAATTAAAAATGAAACTTTACAGAGTTTATGATAGTTATGAATATAATTAACCAAGAAAAAGATATAAGTTTTTGCATATTCTAATAGTAAACAAAATTTGTTTAGTTTCACTAATATCCTTTTGGGAATTTTCAGTTATAAGCTTTTGTTGCTTAATCTCTAACAAAATCTGCCATATCAAGGAACAAAAATAATATGGAAGTGAGCAACAGTAAGAACTTTCCTGTCCAGAATCAGTTGAGAATATATGATCCAAAAATTCACGTTTCATTGGACGTCAACCTCATACCCGCTAATGAGACATTATCTACTCCAACCACTCTCGAAAGAGCATCATAATTAAAGCTTTATCGCCATAAAAAATATACTTTTGGCTTGACCTTTTCAACACAACTAAATGGTAACACTAATTACACATACCGCAGAAAACAACACTTTGTTAATGCTACGATAAGATAGCAACACACTTGTTACCAACAGATAAAAAGAAAATATGCTTTTAAAAAACAGAATACAGGAGGTTTGCTGCATGAGTAAAGCTTTTCTTCTCCACTTTTTCTACGTTAAATTAGCCTAGAGCGGAAAATTCTTTTATCTAAAATGTTTCAACGCCATCCGAGATGATTAAATGCAGGAGATTGAAATGGGTTAGAATATGAATCACGGGGAAGAAATTATGGTCTCAGAAAACGCAATTAGGAAACTATGGAGAAGAGTGGCTTTATCTTGCAAGTGAAATGTGATTTGTCTCCCCAGTTGAGTCTTACTAAATATGTGATGGATTTGGAAATTTCTTTTGTTTCTGCTTTCCATATTTAATGCTGTAGTGAAAATATTAAAAGTACTATTGAGATTACAGATCTGTACATCATATTATTAGAATAATTTGAAATATGGAAAAATGTAAGAATTTTTTTTTAAAAAATTAAATCTACTAAGGCAAATTTCAAGTTATTATGTGATAGCAGTGGTATTTTAAGTCACATGGTATAAATCCGACAAAAAACATCATGTTCTTACAGGACTCATAAGAAATCACCAGCACTTAGAAAAACGATGGTTTTTGACCATCTCAAAATCAATCGAGTTTAAACGGTTTTAAACAATTACGTGACTATCAGATTATGCCTGCATTGATATTTAGAAAACGGTGGTTTCTTTTCATCTCTCTCTCTTCTCTCTCTCTCTCTCTCTCTGCATATATACATCTATATCTATACTTATAATAAAGCTCAATGTGTGTGTGTGTTGGTGCTCTACAGGCCAGACTATTCAGCCTACAGCTACCACATTTGGCACGTATATAACTTGAAGGCCGGGAATGTGCACCTGAGGGTTATTTTTTCGAATTTTTTAACTAGAATTGTGTTTATTTAGAAATTAAGTGAAATTTGGGCGTGTTTCTGCTATATTTTCCTAAAATATTACCGCACAAAAAGGATTTTTACATCCAGTTGAAGATCAAAAATTTATCTTTTAAATGAAACCAATGTTTTAACCTTAAAATTAAATTTCTATTTTTAATGAATTTTTATATAGATATTTTAATTATTTTTTTTTCAATAATTTTTTTTCGTATAAAAAAAAATTAAAATTAAGCACGTTTCGTATTCATGGGAAAAAATTAGCTTTTTTCAAAGTGTTGCCATCACATGGATTAAAGCTCCAACTAAAAACAAATTAAATCTTTTTGGAAATAAAATCTGCAAAAATATAATTTTCGGCACGTGTTTGTAGGAAATGAAACAAATATGAAATATTATTTTTTCTAAAAAATAAATTCAAGAAAAATTATTTTATGATCTTTTACACTCTCTAAATTATTAATCTAATAAATCAGTTTTATTTTAATACAAGTTTTGTTTACAGGCCACACCATTCAACCTACAGCTACCAAATTTGGCACATGTATACCTTGGAGGCCGGTAATGTACACCTCGGGATTATTTTTTCGAAATTTTGATTAGAATTTTATTTATATAAAAATTAAGCGAAATTTTGGCGTATTTCTGCTATAATTTCCGAAAATATTACCGCACAAAAAAGATTTTTACATCAAGTTAAAGATCAAAAATTTATCTTTTAAATGATACCAATGTTTTAACCTTAAAATTAAATTTCTGCTTTTAATGAATTTATAAATAAATATTTTAACTATACTTTTCAACAATTTTTTTCGTACGAAATAAAAAATAAATTTTAAGCTGCACGAGCACGTTTCGCATTCATATGGAAAATTTAGCTTTTTTCAAAGTGTTGCCATCACATTGATTAAAGCGCCAATTAAAAATAAATGAAATCTGCAAAAATATAATTTTCGGCACGTGTCTGTAGGAAAGGAAACATATATGAAATATTACTTTTTCTAAAAAATAAATTCAAGAAAAATTATTTTATGATCTTTTACACTCTCTATATTATTAATTCAATAAATCAGTTATATTTTAAGGCAAGTTTTGTTTAATATGAACAGGATATCCATTCAAATCAAGGCCACACACCTGATTTGTAAACCTATAGTTAGTCATAGATCTGCTAAAATGGTGTAAATGGAAAATGATTATACTTTATGTAACTTGATTTAATAAATGCTCTTATAAATATTGAATTTTTGATTTTACATTAAGCATCTGCTGTGGAAATTACGAATAAAAAATGTTCTTGAAACACTGATATTTTAAATAAAAAGAGATAATTTCCAATAAACTAAATCAATCACTTAAACTGACTGATTTATGAAAATTTGAATATCACAATTCAATAAAAAAAGAATAATTTTAGATTTTTCCATCGATTGTTTCAAAGAAAATACACCAATCAGCGCGCAGGTTTCTCAAAATTAATTGGCCTAAGATTATAAAAATGTTGAGTTTTTTTTAATTTTTAACATTCAAAGTCTTAGTTGATAGTGAAAAATAGAAACATTCATTCATTTATTTAAAATTTGGTGTGTCCAGAATATTTCTCAGATTATGATACCTTACTGCATTAAATTTAGACTTCATAATTTTTGAAATATATTTATAGGCCGGAACAAAATATTATTATTGATTTCATTTCAATCCTTTTGAAAGCAAAACTAAAAACTGAATTTTATGCTGAATCTGAGAAATTTTTGTTGAATTATTGTTTGAGATATTACATAAATTATGAAAAATATTTTGTAGTTCACATAAGACTTAAATACCGAGCGATTCTGTTTGCAATACTCATATTCAGTAATAATAATAAATAAATAAATAACAATAAAGATGATAAATAAGATAAAACGCTTGGTTTTATTTAAAAATATCTTTATTTTAATTGCAATTTCATCATTTCCACTTTAAATTAAAGTTGAAGTTTTACCGGAAATGACAACAAATTGTCAAAATATATATAGTAAATTGAAAGAAACGATCTAAACAAAAGTATAAGTTTGGTATGACTATCAAAATTTGAAGATAAGAAATGTTTTGTTTGAGAATCTATTAAGAGACTAGTTACTTAAAATATTTAATTGAAAACTGTAGTGAGCGGTAATAGTTGCGAACCAGCTGGTCGCCAAAGGCGGCTAGTATATATATATATATATATATATATCGCTATTTCGTGCTCATTCACGTTTTCTTCAGGGCGATGACTTCTTACTGCTCTTAATTGACCGAACAGGAGAATCGGGTACACGGCTGACATTCGCGTCAAGTTGTAATTTTTTTGGCAATAAGTCATCAGATATGTCAACAGTATTTATCCTTTTCTAATAACACTAAAAGCGAAAGATTGATCCCTCAAAAATGATAAATCGCCAATTTTCTGTCCATGCGTTTCTGTCCATTTGTAATATATTTACATAAATTTCTCAATTATTTTCAATAGAGAATAAAAGTTTGATTCGGTTATTTGCATTCCAAAGTGTATGAATTGAACTTATAGTTTCCTTCTAGTTCTTTGAATTACTTTCAACTTTTTAATTTGTTTTGTAACCATGTTAAAACTTTCTAGAAGTGATTTCGAAAATCTTCTGGGGGTTTCTTACTCTTTTTGTATCCATATATGAAAAGCTAAGACTCTCTTTTAGACTAGACAATAATAGATTTGTCTCCCCCTACAATCAAGGAGATTGTAATCGGATTATACATTGAGGCTAAGAATCAACAAATTTATTTGGCTGATACACTGCAGTATTTTGAAATATCATGAAGTTGATCCCATCTTTTAATTCTCAATCAGTAATATTTACATACGGACATTAAACCGTAGGAAAGAAATTTAATTGACAGTTAGTATTCTATTTTATAATAAAGAAACTTAAACCAGAGTCTTTTTTTTCTGTATAAACATCTCAAATATATGTTAACGAACAAATATTAAAAATATTATATACCTATAATGAATTTATATATTTTTCTAAAATTTAAATCTCGTACTTTTTGATAATTTAATCCCATTTGAAATTCCTGTAGTATTTGTAGTGTAGCTTATTTAATATTTTAGGATGATTGAAAAATTATCCATTCATTAATTGTAAATTTAAAATATACAATTCCATCAGTAACTTCGCGAAGATAATGTATTTAGCTATTTTTCTCACAATTTCTCTCTTATTTCTTCGATAATAAGTTATTTCAATATGATTCTAATTATTGAACATATTCTGAAAAATAAACTTTGATTGGATTCCAGGAGTTAAATCTGTACATATGAAACATTAACGTAAACGGCACAGAAATTATTCTTATCATTCATTACAAAATGACTACAGTAAAAGGCAAATAAATATTTACACGAGCTCTCAGCTGCTTCGTTGAACGTTTTTAAAACTTAACTTAATACTTCGCTAATTAATAGGGAAGCAACATATTATTAGAAATTCTCTGAATAAGGCAGCCAAAATATCCATTGCCTTCTGTCAAATGTATCAAGTTTTAAAAGAAATCAAGAATATGTGCCAAACTGAAAATTTAATAGGGAATGGAAACAAGTTCAACCATGGTTAGATTCACAATCGCTATAATCTAATTTTTAGAAATTAATGGCCTTATCTTCCAAAATTATGATCTCACGAAAAATGTTTGTACATTCACTTAAAACTAAAATAATTACATTTTTAACTATACTTATTTCAGTTTTTTCACAATTTTTAAAAATTATTTGAATTAAATTTTAATATTTAATTTAGTAATGAGTCTGTAAATTTTTTTTTGCTGTTAGGAGGAAACTCAAACTAATTTTTCAATCCATATTCAGATTTCAAACGTGTAAAGCCGTTTCTCCTTTGTTTAAACTAAAATCTTAAAAAAAAAATGTGTTTTTTTTTTTACTTAAATTCCGTAATAGTCTTTCCACTTTCTCTTTTATTTCTTTGTATATATACTTTTTGATTTACACTCAAAATACTTTGTAAAAGACAGGTTCAACTAAATTCATGTTTTTCAATTGTATCAAATTACATGAAATTTTTAAAAATACATAACATATTTATCTTTTATTGTTTAATGGCGGCGTCTTGGCCTGGGGGTAGCTTGTGTTCCCTGTAATTTGGACGTTCAGGTTTGAGTCCTGGATCCGGCATGGTTGTTCTTTACCTTGTGTTCTATCTGTGCGGTGGGTGAAAGAGACCTCTCTCCCTGTAAAAAGGAGTTGTGCAAAAGAGTGTGTGAGTGTCATCTTCATGTGAGCTAGAAATTAGACTTCTGCTCTCGGGTGCTCAGTAGCCTTTATCCTCAGAAGCTACTGCGCAAGCTCGTCTTAAATAGCTGACTTCATCAGCGGGCTTGTCTATGGCAAGTGTCATAGTTAACAACAGTTCAAAATATCAATAATCCAGGTCGCCAAAATCGGCTATTGCTGTAGTAAATCATTTGCATATTTTTTAAGGAGAAGATAGTGCGAAAATGATGGGACTATGCAAATCATGAAAAACTGGGTTCATAAAAAAAGGAAAAATATAACAAATTAGTACATAGTGCCAGAAAATATAACACAATTTTAATTTTCTGTGCTTTCTTCAGATAAATGTATAAAGTAAATTGTGTACTTATATTAATCTACTTTTATTCTTCAGCTTTCTTGGCTGATCTTTTGAATCTTCTTTTAAGGCATTAAGGACCGCAAAAATTCCGTAAGGCATACGCCTGGGACTGCAAGAATTTGGAAAAACTTATGTATGTTTTAAAATCTTTATAACTTCATTGTTTATGAAACAATAACAGACGGGCGCGCGATACTAGAAAATTCGTGAGTGAAACTTAATATGTTAGTTTGCTTATATGTCCTATTATGGGTATGGATTTGCTTAAAATGCAATTAATTTTCTTTTTGTACATGAATCAATAAATTATAATAACTAGTAATGCATTTAATATTAATAAATATTTCACGCGAAAACCACAGTCACAACATCCTACCGAAATAAATTAAGTTATAGAAAACGAATTTCTGTTTGCATCTATTATTCTTTTTATCCTTTGTAAGTCATTCTGGTCCATAAGAATTTTCGGAATTCTTTTTCAATTATCACCAAAGCTCTATGCGTTTCTTTTTAATTGTGAAGACATTTTATTCAACTTTTTCAGCTCTCGAACTGTCTAACAGGCATGTCTGTAAAAGGCATGTTACATGTAAAAAAAATGACATGTAATGTATAATGAAAGTTCAATAATGCGTCAGACATCGCTGAGCAATGGGCTGAAAATGTACAGATATTGGCAATGATACGAGCGCGAGAATAGAACATTCCCTGCAATAAATTCTTTAATAGCTGCTCGCATAAATGACGCTGACTGAGAATTCTTCACAAAAGTAAATGAAAAGATTATGTCACACCTCGGTAAATGCTTAAACAATTGAGACAATTACTTCAGAAAGCAGATTTTGTAGTGTGGAAATTCAGGATACAAATAAATTTATTGAAAAATTTCGATTCTGTTTTATTTTCTTAAGCAGTGTAACTATATTTTTGACTGCCCTTCGTAAGCTGTATAAAAAAATTTATCGTTTTATCATTTTAATTTATTACTATCTAAGAAACATTCAATTCCGATCTTGATAAAATATGTTAGAATTTTAATACAATACACAAAAATATCTAAATGTTTCAAGCAAACGAAAATTTACTTATTGTTGTGCTTTAATTTTCTTTACTGTTTATTTTACAAAAAGTTATTCCTTTTCCCTAGCTGACAGCTATTTAAATTTCGATTTATCTCACATGGGCATAAAAAATATCTTTGGTACTCTATATTTTAATTTAATTTATTTTCATTTCTATTTTATATTTGTCATACTTTATTTGTAAATGAATTGTTATCATTTTTACTTATATTAAATCCAAATATTTTCATGATGCACGGTTTCTTATTTATGTCCACAGAAAATAATGGTTAAGCATCAAATCGAAAAAATCTTTTTGCCGAAACCATAATAAAAACCGAAATTTTTCTGCAGTAATATGCAAGTAATATGCACAGTCTCAAGTAATATGCACAAACAAATCAAATCCTCTAGGGATATTTTTAGTTAGAAAATAATTCCTGATTATATTTAAATAGGATAAAAGAAATACGTTTAATTCTGAAATGATAGAGTCATAACTGTAAAATTGTGATTGCATCTTGTAATTTCTTTTATGTTAAAGGCATTTTTATTTTCTTAAGTGGCCGCATTAACAATGCAATAGAGTGCTTAACGAAGTTTTCATTAAAAAATGTAAATCAATCATACGTAAAAATATTAAACAACCGATTAAACAACATAACGATTGAAAATAATAATATATAAAAAATATTCAAATGTGGAATAGACTTCCTCATAATGTATATAAATATTAATGAATAGTTTTTTAAAAATTGCTTTTTTTCTCTATTCTCATTGAAACGTTGGATTGGCTGAAACAGGAGCCACATCTTGTAGAAACTTTAAAAAATGGGATATAAACATAAATCTTAGTAGTTCTTATTAGTAGTAAAAAAAGTATTTATTGGACCTTGTACATTTTACACAATGTCGTACGGTCTCTGTTAATTTGTCTTACCCTGCAACTAATCGTTGTTTACAGCTAATCATACATTATCATTAAGCGCGTGTTTTCATATTCACCTAAATATGGATGACGTTGGATTTACATTACTACACTACTCTGTACTATAATTTTAAATTGTTTGCTGGATAAAAAGACGCATGACTTGAAATTAGTGACAAAGTCACCTCACCCATTATCAGTATCGATACAATAAATTTTTATCCTTTTCAAATATATATCGATTCAAGGGTATAATTTGTTTATAAAATATTATATAAAATTTTTCATCTAATTAAGCCATCTAAAAACATGTTTGAAATGATCTTACTTTAATAACATTAATTAGTGTTGTTCTTACATTTTGGTGGGAATTAGTTTATTGAGTATAAAATGTGAACATTTGAGTACTGTTTCTTTATTTACTACTATTCCCAGAACGCGGCAGAAATAATAACATGCGTAGAATATTTCATTTTGATTTGCAGCATGGAATCTCAAACACCCGAATACTAACCATTGTTTTCATTTTTATATTGTACTTATAATGCTCAAGTATTTAAATTCTCAAATATTATATTTACCACCTTCTACAACTTTACAGTTTTCTGCGCATAAATATTATGTTTTAAAATGCATAAGTACAAAATTCTTTCTTTAGGCTCCATGAATTGTGGATATGAATATGTGAGGAGAAAGGAATCATAATTTCAGCGAAATGTTTCCTCGTAACAACCCCACCCACCTACAAAACAAAATATCAAATTATAAAAAAGTCTGAATCGTCTTATCAACGTTTGATCTAGTTATAAGGTGATCGAATTGTTTTATTTTAAGATTATCAACAATTTCATTAAATTTGCCCAATTATTCTTAGATAAACTCCTGGCGCTGATAGACATACTTTTAATTGAGGAGATCAATGGTGCGATTTAAAATTACGCCTTTATATAAAATAATGATAAACAGAAATTTTTTACTCGAAAAGATTTTGTAGAAATAGAGTAAAGCTTCTTTTTATTTATGTCCCAAGAATATTTTATAATATTCTTCGGTGTATTATACTCTCTTCTTAATTAAATCTCAATATCTAAGGTTTATATATAAATTTAATATTATATAGTTATTATTCTATCTATTGTCACGTAGAACTATAGTATAGAACTCAATGACACACACAAGACGTAGAGCTAAACCAATTTATTAACTGAACTCAGAATACAGTAACTGACAAATCTTCTGCTTTTATTCAAGTAGAGAAAGTTCCAGAATACTCTTCTGGAGACAGTAAGAAAAGTCCAGAACACTTGTCTGGTAAACGAAAGAACTGTCCAGTATCTTCTGGAACATGAAATAAAGGAAAACATAAAATCAAGGAATTAAGTATTTACATATACTATTAACCGCAATGTCTCTAGCGGGATTCGAACCCTGATCTCTTGTTCACGAAATCAGTGCCATGACCATTCGGCCATGGAAATTGTCGAATGTCTTTCTTTAATGCGGCATTGCTCCCTCCTTAGAAGAACAGCGTCTCGATGTTATGATATTTCATTGTTTGACTCTAGCTCTCGATCGAGTCACAGGACCAGTATAAGTTGTCGTGTCTTCACCGTGAGTAGCCTCTTGAGAAATGTCTCTTTCCGGAACCTCCATTATTTTATAAGAATGTTGGTCGTCTTGTTCTTCTGGGTCATGGTATGGCTTCATGTGTAAAACGTTGTCAACTTCCTTCGGTTTCCGCCTTCTAGAATTAGGATCGCAATCGGCTATTTCATAAGTGACGTCGGACAACCGCCTCAAAACTAGATACGGGCCGAAGTACGTCTTGAGGAGCTTCTCGGAAAGCTCTTTTTTACGAACTGGAATAAAATTCCACACTAAATCACCTGGTTCGTATGCCACTATCCGATGTTTGGAGTCATAATGCCGGCGATCTTTCTGCTGAGCCTCGATAGTTCGTGCACGAACTAATTGCCTCGATTCTTCTGCCTTATTGATCATATGTCTAACATAATCGTCTTCTTGGCTAAACTCTTTGGGGCAGAGAGGAAATATCGTATCCAACGGCGTTTCAGCTTCTCGCCCATGTAGTAGGTAGAAGGGCGTAAACCTGTCGTGTCTTGCTTGGCAGTGTTGTAAGCGAATGTGACTAATGGCTAATCTGGTCCAAGTTCTTCTGTTCGACATCAACATACATAGAAGGCATATCTGCTAGCGTTTTGTTGAATCGCTCTGTGAGGCCATTTGTTTGCGGATGATTGGTTGTAGTCATTCGATGAGTGATATTGCACAGTCTATTAATATCGGACACCAGCTTGGACTGGAATACTTGACCACGGTCTGTAATGATAACTTGTGGAGCTCTATGTTTCAGGATTATGTCCTCTAGTAGGAATTTGGCTATTTGTATAGCTTCCGCCGTCGGTATAGCTTCCGCCACGGTGACTGCGTACCGTGTCAAATAATCGGTGCATACTGCAATCCATTTGTTGCCGTTGTCATATTTTGGAAATCGTCCCATAAGGTCGATTCCGATGCGATGGAAAGGAGCAGCAGCTGGTGGAATAGACATGAGGCGACCTGGTGGCTTCTGAGGAATAGATTTTCTCATTTGACATTCTCGGCAGTGCATCACATATCTTCGAACATTTCTGTACAAACCTGGCCAATTAAATCATTTTCTTATTCTGTCATACGTCCTGGTGAATCCTAGATGTCCAGCGGTAGGGTCATCAAGGAGAGATTCTAGAATAATGAGCCGTAAATGCTTCGGGATCACTGGTAGGAATTTCCTTACGGATGGATCAAAATTTTTCTTGTAGAGGACTCCTTCGACTAATTCAAAGTTTCCCAGCCTACTTGTTTTGGTACTTTGTTGGTCTCTTATCATTTTTGCCAATACCGGATCTTTCATCTGTTCTTCTGAGAGATTAGTGAATAAAGTGGCAACTATGGAATCCCCATACCATGAAGCATCGACTTTTAATGGGTTTCTGGACAGACTATCAGCATCTTTGTGTTTCCTTCCACTTTTGTACACCACTGATACGTCGTATTCTTGGAGTCGCAGCGCCCATCTAGCGAGTCTTCCAGAGGGATCCTTCAGTCCTGTCAGCCAACACATTGAATGATGGTCCGTGATGATCTTGAAAGCCTTTCCAAAGAGATATGGCCGAAACTTTGTCTTGCGGCCATATGGGCTATAACTTTCTCTTTCAGTTGTGGAATAGTTTTTCTCGGCCTTCGTCAGAGTCCGCGAGGCATAAGCTATTACTTTTTCCTTCCCATCTTGGATTTGGATAAATACTGCACCAATTCCGTACCCACTCGCGACGGTGTGAAGTTCCGTTGGTGCAGTTTCGTCATAAAGGCCTAAGACAAGATCGGAGATAAGATTTTTCTTAAAGGTATTAAAAGTTTCCACTTGTTCAGATCCCCAACAAAATTTTGTGTCCCCCTTCAGTAACAACTGTAGAGGTTCGGCTTTATGGTAAAAGTCCTTGATAAATCGGCGATAGTAAGAGCATAGTCCCAGAAATCTTCTGATGTCATAGATATTCCTAAGCACGTTAAAGTCACTCACGGCTTTTATTTTTCTGGGCCTGGTCGTACGCCATCACTGGATATTAGGTGTCCCAAGATCTTTATCTCTTGTGCTCCAAAGCGACATATTTTTTGGATTAAGAATAAGGCCGGCGTTCTGCATACACTGAAGGACGGTATTCAACCTCTGAAGATGTTCATCGAATGTTTCTGAGAACACCATAATGTCATCTAAATAGCAAAGGCACATTGTCCATTTTAAATGTCGCAGAAGATTATCCATCATCCTTTCAAAAGTTGCATAAGCCAAATGGCATCACTTTAAACTCGTATAATCCCTCAGGTGTAATAAAAGCCGTTTTCTCACGATCGGCTTCATCGAATTCTATTTGCCAGTAACCGGAGTAGAGATCCATAGACGAAAAATATTTTGCTCCCTTCAGGCAATCCAAGGTATCATCAATACGTGGCAATGGATACAAGTCTTTCTTGGTAATTTTGTTGAGTCGGCGATAATCAACACAAAAACGCCAGCTTCCATCTTTTTTCCTGACCAAGACGACTGGAGATGACCATGGAATTTCTGATGGTCGAATGATGTTTTTCTCTAACATTTTGATTACCTCCTCACTGATAATGCGGCGTTCGGATGGGGACACTCTGTAAGCTCTCTGACTAATAGGTAAGTGATCGCCTGTGTTTATTCGGTGTTTAACATTGAGTTGGTTTCCGTTCTTGAACGTCCTTTCTTGATCGAAAATTTCTGAAAACCTCTGGAGTAGAAGAAACATTCTTTCTTTTTGGTCGATCCTCAAATCAGGAGCTATCGTCGTGGTATAATCGATGACACCCAACTTTGCCTTTGAAGTGGTCGTGGAATAAGGCGATCCCTCATCTATGATATTTACGCAATCCTCGTGTAAAGGTTCGGCATACCCGATGCACATGCCTTTAGGGAAGATCTGAGGTTCTCCTTGTCCATTGGCAACCCATACTTCGGCTTTTCCATGAAGGAGCGTAACTATAGTAGACGGAATTGCAACTTCCTTGTTCAAGAGGAACATCCTATTTCCCTCTACTGTTACGTCGATAGTTCGAAGGTTCTTACGGCCTAAGACAGTAATCTTTCTGATAGAACGAGCAGGTACTGTATGGTCTTCTATCGTGAATAAACGGCTGGAGTCTATAGTTTGAGATTCTCGAATGACGTCTTGAAACAAGAGCTCCGAATGGACATAATCTATAACAGCTTGAGAAGTGCCCAAAAAGTCCCAACCAAGGATAATATCGTGACTGCATTGCGGCAAAACAATAAATTCAAAAGCTTGAGGTCGGCCATTGATTTCGAGACGAAGCGTACATTTTCCCACTGGTCTCGTATAATTTCCATTAGCGACTTTTAAAAGAAAATTGTTAGTTGTGGGAAACATAACTTTCTTCAGTAGACGACGATACTTCTCCGAGATTACAGAAAATGAGGCTCCAGAGTCCACAAGGGCAGGTACTGGCTTATTGTCGACGATTACTTCTATGTTGTTTCCGGTCATCTTTGCGTCACAATGTTGCGGCATCAGAGGATTTTTGTCACTAGCGGCCTCACCCCCAAGGAAGGTCGCACCACTTAATTTTCCTCATTTCTTCGGCTAGGAGATTGACTGGATCTTCTACATGGCGACAGAGATCTATAGCGGCGTGTCGGCGATCGTCCTCGTGATGGACTCGGCGACAAATTTCGGACTGTTGGTCGGCTGTATTCATCGGCATAGCGTCCCTCATTCGACGGCGGACGGCTGAAATCTCTTCTATTAGCCCGATATGCCTCAAAAATAGCTTTGAGATCTCGGCAGTATCGAACTACATGGCCAGGGCGGCCACAATCGAAACAGACGGGTCTTTTATCAGCGGTGCGCCAGACATCTGTCTTCCTCTGTGGTTGCTGTGCTACGGGCATAGGTCGCCTGACAACGTCAGCATAGGTAGATTGGCGTCTTGGTTTGACCTTTGTCCACTCTGGTATTGTCTGTGACAAAGGAACCAAAGCATTTTCCACTTCCTCTCGAACTTTGTCTTGGAGTTCGGGATCGACTACTGGAGATATGAGGCGCTGTACCTCCTCACGCACTATTTGACGTACTAGTGATAAAAGATCCAGTTGTTGGTCAATTGCAACCATTGGTACCAAATTTGGGAGCCTTTCAAATTTCTTACTCCGGATTCACTTTTGATGCATCGCTTCGATCTTTCTACACCATTTAATAAAGTCTTCTGTAGCGGTTATTTCTTTCTTCATTAGTGCCTGGTAAACATCTTCAGCGACTCCTTTCATCAGATGAGACACTTTCTCTTCTTTTGACATATTTGGTTTGACTTTATTTCATAACCCTAATACGCTTTGGATGTACGACTGAGTGCTTTCGCTAGATTTTTGATCTCTACTCTTTAGCTCCTCTTCTGCCTTCTTTACATAGTGCTGTGTTTCTCCAAATGCCTCTTTTAGCATTGATTTGAAAATATCCCAGGAAGTCAATTTCTCTTCATTATTTTCGAAACATTTCTTTGCTGTGCCATCCAGGAAAAAGAACACATTTGCTAGACAAGTCATGTCATCCCATCTGTTGAATTTTGATACCCTGTCAAATTCCTTCAGCCATTTGCTTGGGTCTTGTCCCACGTCTCCTTTAAATACAGATGGATTTCTGTATTGTGGTTGTGCAGATTTCAGGATAACAGGTTTAGTTTCCTGTTCTTCAGGCATTTTCCTTGTCTTTCTAGGTGGTGGGAAATAAAGTCCAAATTCTGGTTCAAGGCCTTTAAGGCGATTGCTTCTTCGTAAATCCGTTTCTACGCTGGCTGGAATCTTACCCGGCGCCTCCACCAAAGAATGTCACGTAGAACTATAGTATAGAACTCAATGATACACACAAGACGTAGAGCTAAACCAATTTATTAACTGAACTCAGAATGAGAATACAATAACTGACAAATCTTCCGCTTTTATTCAAGTAGAGAAAGTTCCAGAATACTCTTTTGGAGACAGTAAGAAAAGTCCAGAACACTTGTCTGGTAAACGAAAGACATGTCCAGTATCTTCTGGAACATGAAATAAAGGAAAACATAAAATCAAGGAATTAAGTATTTACATATACTAATAACCGCATTCTCTCTAGCGGGATTCGAACCCAGATCTCTTGATCACGAGATCAGTGCCATGACCATTCGGCCATGGAGATTAGATTGCTTTTCTTTAATGCTTAAATTTGCCCAATTATTCTTAGATAAACTCCTGGCGCTGATAGACATACTTTTAATTGAGGAGATCAATGGTGTGATTTAAAATTACGCCTTTATATAAAATAATGATAAACATAATTTTTTTACTCGAATAAATTTTTGTAGCAACAGAGTGAAGCTTCTTTTTATTTGTGTCCCAACAATGTTTTATAATATTCTTGGGTGTATTATACTCTTTTCTTAAATAAATCTCAATATCTAAGGTTTATATATAAATTTAATATTCTACAGTTATCATTCTATCTATTCTATCATAATATTTATTGCCTGAAACTATATAAGTATAATTTTTTTTAATTCCTTTTTTTTTCTTATTAAATGCGTATGACTTTTGTGAACGGTTTAGACATTAGTTGTTGGCTCTTGATTGTATTTTAGATGTAGAATCAAGTTTCATTTAAATATCACTTCATTGTTTAGTAATAATAATATTTTAAAAACCACGAAAACTTATTTTTTGTGTTTATTTTTTCAACAAATTATCAGGTTTCATATTTACTTTATTCAGTACAGGCATGTGATAAAAACTACAGTTTTCTTAGTTTAATTAGCATAGAGAAATGAACAATTTAAGTTTTAATTTTACTTTTGTGATGACAAAAACGCATTAATAAAGTATGATTTTTTTATGCAAGTACATTGTTAAATTTTTTTTTTATTTTGTGCGAATTACTGGTGAAAATTGTGATTAAAATATTTTTTAATCACATTTTTTAAAAAAATTACGTAAAATAATAGTTATCATTGAAACGATAATTGCATGAAACATAAGATGATGTAAAAATGGTTTTCATGCTAAAATATGTTCAAATTCCTTTTAATTTTTATTAAATTAATATTTTAACTTAAACTTTAAAAGACTCAAGGTAAGCTTTCCCACCTACAAACATTTATATGTGTCAAATTTTTAAATTGTAGGTCAAACAGCTAGTCTGTAAAATTCACCACTCCCAATACAACATCCATCAAAAACCACACACACTGAGACGCAACAACAAGCGCACACGATATACACACACACACACACACGCACACACTCATCTTTGTTATAAGGAGAGATAAATAAAATAGTGCCCTTGGAGATGCCTTTTATATTTTGTCGGTTTGGCATTTAGAATTCTATATACTGTCTAGGAAATGTGTGACCTTTCCTTTTCCTTTTCCTTAACCTTTTAGACTTTTCCAGCCACTTTTTAGTAACTCTGTAATATTCTGGATGCAAACTTTGTCAGTAACATAACTTAGCGTTATATGCAATGTTGTTAGCAGACTAGAAAAAAACTTTTTTTTTTCGTGGTTTTGCATTAAATTCTCAAAATGAAATTCGAATAGGTACAGAATAATGAAATATTTATTTTTATTTATAAAAGCGATATCCTGTGACTAATTTTCTAAAAGAGTTTTTCTATTCTTGTGATTAATATTTCAGATTTATTATATCAAAATAATTAACTAATTAGGTAAATAAAATAATTTCAAAGAAGAAATTTTGCAATTATTATAAGTGATTCTTTGCGAAAACAAGATTCATCTCCTATTAAAGATTTATTTTTTATACAAATTTATCGACAAAAAATTAATTAATTAGTAAATTAATTAATTTAAACTCATCAGTAAAACAGATTTAAAAGAAAGCAATATTTTCTTCAATTAAATGCCAAATAATTTTAAACATTACTGAGACAAAAGATTTCTTCTTTATCTGTTGTTGTCGATATGATTCAGCTAATAAATTTTTATACTTAACCTTTTTTCAAGTTCCAATTAAAATATTGCTGATTAAATGAAGTTCCATTATTCTAAATTCTTATTGCTATTCGGTGATTATTTTCTAAAAATAATAACTCAGACCTTTAACTTTGGTAGTTAAGCTCTCAAATATCTTCTAAGTAATGCAAGATGTTAATTAAACATCGAAAGTTGATTCTCATATGATTGGAAAGAAGTGGATAGATAAACGAGGAAAACTTGTTTTGAAATACCAAGTATCGAATATTCTGTTGTTGCGTCGACTAAACAAATTTTTAAATTTAATTTTATCCCCTGCTTTTCCTCAAAAATGTATTCTTTATTTTCCCCCACTCCTATATCCCGTTTCTATTCATTATGCAAATTGCTCGTTCCTTAAAAGCTCTAAATAGCATTCGAAAGCTAATTCTTGCTTCATATGCTTCATATGCTTCTTCATATGTTTCGAGTTATCTTCTTTGGAAGAAAAATATTTTTTGCAGGGAGGCGTGGGAAGATAGCCACTAACGAATATAATTACCGAGATGTGATGTTTCAAAATATATACTTGAGCATCGATATGGAAAAATGTTTCACTCCCATGGTATTACCTGTCTCTTCATTAAGCTATTCTTTTGCAAACGATACTCTTTTATAAGTGGAATCGAGTCTGTTATTATGAAACTTACCTTTGATAATAAACAGAGTTCGAAACAATTTAAAGAATGTTTCAGGGAAAAGAAATAATGGATTCACCTTATGTTCCATAAATGCTATCATAAACATGAAATAATTTAAAATCTACATTTATAGCAGTTTCTTTTAAGTAAGAGTATCACATTTTTCTTCTTTGGAAAGGATTATTAATTACAAGTTTGAGGTTTGAAATTGATGCCTAGTTTGAAAGTGAGTGATATTTGGAAATGTATATTTTGTATTGAAAATGGGAACAATATTTTCCGATGCTATTTCTAAAAGAATGCATTTTTCTTTATACGAAATTTTTCTTCATGGTTTGCAAAATTTCAGAATTTTTATAATTATATCAATTTTATTAAAGACATATAAACTTTTCTTTTCTTTCAAAAACAAAGACTAAAATGTACTGTCTCAAGCATTTCTTTTATAATAAGAATCGCATTTTTTAATAAAAAAAATCTATGTATTGTTAAGCAATATTCTCATACTCTCAGTCAAATCAGAAATAAAATATTCCACATTCCTTTTATTTTCATAAAAGCACTTCACTTCTGTCCACAATCATTTCACACCCATTTTTCAAATCAATTTATATAACAATGGAAAATCAATCAATGGATTATTTTTCACTTTTGTGACACTTATCATGAACATTTATTTATTTATTATCAAAATAAATATGTGAAATGAGTAAATAGAATTTAAAATAATCGCCCATGGAATGCTATCAGTACATTTTAAAATAGAGGAAATTATAAATAATATTCTTTTACCATTTACTTATTATTTTAAAAGATGTTTTTATAACTTTAACGCCCACAAAAATTGAAGATTTTCACATCCGTATCTTTTCTTATTGAAATTGAATATTATTTTAATAATAACAATGAATTATAATTACTATAATTAATTTTGCTTTTTTCATCTGAATTTGATATCTTATCTTTGTTTTGAGGTTCATTTTTATTTTCAATATGTTTCGATTTCACAGTTTTGGTAGTAGTACATAAGAAGGTCAAATTCAGATGAAAAAAGCAAAATTAATTATAAAGTGTCGTTGGTAATTTTACATTTTAACAAGCAAATGTTTAATATTTAGCATTTTTATTGTACTACTTAATAATGGATAATAAGCAGAAAATTTAACAGACAATATATTACAGAGACATTTAATATCAGAAGATGTATGTTATTATCGTTTATTTGCTGCGTTTTGCCTAGAATATTTTATTTTACACAGATCAACGATCATTCTATGATTAATATGAAGGAGCTTAAGAAAGTTAATTACTGAAATAAAATAATTTGTCACTATCATTTTTTTCATAATTTTGGAAAATACTTTTAGAAAATTTACATTCTATTATCCTTCTTCCTATTTGTAACATAGAAATAAATTTTTAGTAAAGGCATTTGCTAAAACAATGGAAATTTTTAAAATATTTATTTTTCCATACTACATACAAATATTTAATACACAATAGTAAGCAAATTTATTTTTATATTATTGAATGGAATTTTTTGAAATTTATTTTTATGCCCCCCTCCCCCATTCTCAGGATAATAAAATGTGAAACCTAATTCAAATAAGACAATGCATGTGAAAGTGCATTGCATGGCAATTGTGAATTATTTGAAAAAAACACTAAGGAATACCAAATTTTACATTATTAATTATTAGAATTTCTGATCATATTTCCAATTACCTATATTTATTTATTATTATTGCATTTTTTTCAAAATCATATAAAACATACCGCATAATAGAATATAAATTTTTGCAGTATATTGATGGAAAAATATACGCACATAATTTAAAATTTCTGTAAAAAAATACGAAATTAGAAAAGTTTTATATAGTTTTTCAAAAAGCGATTGTTACTTTATGGATTTTCTCAAAATTGTTTCTTTTCTGAACTATATAAAAAATACTTCTTAAATTATATTTCAAAAATTCTAGAAATAGATTTTAGAAAGAGATAATATTTGAAGAATTTAGACCCAAGATTAAAATATCATTATTATAATTATCATTGTTATCTGGAAATTATATTTCATCTTAATTTGTTGGCTATTCAAAAATTCTGAATCATTCCGAAGGAGGCAGAAAATAATCTTCTGTTACATTAAAAAATATATATATAAAGTTTTGGTCAGCTTTTTTTGGAAATTGTTTTGATTATGTATATTGATTAAAGAAATATTTCTTAATCAAGATAATTATGATTTAGAAAAATTCTGATAAATTTTGTTTATAAATTTGTTAAAATAAGATAAAAAGAGTAAAAATCAATCTCATTTCCTTTTAAAAGAATGATAATTAAATGAAATGTTAAAGGTCTGAAATTAAATGTCCTAATATTTCCTAAATTCATAAGTATTTTTTTATTTATGGGATAAGATGAAAAATGAATAGATGACATCTTAATCTGAAATATTTGGCTGGAAATGTTATTTACTCTAATCTTTTTAAATAACTTAGTTTATAGTTTTGATATCAAATTACAGAAAGATTCAAATTTTAATTAACGATTTCAAAAAATAATTTTCAACTATTTTTTAAATCTGTATTGAGGAATCTGATTTGTTATTCAAATTGCTGAGTAATTCTAAGAAAAAATATTACTAAAAATCATTATTCGTTTAAATGATAATAATTGCTTCATTATTGTATTCGATTATAAAACTTCTTGGACTTTTCTGGGATATATTTCGTGGTTTTGAAAAGTGGTCTAAAAATAAGAATACCCTATTTAATATTCTACTTTCCAAGATACTACGTTACACGATCTTAACTAAAATCGGATTTCGAAATAGCGATCTTTATAAGGTCCCAAGTCGAGATTTCATGATTAAGCTATCATGATTATCCCTTGTTGAAATGCTATAAATTAAGCCAATATACTAACTTGAATTTTCTTTTTCTCTTATATAATTCGTATGACATTTCATTTTTAAAAAAGTTAAATAGTTTCTATATATCAATTTCACTAATATTACAGCATAAATACAGTTTAATATTCATTCTGATATGTAACAATTCTTGAATAAGAAAAATAATCTTTATAATATCGAATTCTGACAACAAACATCTAGAATTCTGAAAATATTTCATTTCATAAATGGATATGACTAATTCCGAATATTTTAAATTTACTTTAATCAGGAATCAGAATAATCACCAGAATCAGTTACTAATAATTTGAAATTTAATTTTGTCTTTACCAGAAATTATCCGCTTTCGAATTAACGTTATTTATTATTTCAGATTAACATTTAAACTATTAAATAGTAAAATGAAGTTGTTTGCGTGTTTCACTTTTGCCGTTCTGTGCAATGATTCTGACATTTCAATGTTAGCAAGGACATTTGAAGGGCAAATCATGTGTTTTCTTCGAGAGCATGCTTTGCTCTTCTTTTTCCTCATTTAAATGAAATCTCGAGCTTGCGGTTATATAGCGACGTTAATGTCAATGTATGTTATACTTATTCAAGAATCTAAAATTTTTAGAGAAATATTAATTCTGGACAAAATTTCAGAATATTTCAATAATTAATTTTGTTTCAACATTCTGAAACATTCAACCGTCAACAGTCATTTTAATGTTTACTTCAGTCATTATTTACCTTTCTTATAATATTAAGACCCTAGATGAATTATGTCAAACTTATTTTCCTTTGTTATTTCAACTATATTACTTATTTTAAAAATCTAATAACAACAATTTAGAATTTTCATCTCGATACACAGCATTGTATATATTATATTAATAGGTCTTTCTTGACAAATCTTAGTTCTCCTCATATATGTTTCAGCTAGAGGTAAAAGATTTATGTCTTGTTGTATGAATTTTTGGCGTAAATGGACATTTTGATGATGCAAACAATTTTCATATTCATATACTATTTTCGTTGATATAAATATATTATACAAAGGAAAATTCGAGGTTAGTGGTACTTAAATCTTCTACCCTACTCCACATGAATTTTTCAAAGGAAATAATTTGTTTGATTTCTTGCATTATTTTATTCACGAGACATTATTCCATCTGAAGTCTTTATCTAGGAATGCTAAAGAAAAGAGTATTCAAAATCGAAAACTAGCGAAGAAGTGGGCATGATTTATAGGAGAAAATTACCCGTCATATTGGACGATATATTCAGATATTCAGATTATTCAGATATATTTTTGTAAACACAAGCGAAGCTCATGCAAACTGAATTAACACTCATTTTTTCATGAACTTAAATTATGTTATAATTATAAATTATCATTTTAATAATATTTATGCTAACCTTTTAAGGGAGAAATGAACTCATCAAAAAAATATTTTTTTGTATATTTTAGAACATACAGTATTTTTTATACTTTGTTATTAGATTTGCTATTCATAAAATTAAACATGCAATCTAGAAAGAGTTTGTAAAGTCAATAAGTTTTGAATATTTAATTACTTTCTTAGAAAAATTCTTACCATTAAAAAATGAATTATATAATTACATTTTATTAGATTCCAATTTTAAAAATATGTTTTTAATCTTTAAATAAAACTCTAATCTTTTGATTAAATAATATTTGAAGTTATTAAAAATAACCACTTGATATTGTTATGCATGATTTCAGTTATTCATCTTATGGAATTAGTCTTAATAAAAAAATGTATAAACACATCAACAAACAATGGAATGTTATTTAGCAACAATAGCTTCCTTTTTGTGAAATTTCACTTTTAAATTATTGCTAATATTTAATAATAAAAAAATATTTATTAGTTCCTGCATTAAATAAAAAATTAAACTCTTTCTACAGTTTTAGATTTTAACAATGCATTAGGCATTTTTAAACAGTTTATGTATGTTGTATATTTTACCTTTACGTTCGATTCAATACATTAAAATGGTGAAAAATGTAAATATAAATATAATTATGTTTTTTAAAACTAGTTTATTGCATTAAAAAAAGTCACGCAAAGTCAGCTAAAAACTAGGAAGATGCATCCAAAAGCACAAATTTAAAAATTTCATTAATAAACAATCGAGGAATAATTCCGCCTTCAATCTTCAATGCGCCAAATAAAAAGTCGATTTAATTTAAAATTATCTAAAGGATTTTGGCCGTCAAATTTCACCCGTCATGCTCATAGCGTTAATTGGGAAATGTTCAATTGAAATGTAGCCAATTGAAATGAGCTACATTTAAAATTATTAAACGACTGAGATATTTTAAGTTACATTTTCTCAATAAGCATCGAGCATTCTGACTGTTAGCTTTGCATTCAAACTAGTGAAAACAGTTGGAGAAGCGATCCAATTGTTGAGGTAGCGGGCTCAACAATTGCAGGAAAAGATTGTATCATAGTTTTATTTTGTGATATCTGGAGGAAGTAAGATTAGGTGACCATTGGTGATGTAAGTTTGGGTCATAAGGCTGAAATAAATTAAAAATTGGCAAATTTTGGTGAAATAGATGCAGTGATTAGGATTTGGGAACTTCGTTGCGTTTTTTTCTCATAGAAAATGCAAAGGGAAGTAATGATTTAATATTTTTCTCAAAAGTGGGTGGGACAATAAAGGAAAAATAGTTATCGATGATATATTGAAAGATCATGAACTTTCTTATAAAATAGAAATTATAGAAATCAGTGAAGGGTTTCAGATAATAGAAATCGTTTCCATAATAGTTTCATGAGTGTAGTTTAAATGATTAAAAAGTAAATACATTATTTGAAGTAGAAACCATAAATCCATGAGAGAAAAAATCACAAAAGGCCACAGAAGAAAAAAAACCCACAAAAGATCACAGAAGAAAAAATAACACAAAAGAAATAAAGGCCTTTAATATTAAATGATTTTATAAATTTATAATCGTATAAAATTATTCAAATTCTTATAAATTTAAATCGTTACTAGGATTTTATTTATTGGGATACAGCTTATTAATTTCTAATTTAAAAGTTGTTAATTTAAAGAATATATTCAATTTCTTTTGTTATAGTTTAATTATTTTTCTTAAAATGAATTACTTTTAGGAAGCTTTAAGTAACATTACGTTAAGACGTAAGGCAAATCATTCAAAATTGATCATAAACTACACTTGGAAACTGTGAAGACATAATTATTTCGTATTTAAGATTGATTAAATAACTGAGAAATTAATATTCGTTCCTTATTATAAAATGCGTATTTATCCGATATATTAAGGTATAAAAATTGTATATTTAAAACAAATAAGAAAAACCAAAGAATTTATTCTCCAACTCAGTTACTGATATTATTTTCCTAATTTTTATTTCATATAAAAGCTAATAAATCCTAAATACATATGTCAATAATGGTCCTCTATTCCCCATCATTTCTCTTTTTAAAAAAAATTCATAAGCACTATTAATTGTGCATTCTCTGCGAAAAAAAATAATGATAACATTTTTTTTTCCGATTCAACCACAGTATTGATTTCGCTATAACGTCTCCATTGTGAGTGCATTGCTATCTAAACAGAACATTTCATATTTATTGTACAAGAATGAATAAAAATATTTCCTTTTTAATTTGGTGGGATAGATTGTAGTTTAATCAAAACTGATTGGCATTTATAAATTAATCCGAGTAATATAATGAAAGAAAAATTGGCAGACAAAAGCAGCATTTGAATTAATTCAAATAATCATTCAAAATAGCTACTGTCCTTAATCACTACATAATTTGGATAATGAACGGTTTTTTAACTTAATTTATTTCGTTATTGATTGTTACAATAGAGGTAGCCTGAACCAAATAAAGAAGCAATTTAAAATACACATAATTGAAAAAAAATCTGGTTGAAGCCAAAAATTAACAACATATTATATTTATTTTCTATGTTTTTGACAATTACATTTTAAAATATGATTGTTAGTTATTTTCTATTGGTAGCTAATCAAAACTTTTTTATAAATTTATGCATATTTCTGTTTCCTGTATTTTAGAATTTCATTTTCTGTACTTAATTGTCTTTTCTCACACAAATGCACTGTATTGGCTAACAAAGGAAATAATATTTCTTTCAATATAATCAATATGTTTTTTCATAACTATGACATTACTTGACTGTTATCGGAGATGCCTAATGCTGCCTTTTTGTTGTTAGTCAGAAGATTTAACTTGTATTGAAAAATATATATTCACACCTATGTATATTCACATATCATAATTTCATCTCAGCTTAAAATGCTTGTAATTATCTTGTTTATATCATCTTCGCAAAGACAGATTTCTGTAATCTATATATATTCGCTTTCCTGTATATTAGAATTCGGAAATTTTGCACATATTCTTATTTTCAGTTATTATAAAATATTTTCTAATTTTCACCTTAAATATCAGTAAAGAAATTAACTTAATTAGCTTTAGATTCCATAAAGTGTGCTATCTCGTATCGAATTTTAAAAAGCATATATTACATATTTTTATGACATTTAAAACAAGAGATTATAAGGTATATAAGAGATTTTTAAGTAAAGAATAATTATAATAAAAAAAATTTATAAATACAATTTTATTACGCATTCAAAAGTAGAAATATCTTATAAAAAAACTGGACTCCAAAATACGATCTAAACCTCTTCAGATGATCTATTCTATTCTAAGAAGAATTTACCAAGGATGAGCATCCTGAGAAAGAAAATGCCTAAATATTCATCAGAATATAAAATTCTATGTAAATAGGTTTAAAAATATAATTTGATTAGAGTATTTTTTGTCATTAGCGCTCATTTTTGCGATTTTTTTATGTCTGAAATTTTGATGAAATTATATTTATTATAATAAAAAAGAACTTCACTACACTCAAAATGTTTTTTTTTCCTGAATTATTTCAATAAAATAGTAATAAGATATAATAAAATTAAATAGGAATCGTTTAATTATTTCAAATGTTGGCAAAAAGTACAATGTATAAACATTTCTATGCTAAAAACGGTCCAAAACTTTTTCTGAAAACTTGACCGAATTAAAATTAGAATTTACAATTAGAAGTTTTTTATTAATGAAAATCATTTATTTAAAATGCTTAGCTCATTACTTCCTTTCGATCTTAAAAATAATTAAAATTTAGTTAAACCGACTAATTAAAACATATAATTTATCAAGTTGGAAGGTTACTAAACGAATTGAAGAGATGAAACCGAATGAGAGTTTTCTCGATAATAATAAAAGCTGATCATTGATAGAATTTTTAATGATCTTTTTTAAAATTTACGTAGCTTTAATTTTACAAAAACCCATCGAGATGAAAGTAATTCTGCATAATTACTTCGAAATATTAATTTTTATTTAATTCAAGAAGGGCAGGTAGTGTTCGAAACAGATCAATAAAGAAAACTTAAATGACTTGGCAGTGAAAAGTATTTTCTCAAAATGTAGTGTTCAGAGAGAAGTATTTTTTTTTTATTCCACGCAAAGGTTTTTTACTCCATTTTATTTTTTATTCCATTGGCAAACGCATTCTTACATTGCAATAAGAAGTGTTTAGTGAAATTATTTTCAATGACTATTCAATTATTGTTTGAACAATAATAATAAAAACTCTAATTTAAATGATTTAAAGCATGGAAATGAGAACAATAAGAAAAATGAATGAAGGAAATTCAATAAAAAAATATGTTATATTTTAAAATCATTCAAGAAAAAATTTGGGAGTAAATTTTTATAACTAATTATTTTTATTATTATTGAAACTTTAAATTTTAATTCTTATATCTTGATAACAGATAGGCATAATGACGTGGCGCTAAATAATAGACTGGTTTTTTTTTTGAAAATTTTTAATGATGGCTGTTATAAAAAAGTTTTTTTAATGTTGAATGAAGTAATAGCATTGTATGTAATAATTAATTTTATTTAAAATAAAGAGCTCGGACATTTGTTTAATTATTTGTAAAAAACAATCATTTATTTAAAATGTAAATAATTTCTTCGTAAATAAGTCATAGAAATAGAATTTGTTTAGGGTAACAGAGTATAGTTAGGACAAAAAAATCTGTTTTTCTTAAAAAAAATATTAGTGTTGGAGTAAGAAATAAGTCATTGTATTTGGAAATTATTGCAAACACACACAATAAAATAAATTTTTGTTATAGGAAAATGTTTTTATAAATAATTAAACTCAAAAAATAAATAAATTTTTACACAAACTGTGTAATTAATTTGTGTATAATGAATATATTAAGAATATATACTAGTTTTTAATCGACTTTATTTTATGAAACGGGAGTTTTAAAAATATCTGCAACTTAAGAATGTCCCCAAAACTTTTTCAGCTTTTGTAAAACAAAATCTATTTATATTTTGAAATTATTTATGAAAGCTTTTTATAAATTATCCTTTGAATAGATATATAAAAAATATGTTTCTTCTTAAAAGTGTCACAATCGGATGATTATGGTGTAAAACTTTTTAATTTTAATTTTCAATATAATAAAAGTATGCTGTAGATATTGCAGGCTTTTACTCGTATTGGGTGCATAATTTAATGCTGTGTTGCAATACTAGCTCTATGACTTCTTACTAATTATCGAATTCTCTACCTTTTAGAGTTATCGAGTTGCACATGCAAATCAGGTTATCTACCTTAAAGTATTTCATACAGTATGGTATGTTTTATAATAAATATCAGCTCATCTATAAAATGGTTGTATGAGTTTTAGATAAATGTTTAATTCTAAAGTGCCATTATAACAGAAACTCCTTAAACACAAAGTAAAAACAGAATCTTGGGGAAAGGCATCAAAGACTTATTGCGATTTCAAATATTATTACTGATGACAGTGGCTGACATATTTTATAAATAATTCTGGAATGAAAAAAGAAATGTTACGGTTTTTCTTCCCTTTCAAATAAGTTAAAAGAACCACTCTATTCAAACGAATTACTCTATAAAATGAATATTATATGTAATGATTTTTATTACATAAAAATTAATATTTAATATTTAGATATTATTTTAATGCATATATTTTCTTCATGGCACAAAATTTGACTAATTCATCAAATTTATTTCCTATTGGACCAAACTGTTGATAAGCATCATCTCATAAGTGAAATTTAATATTAAATAACTAGTAACATTAACTTTAAATTTTAAAAGCATTCGTAGTTTACACGTTTCTGTTTGTTATATTTCAGTAGACTGAATTTTTAAAAAGAGAAAAATAATTAATCGGGTTTCTTAGCATAATTTTATATTTGGCTCAAACGGCTTTGAAATTTCATTTGTTTCTTAAACATATAGTTTTCATATACGCTGTCCAATAACAATTCAACCATATTGCAGTATATTTTTAATAATTCCCCATTACTTTATTTTTACAGTCTAATTGCTGTTAATTGAAATAGTTTTATCATAAACTGTAGTGCAAAGGAATTTCATCTGTAATATATAAAATAGATAGTTCTAATTTCATGTTTTTATATATCTTCCAAGGCTTCCGTATTTTTTAAAAGGGACCATCCATCCATTTAAAAGGGAATCAATTCCGTTATAAAAGGGACCATAGCTTGTAGTTTCTTCACGCTCAAAGATATCTTTAAGCATTGAAAATCTCTTAAAAAAGGAAAAAATCTTCTCCCTTGCCTTTCTTTTGCAATCTTTTT
Organism: Argiope aurantia; assembly: GCA_026543865.1. Lineage (NCBI taxonomy): Eukaryota > Metazoa > Arthropoda > Arachnida > Araneae > Araneidae > Argiope > Argiope aurantia. Next base: position 360,470 of record JAPMOR010032985.1, on the reverse strand, counting down.
TCCAGACGTGTAATCGCTGCTCTGAAACTCTCTGTGAGCTGCTTCACTCACTTCTCTGTGGTCTCCAAAGAGCCATTTCCTTAAGCAGATATTGGGCCACGAAAATTCTGGAAGGATCCAAAGCAATTGTTTTAAAAAGAACACTGTCTGATGTATTTCTTTTGTTTTGTCTGAACGTTTTGATGCCAAATAAATGGTACGCGAGCTTTTAATGTTAAGACGTTTGGTCACTGAGACGATAATAACAGTATTTGTGACGAGATTCGAATTTATTGAAAAAAAAGGATGAATTAATGAAAGGAATAAGAAAAATCATTCATCCTTTCTTGATGTTTTTTGCAGCAACTTGAATTCATAAGTGCCTTTATGACTTCATAGACATTTATGCACATTGTGTATGTTGTAAGGGCGTTCCTGAACGAAGAATTTCAAATGATATTTTATAATTCAGAAACTTTTATCTTCCCTATTTAAGTAAAATTTTGATAAATTTTTGAAATCTTTGGTATAAATAAGTGGTGTTTCTTTTATGTATTGAGGATGTCCAACATTGCCTGTTGTTGTTATTGCTTACCACACTTGTCAAAGGCAAAACCTAGTGCTTAGCGTTTCTTATTTCAGTAGTGCCATCTAGGACCAAGGGTACGTTTTTGCTACTCATGCGTCACAACCCTTTCAACAGGGTGAACTTCATTCAACTACACATCGCAATTTGGACATGAATCGAACAACAATATCCTCTGAATCAGTACCCCCCGTGGTATTGTCTCGACTTAGAGGACTTTGTGACGACGACAGCTTTATATGTGCACCAACTACCATACCGGAGAGTCTTCAGTTGGCGGGTTTCGAATAGATAACTCAAGTGATGCGAATTCTACGACCTACAAATCAGGATATCCCAGCCTACTTACTAACATTATCCTATTTCAAATAAGCACAAATGAATTAAAATTACATGCGCACGAATTAAAAATAAGAATTAAATTAAAGTTTGTCCTCACATTAATATTGTTAACTAATATTAACCGGCTCCCAGATAAGCTATCAAGTGCCTAAAAAAAGGTAATTGATCAACATGAAAATTTTTTCAATAATTTATTTATGCACTTGGGGCTTAGATATACAATCATTACTTTATTAGCAGTAAATTTCTGTACCTACAAATTGTTTAAATTACATTCAAATATAACCATTTGTTTTTGCTTCTTTTTGATAAAATATCTTTTTTTATTTGTGTTTAAATAATTTTTATACAATATTTTGGAATTAGAAACCAAAGATTATCGTCTCGCAGATAATTCAGAACTCACAGTGGTTTTATTTAAATATTTGCTCCCTTTGAAATTTAAGGCTCGCCAACTCCACATACTAAAAACTCCGTATCTGAATGTGAGTTGCTTGCTCTATAAAAATAAATCTGAACATCACTTTATTCTTTCAATAGTTTTAATTTCTCTTTAGAATTAAATCAAGTACTATATATGCAAGATGTAAAAATACAACCTGGAGTAATCATTTTGATAATAGAATTGATTTTTTATTTCATAAAATGAAGGAAAAGGAACATAGCAATGATTTTTCATATTGTAGTAATATATAAAAGACATAGGAAAAAGTAATTAAATTGTTTATTACTTCAGAATCGGCTTAACTATTCTTCGGTAATCGGTTTTACTGTTAATATATTTATCGATTTGTAATACAAGACAGTCATTGTCTTCATGGAAAAAAATTGAGGTTACTTACGGAGCCCTGCATGCATATTTTCTTCTATAGCAAATCAATGTTCGAGCATGTCTTTCTCGAAGCTTACAAAATATACGGAAATCGAAGAAAAAAGATCTGAACTATACGGAGTGACTTTCCTGAAAATATCGTGCATAGTTATAAATTTTTTAGGTGATTGTGAATCCAGGTTTTTCCATTGTTGGCTGTGACGCAATCAAAATGATTAACCATGTTCCATCTACCGAGACAATGCTTGACTGGAAACGATAATCTTCATGATATCGGACAGGTGATGATGTCGACAATTTGTTTAATATCGTTATTTCCATTCAAGCACACGTGGCATATTGTATTCGCCATGCACAACAAATATTCGGGATAAGTTTCACTTCCTGACACCCCTTACTCTGTCAGAAAGCTGTTCCTTTGTCTTATCATCCATAATAATGCCAGACACACGCATAATTAGCTGACTTCGCTTCAAGCCCATCTAACAAACAAGTGACGTCGCAGTAACCTCTCGCACTATTCTTTCTTGTTTCCAAACAAGGAAATATATACCAAAATCAGCTTAAGTTACCGACTTCCGAACCATGCTCGATATAGAGTCTGTCTTGTTTTACTTTTACTACTCCTTTTATATAGTTTTACTTGTTTCCTAATGAATTTTGCTATTTACAAGTTTGAAACTAATTTGTGCGCAAAATATTAATTTAGTTTATTATTCTTAATCGTTTTTTCTGGCAGATGAAGTATTGTGAATTCAAGCATTAAAGAAAACTGATGAGTAAGTTACTATTCCTAGACAATCATAAAAAATGATAGACAATTACTTCTATAAAATATCGTAATTCGACACCAGTTTATTATAATATTTAAAAGTGGTATAATTATTTTATCCGAATAGATAATTGAAGTCATAACAACACCCATTAACCATCGAACTCAAGAACCAATTTTTGAATCAGTCCTTTTCAACAACAGGTTTCCTTAAAAAATAAATATTGAAAAGTGAATTTATTTATAAATATATTCATAACAATATTCGGTATGAGTAAGATTTGTTAAGAAATCATTTTCTTCCCATTTATTCATAATAAAATTTACAGAATAAAACTGATTTAAAAGGAACAAAAGCCCCCCAAAAAAACTTTCATCTGAAAGAATTTGAATGCTGAATCAAAAGATAATTAACCTTATTAGCATTTCTGTTTTTCACTGATGAGAAATGTATTGAAACTTTCAAAAACGCATAAAATTGTTTTTAAAACTAAATTTTTCATTATAAATACTTACTCCATGCTGTTATCTTAAAGACATTAATTGCAATTTAAATCAAAAATGCTGCCTATTATTCAAAATAACTAGTTCGAGTTCGCATGATATTGCTTGCTAATGAAAAGTATGATATAAAAAATGTTATCGGAAAAGGAATTTTTAATGAAGCCTTTTGTCAGTTAAATTGCTTTTCTGTTATGTAAAGCAATTTAAACCATGAAAGATTTATTTTCTATCTCACTAGATCAATGTTACATTCTTAAAATCAAACAAATACGAAGTAATTTGAATAAATCTTTTTTATGATACAACAGTAATTGATGAAAATGCACTGTTATGGAATTAGATATGTGTATGATATTTTTTAAATAATTAATTTAAAATGCAAATGTCAATGTTTCGCTAGACAGTATCTTAAATCGCAGCATGATTTATAAACATGACTCTGAAAAATAGGAAAAAACAATGAATGATAAAAGTAATAAAATTGATCCAAGTATCAATGGCTCTCATTTCTTTCAATAGCTCTCAAAGAATAAAACAAAGAATTGCAAAAGAATAATACAGTTTATTGCTTCATAGAGCATAAGCATTCTGAATAACATTAGCATTTGATATAATTATAGTAAAATATCTTCTGGGTATGCTAATTAGTAATTTATTGATATACACAATTCTGTGATTTTATACACAAATTACGACTCCTGTGACTATTTTCACGCCTTAAGGATTTTTTGGCAATCGCTCTCTCCAACAAGAACCAATCATGCTTTATAAGTTCAAATCAAGATTTTTCATTCCATGACAGGAGACTGATATTCTCCTGAATCTCATATCCATCAACATAAATCAAATGCATGACTTTAATCAGAATAGACACGATGCTCAGAATAATAGAATATGATGCTAAGACATACCAATGTGAAAGCGAAGGTAGTTCTGTGAAGCAAAAACATTTAGTTCAATGACATATTACAACAATGTTAAAGACTAGCGTATGGAACGAGCAATTGTAAAAAACAATTTTAAAACATTTTAAATAAAGACTCTTTTTGCTTCCTCTCAAACACTTGGGATTTTCAAAATTATATAATGGTTATTAATATCCAATATTAACACTGGCTGTAGCTTTAAGAAATAATTTTTGAAACCAAATAATTTCTCAAAGCTCTTAATAGTGACAGTTCTATTTTCCCTTCATTGTTTAATGCCTAGTATATCCTTATTGGTGTTTCATTGTGCTCATCATTACGTTAGTGTTGTTCTCTTCATGTTGTGAGTGATTTTCCATCATATCCGGTCTATTTTTACCTTCTTTTCAGGCCTTTGTAGAGTCTAGGTGGATTATACATGTGTATAAAAGAAACAAATTTGCATCTTTATCTCGTTATTATGATTCACCATTGCCCTGAAAGAGGTAAGTATGCAATATGACATACTAATTATAAATAGTACAAAGAAACTAGCTCTTTATGGTTGTGTCCTTTGAGATTCAGAGCTCTGATTAGAGAATACAATCTTTTATTTACAGTTTACAATTTTTTATTTTTTGGACCATATGGAACCCCATGCCATCTGGGAAACCAATCCACCATGCCATCTCTCTTTCTCTCTCTCTATGTATATATATATATATATATATATATATATAACATACTGCATTTTTTGCATCTCTTTTAGTGTCTAGAGTTTAAATCACTGATATACGGAGACTACAGTTACGTGTTCAAAGCTGATGTTTCCGTTTCAACTAATGGAGGCGGACCATAAGATTGCAGATGAGAAGGTGCAGTATTAAAAAGAGTTGGCATTGTGTCATCACTTTCACTTTCCATTAATGCTGTAACAATGAAGTTAATGAATAAATCAAATTATTCCATTTAATTTTTTAAAAAAAGATGATAATGCGTAGAAATTATTTTCCTCTGTAACATTAGGTTTCAATAATAACTGTAAAAATTATTTGACTTCCTAAATCTGTTGTCAAATGGAAATATAATTTTCATACTTAACTCGAATGCAATAATATTTTTAGTTAAGATACATTTTTTCATGATTGGCATGCTTTGAAAATAAACTTGGATGACCGTCTTCTAGTCTCCCGGCTACTGACAAATATAACAAGATTCAGTTTACCAATATTTCATTTGCATTCTATAGACATTATGGTACTATTTCTGAAAGAAAATCTTTTTAAACAATGATATTCACTGATTTTCATTTCCTGATTTTCTCTGCATGCCTCAGATTTCCAAATTTATTAATAGAAGAGTTATTATTACACATACCTAAGAACAGCAGAGCTATATCAAGTCTATGAAATTGCCCCCCCCCCCCCCGCGAAGAATTCCTATACTAACAATTGATTGTCAATAATATCCTGCCTGGAGAGACCCTGGCAAACGAGAATGTGACCAGGGGAAGCCTCTTCCGTGGAACACTTAAGGGAGACTTTAAAGTGCTTAGAACCCTCAGAATATTTCATATTTCTAAGGTGCCCACTGAGAAAGCGAGTAAGAGTAGTCTGATCCTGCCTACTACAATAAAGAGAGTAATAGAAAAATGGTTTGTATAAATGCCAGGTGCTAGGTTTACTAGCGTTTTGCACATGTGAACTGAATACTATCTCTAAATCTATGACACAGTAACAAAATCGATTATGAAATCTTTCTTTTCTATTGCACATTAACCGAAATTGCTTTCTTTTTATTAGTCACTACAAAAAAATATTTTTATTAGTCACTACTTTACTGAAGAAACTTCTTTGAATGAATCCTTGAAATATCCTTGAGGAAACTTAATTGGAGTATAAATAATCAATTAGCGTTAATTTAAATTAATTGGAGTTAAGAATTAATTGAAAATTTCCATAAATCATAAAAACTTTTGATCCTAAAATAAAAGACATTAATTAAAACTGAGCTGCAAAATATTTAATTATATTCACTTTCATACCAAATAAAATTCTTATTGATATAGAAATATCCTCTATTTTTGATGAAAAGGATATCCTTTAACAGTTCCATCCTCTATTAGAACAGTTAAAAGGCTAAACCTTATTTTATACATTTTCATAATATCGTTGATAAATCCTTAACAATATTTATTTTACTGTTACATATGTATGAATGTATGTAATCTTAGCATTACCTTTGAATTCTGTTTCAGTTATTTTATCATAGATATGGTAAACACTAGCATAGTAAAATGCCTATAGTCATTGAAAAGATTAAAATCCACTTGCTAATGAAAATGACGTATTAAAGAAACTTAAATGAAATTTAAATGCACTATTTTCTTCTGAATAGTTATATTGGCTGGAATAATTGAAAATATGTATTTTTATCATCAATTCAATAAAGGATAGATTGATACGATGAAAGCTTAATGTAGGTGATGCATTATTTTATATTTATGACATTATAAATATATTTTATTAATGTGAATAGAATAGAAATATAAAACATATAAATTCGAATTGAATAGAAATAATGTACTTACATACTGTCGATATTTCGTCGTAGATACAAATGTTTTAAACAAACTTAACTAAACATACTTTTGGTCTGTAATATTTCGTTCAGAAGGCACTAGAGAATTCTAAATACCAAGATTTGGACTTCTTAGATTTTACAACGAATTACAATTTCCATTAAGAATTGAACTTTATGTTTCTTAAAACAGAAAATGAATCTAATCAGTTTATACATTTTATCAAATCTATAAATGGCTAATTTTTTCTTCAAATTCGTGATCTCAAAAAAACTGAAATTTTAAAATCCAATATTTAAATTGCATTTTAAATAGACAAAGGTCAAGAGTAAAACTACTATATATTTTCATTTCAAAAATATTTCTAAAACTATTTCTATTTTCATTTCAACTTTTCCAACTGCATTCCTTTCTGAATCAATTTTTTTCTGAAATTACTAAGCCACTAATAATATAGAATTGATAAAGAGAAGAAAAAAAAAGTACCATACCTTGGACCAAAAACCTCTAAAATTATATTTTGCCTTTGTGTCCTGCTATTATTTTCCCTGTCTCCTTCCTCTTTCCTTTAAAAATGCCATATATTTCTTTGTAAAATCTATGTTTGCATTTCTCTTGCAATGCAGTTTGGAAGGACTAAAATTTTCTTAAACTCGAAAAACATGTTGTCCCAAGTGTCGTTTCTATGAGAAGATATTAGATAATGGAAATTCTGAGAGACCATAAAAAACTTGCTTTTGCCAAACATCATGATATATTTTTCCTTCACTCCTTATCGAAAGCATTCGAAGCCAGATAAATGGCCCTCTAGTTTACGTAGTTCTTTCAATAATATTTTTCTCGGTGACAAAAATAGATGCTCCGAAAAGATGAGGCAGGGCCAAAGTCATCTAAACTATAATAGTAAATAAGGAATATTGATATTGTCCTTTAATTCTCAATTTTTTTCTTAAGTATTTTTAAAAATTCATCTAATATTTTTCACTAGAAATTCGAAAAGATATTTCAATTTGCAAATGTTCATTATATATGCTAGAAAACTAGATTATCGTTTGATTATGAAACATCATTTTCAAAGAATGTAAATATTTATTTCTATAGATATTTTTATTGATTATTGTCCGTTTTATAATCGAGGCTTTGATTACATGGATTTTTGATTTTGAATTTCAATTCTAAAATGGAATGGATTACATATTTTAATCGACGTCTGTTTCATCATCATTTTCATCATCTGAAACAGCTAGATTGAGTCAGTGAATTTATTTAAAATTCGATATCATAAATCGATATCTGCTTTTTGAATTGAATACATGAAATATTCAGATCAATGAACAGTCTGAAGTGATGACATATCTGAATCAATTAAAAGTCTCTATGCTCATAAAACGTGTGAGCCATCATTCATTATTTCTACTACAGAAAGTCCCTTACTTAATTTCCTCTTTTCCATTCTTCGATGCAACAATTTGTGATTTAATCCTCTAATTAGTTTTAGAATTAATTATAAGAGCTAGAATAGAATTTCAAAATATATTGAGACAAATGAATTCCTACTATTTGCTTTCTTAGCATAACAGGCCCAAAGATACGCCATGATGAAAGCATCACTAACACGATGGATTTCATCAATCTTGTTACTGCAATCATTAGAAAATCATATAAGAAAATGCTATTAAGAATGTACCTAAGATCAAAAGAGATATCCTAATAGCTTGTTCCTTTCATTGCTTGATGTGTTTATCTTTTTGGTTACATCAAATGATTAATTTAATTAAATATTAGAAGATTTTATTGCAAGCCTTAGGTAGTGAAAGTTTCTAAATTTATATTTGTTTTGTTTTGCATTTCGTACTGTATATTGTGTTTATCCCAATATTGTTAATGAATAGGCGGTAGTATTTTATTATCTGAATGAATTGTAGAGTTTTAAAGAATTTCAAAAATGCCATGTGACCGCGAATTAAATCATCTATTATAGATAGCAAAATAAAAATTTATTTTAGGTCTTATTTGCTTTAAGCATTTCTAAAAGGTATAAATAATCAATGGATCTGTTTCAATGAATCATGTATTGTGAAAAACATCCATGTGTCAAAATTAAGTACATTTAGTAAAATTCGAAACTTTTTGGGTTAATATGGATATTTATCTGTTATTATTCAATATGAATAGCTGTGATAAATAATGTTTTAATATGCATATGAGGAGCATATGTTTTCTTCACAGTTTTGAAATCAGAAATATATATATATATATATATATATATATATATATATATATATACAGAGAGAGAGATTCTAAATGAATACCATATTAGCATTGTAATGAGTTGAATTTCATTTGCTCTTAAAGGAGGCTTGATGATGACAATTTTTCTGCAAATTGATATAAAAAAAACCTTGAATCTTTAAATCGATGCATAATTGTATAGTGATTAGAAATGTAGCAAATGTCCTTACAATATCATTATGAGTTAAGAGCATTGTTTGAATAACAATAAATCGGATGGTATAAATTACAACAAATGATGCTATTCTAATCACATAGAGTTATAACATTATATAGTTTGAAATGCGTTATACAATAAATAATAAGAGCAATTTCATGAACATCTTAATACGAAATCACCACCCCTCATAGGATCCAATGTAAAACGGCCTCAGCTTCATTATTTTTAGAAATATTGAGCATTATTATCCATTAATAACCACAATGGATGTTGTAAAAAGATTATAGCTGGGTATATTTGAGGAGGGACAAATCATTGAAATGCTAGAATGAGAATCTTTGCTAAGAAAAATGTCACGAATTTCGACTGTGTTTCAATACCAAATTTCCAAACAGTGACAGTGGTTTGAAACCTCTAGAGTTTTAGCTAAAATAACGTAAGTTGTAACAACTATTCAAAAAGATCTGTATACGGAGATAAATGTACAATGCCACAGAGAAATCTCTATAAGACAACTGTATCATTCTAACAAAGGATAGACTCTTCTAATAAACATTGGCAAAAAACCACCCAATTTGTACCTTCTTGATGTTTACACACCCAATTTGTAGCCTCGAACCAGTTTGCATCTCCTTGGCGACGTCACATGTAGCTTCTGATATGGTAGTGCACTGATTAATTGTGGAATAACATCATGTTCAGAGCCAAACCGAACTCTTAGCATATAATAATCTAGAGAGAAAGTGGAAATCGTTTTCATCCAGCTGTAGGCTTATAAAAAATCAAAGAAATATGTCATTTTTTCTTTGGGATTGACACAGTTTCGTCAATCAGCAAGTGCGCATTGATCTTCGCATTTTTAAAGGTGAGTTAGTCAATATTATAAAATACATAGACATTATAAATATTCGATACCATTTATTAATAGTTTTTCGTATCAGTACTTTTTCCATGTAATTCTGGTTGTCAATTTAAATCAAAATGAAAATAAACAATCATATACATTGCCTGAACACTCCGCTGATCTGAAATCTATTAGAGATTGTATGTGATTCTTGAGAACCTCTCCAATATTCCGTCCCATTAATATTTGTTTTCGAATAGGAAACTACTCTCTATTACGTATAAAAATGACATTGAGGCGCTTGATGTAGGTCGTCTCATCTAAATACTGATTGAAGGCATCGATAATTTTGTGCAGAAATAATGATTCTATTGAGATTTTTATTTAACTATTTGAGATTCTATTATATCTATTGAATTACAATTTACAACCTTTTATTTCGTTGATGCTGACCCTTGTATTGCTGCAGTTTTTGTTTTAATTCCTTTTTTTTTTCTATTCTTGGGTTTTCCTTCTATGAGATATTTAGATGAAAAATCTCCTCCATGATGGTAAGGTTCTTAAGTTGATCAAGACTAACTAGTAATGAGTACAGTACTTACTTTACATGTTAATAATTAATCATCACTAATTTTGGTATATTACACCGAATGAATAATTTTATCGGCATCCTTTCGAAACAATTTTTATAATGTCATACACAAAGGCCTGAAATAAAGTCCCAGACAATTTTTCACATGCTCCCCATTGGAGGTCTTATCCTTCTTTCTTCCCTTCATCCCCCTGTAATCCTGAATTTGGCTGATAATATTGTGGCGGATGTTATGAGCGAGGATTGAACCTGGGACTTTGTGGTTCGCAGCCCAGTAGCATGACCACGATACAAAAGCAATTTCTCGGGTAGCGTAGTTGTTAACTGGCTTATAAGCTTTCTCTACAATATCATGTTTGGTACTGGCGAATGAATACTTACGAAAAATAGATATTTGTTGTGAATGTAGCATTTTTACTGAATTTACTTACGAGAGTATTTGTCTTTGATTGCTTTTTCTAGACGATTTTCAACAAACCTTGATATGAAACTACAATTGTAGTCTCATACCAGATTTCATTGATTTAAATCATGGAGTTAATAAGTTATTGCGTTTGCTTGACTGCTTGCGAAATTCCAGACGGACAGAATCTCAACCGTTTGAGAGAGTTGGCTCAAAATTTGAAAAACATAATATATTTCAGATGCTGAACTTTGTATACAAAATGTTATGTATCTATATTTTTATGTTTTGTAGTCATTGAATCCATATGTGCTCGAAAAATCGCTGAGCGTCCTTTAAATGGATTTCATTCGAAATTTGATAAAAATCAACAAATTTGGTCTTCAATCCATATACGAAATTTCAATAGTCTATACCTAAGTGTGTTCGAGTTATCAGTTTTCACAGACATACATAATGTCAAAAATATGTTTCTCGAACTCGGAAGACTGAAATTTGTAGTTTTGTCAAATATCTGAAGTTTTGACGATTCAATATTTCTTCTGAAGTTCCTATATGAAAAAGTAAAAAAAAAAAAAAAAATCCCCAAGGTATCATTTAAAATCTTGAGATTCACAGTTTCCTCTCTTTCGTAACTTTAAACCACGGCTCCATGTTATGAATTTCAGTTCTTCTCTTGTCACAGAGATTCTTACTTCCATTCGAAAAAAATATTATTTCATACACCCTGGAAACTATCGATGAAAAATGAAGAAAAAAGAAAACGCAAATAAGCTGAAGGATTAAAAAATGCTCTCTCATAATTTCCCACATTTGTTTTGGAAAAACGCTAAGGAAAATTTGGGAAGCATAGAGAACGTAGACTTCCTGATCTCCTATAACAAGTACCGAAAAAAAACAGAGACAATAGAAAGAAAAAAGAAATAAGTATTTTTTCCCCTCTGAAAAAAATTTCTATTCTCTGAATATACATTACTCGACATTCAAAAAGAGAATCACTGCATGGACAAGGAAATTTTTGAAAGAGCAAGAACAAAAGGAGAAAAAAAAGTAATGAATAATAAATAAATAATCTATGATTAAATTCCCGTAACGACAGGGCGAGGCATTTTACTTTGAGACAAACTGCATTTCTTTGTTATTTAGAGTGAAACAGATGAACGGACATTTGTTGGTGTAACTACTCGAGAACAGTTCAGGCCGCTTGGTTTGTGATATTTCTTCGTTGTTGTTCAAATGTTATACCTCAGGATATTTCAAAATTCATCAAATTTATATAAAATCTTATATTTAGCTCCAGAAACTTCAACCGATCCAATTTATTCTAAATAGGCATTTTTAAAAATAATTTTTTTAAATTGTTTTGTTAAGAAAGGAAAAGGCTAATGATTTTTTTAAGTTGATTAAAATGTAAATATAGTGACTGATAATAAAAATTGCATTTGATAATTTATAAAATCGTAAAATTAATATTTCTTATTTTGTTTTAAAATAAAACCTCAACCCCATAGTAATAAGTACTCTTGTGAGTTCAGACTTTAAAACATTATAGCATCTTTTTAAAAAATATATATAATCAATGTAAAGATTGCAGAACAAGAAGATGGGTTGGTTGATTGAATCGATCAATTTTATAATTTACACAAGTTAAAATTAAAAAAAAACATTTAATAATATTATATTTTCGGTATTATTAACAATCAGTTTTACACCTTCTATTTATGGAAAATTGCGTATAATTTCACAAATAGAAATATTCAGAATTATATATAGATATTGAGTTGTTGTTTTACATGGCATATTATAGAAAAAAAAGTTATCGTTTAAAATAAATACACACATAATCCGCGGTGCAAAAAATACAATTAAGTGCATCAATATAAGGAAGAGTTTACCTTTTATAAATTTCTTCCAATTAAACACAAAACTGTAAAATAGAATGAAATAAATTGTTATCGTTTATGATTTAATTACACAGTAAAGAAGGGAATTTGTCCGAAACTGTCTTATTGAAATTCTCTTGGAAAGATAAATCATATATGCAAAAAGAAACCTATTTTAAATTTAAAATGAACGATATTTACCTTTTCAGATGTGAAAATTCAAAATCAATATACATCAGTTTAAAATTAAAAGTCATTCTTCAAAATTCGGTCTCCCATTGATATTTTTGCGAATTTTTTTTTTTTTTTTGAAAGCGATAAAAATAGAATAAAGGCTTAAACCCAACATTTAACGTCCAATTTATTATGAGTTAAATTCAATACTTTAATTTGTTATGAGATATTTACTAAAAGTTTAATCGATTCAGCTTTTAATTTATTATGATTACTTTTTATTTCTCTATTTATTTTAAGAGCAATTTTAAAACCATTACAGAAATTAAAATAGGCAAATAAATTAGTATAACGCAACATTTACATAGAGCTTCGACTTTCGAAGAGCTTAACTTACGTATAATTAGTAGTTTTTATGAATATAAAAAAGAAATTGGAAGGATAATATTTTAATAGCTACCAGTGCGGGAATTCTCCAATTATTCTTAATTGGCTGTTTCTACAGAAGGGACGTGAATTTTTATGTTCCCTTAAGTGTTTTATATTATATAATTTCAAATAAAGCTTTTATTTGCTTTGGAAGAGTTAATTCTATATCAAAGAAAGCTGAAATGTTTAAAATTAAAAAAACACCTTTGCATGTTAATAAGATGTTTTTCTTACATTATATTTAGTAAGGAAAGTAAGTATTAGTAAGGATATAAAGTGTGCTTGGATAAAAAGTAGTAAGATAATTAAGTATATTCACAAATTTGTGGAATGTATATGAATATGGGCGGTTTAATTACTACCACTACAAAGACTGAACATATCTTCCGTGAGAGGAGGCTGTGCTTTGACTTGTTATGAATCTTTATACTTTAACCTAAAATTTTGAATATTATAACGGCTGTCACTCAGTTCTCGTATGCCCAATCAAGGCAGCATCACTCATTTTCGGATCGGTAAGGTTAGACATATTTATTAAATATTTAGAATTTTGTTTTGATAACAAGGTAAAAATATTAAACATTCTTTCCAAATCAACAATTATAAATAAATGTAAAACAAAAATATTATTAAAGTACCAAGTTCCAAAACGCAATTAAAAATTGCAATAAACTTTTTTCTTGTTTTACAATTACTTAAGATTTATTCAAAAAATATATACAAATTTTCCAACCAAAACTTTCCGAAAAATTTATCTGATTCTGCAGTTTATTTGATATATTAATTTTTACCTACATACGCGTTGAAAATTCAGATCATAATTACATATTGAAATTACAGTCATGTTTCCTATTTCAGTAACAAAACTGTTGTAATTCATGATGTTATAAAATTATATTACGATAGAATGATGTTGTAAAATTAATCGATTGAAATTAGATGTAAGGTTATAACAAAGTAATAAAATCAGTTTAAATGCAGATAAATCGATTATAATGAATAGGTTTGTTCCCTAAACGAACTAATTCATGATGAAATAGTGATGATGAAATTTGGTTGATTGGATAAATTAATCATTTACATAGATTGAATAGATAAAAGTGAAATATAATGATCAAAATCTCTTTGAATAAAAAAATTTTAAAAAATTAAGATGATAATTTATTTTGATGCCAGAATGATGACTGTCACAATCGCTATAGATCTTAATGAATATCCATTCTGTCAGCTATAGTATTACTTGCGTGACGAAGACTTTCAAAATATTTTTGAAAAAAAATTGATCTTAATACTTAAATATGCTCCATATTTTTTTAATCATGCCTTTTCTTTTATGTAAATAGCAGTTATGCAATGAATGCGTAGAAATTATTTTATACAATAAATATTACTTTACGTTAAAATGATAAGCCCAACCTTAGAATGACTTTTAAGTAATATGTTAGTTGCTTTTGTTTACAATTAGATTATGATATTAAAATGAATTCATTATTATAATAATAAATTATTGCCAACATTTTGAAGCAACATAATAAAATATTCTATTTGAATATTTAGAGTTCATGCTCCCATAAAACATTTTAGTCTTATGATTAATTGTAACATGCCAACAAATTCCATCGCTTGTCACATCATAGTTTAAATGATAATTCGGATAATTTGCGATATCGAACATGGAGAGTTAATGATAAGGACCAAGACAAAGTGTTGAAATTTAGCTGCTAATACTTCCTTCGTAAATTCAACATTTCCTTTTCATCACATTTATACATACTCTTAATAATTTGAAATCATTTACAATACGAAGGAATTTTTAGCCGGGGTCCTGGCATAGGGTTAGCTCGTCATCCCCGTGATCCGGACGTCCTGGTTTGGGCCTGGTTGTTTTACATCTATTCTATCTGTGAGATGTGTGAATGTTCCCCCCTGTAAAAAGGGGTTGTGAGAGCTAAGACGTACTCTTGGCCCTAGTTGGCGCTGCTAAAGCAAAAGACGCTCCCTTGGCTTAAAATCGCTGACTTTGTCAGCGCGCTTGTCCGTGGCAAGGGCCATTATAAACAACAACAGGAATCTATTGATTTTACATTATCAATAATATTTTATGGAGATTTTCTGTTATTAATTGCTTTATTTTTGCTCATTTAAAAGATTTGATTTATATCTCAATGAAAATAAAATTGCTAAACAAAGGCAATTTATACGGAATTTTTTATCAATATAAAAAAATGAAGTGTTTCAAAATACACTATAATATACAAGAATATTTTCTAGAGATGGAACAATTAGGTGTCGAATTAGATTAGGTATTTGAGAATAAGTTTCAGATGAAATTTTCTAAGTGCGTTAACCTAGTTAACGGCTATTTTGTTACATATCAAAACCTTTGCATGCTTTTAAACATTAGAAATTCAAGAGTTTGATTGAGATATTGTCTTTATTATCAACAAAATTTGAAAATTACAATTTCCAACAAAAAGATACATTTGTAGCTTCAAAATATAATTCATAATCATGAAATCAAATCAAACAATTGCACAATTTTGTGCCATTTCCTAGAAGATAGTTACTAGCCTTTTAACTAATATCAGAACTCAGAAAATATAATGTATTTTTTTTAAATTTCTATTGTTTAAGGAACGAACGTATGGTCGTATCATATATTTGAATTTTACAAGTGGATATTAACTAAATAATAAATTACGTGGGTGTTTAATTTCATCTTGATCAGATTAAATAAATTTAGCTCTTATTCCCTGTAGAAATAGGAAAAAACGTAAAAAAATATAGAAAAAAGGTTCAAACAAGATTTAAACTGGAATTATGATTTTTATTAAATCATTTATTATTAATTTTCCCAAAAATTGTATTCAGTTACTTTTCGCTTTACGAGTAATATAGAAGATTATTTTTGAAAAATAATAAAATGAAATGTATTTGCATGCATTATTAATTAACGTTCAACAATGAGTTTCAACCAATATTCTCAAACAATTGTGAATTTCTCAATTCACAATTTTATTGTATAGTAAGAAATTTTAATATCTTTTAGACATATTTAATTCCGGGTATTTAATTTTCATCGTGGGTTAAGCAGAACCAAAATCTTAATGTAGCATATTCAAAGCCAATATATTCATTTTATATGAGAAAAAAGAAGAAAAAAGAACATACGAAACTTCTGTATTAAGTATTTTAAAATACAAGAAATAATTCTGATAATAGAGAAGAGTCTGAGAATTAAATATTTATCTGCTAACTATTAATATTTAAGAAATGATGTTGCAGTGAGACAGTCGGCAAAATCTTCACCAATGACTGTTTTAATAATTGGGATTTTTCGGTCTTCTTTCCTGTGCATAAAAATAGCATCAATAATTAAATAAAGAAGAAAATTTTTAATTTAAATTCTGTAAAGCTTTATTGATTATCGAATTTGCTTTAAAGGGAAGTAATTAAAAAGAATCTTCTAACTAGCCTAGAAAAAAAAATCATCAATGATATGAATATTTTTCACATAGTTTCTATCAAGTATAAAAGTATTCCCGGTTTTTTTTTGGTTTACTTCAGTATTTATCTGAATCAATTATTTTTGTATATATTTTTCTTATTTTACTAGATTTAATACATTCACGTTCGACTAATCAAACTAAAGGTAATAAAAAGAAATCAATCAGTACTTCTAAGTATATGAGTAACAATCAATTTGCTTACTGTAAATTTCCAGGTATTGCTTCAATTATTTCGTTATGAAACATTCTTTTTGTGTGAAAATTCCCATTTTTTCATATAGTAATTATTTGAGAAATACATCGTTTATAACGATTATAGAAAGAGCAAAAAATGTCATATTTCAACAGTAAATACTTATAAAACACATGATTTTGAATTATTTTACTTTACAAAATATTATTTTAATATTTTATTTGCTTGCAGTTTTTGTCTTGTAAATTATTATTTGAAGATTTTATTAGCTTGAAAAATAAGTAGTCTTGTCAATTTCTGGGAATATTATTTGTAATTATTAATTTTAAAACAATAATGCTTTGTTCTGAAATTATAGATATATACAACATTTTGTTCCGTTAGATATGATTTTGGTAGTATGTATTTTGTTTATTTTTAAAAAATTCTATTTAATAAGTATAAAAGTCCCAACTTTCACATGCTTAAATGACTTAGAAATGCATATTATGATCTCGGTTTAATATTTCACTAAGCAAATAATTATCAGGAATATCTTGAAACCTTATCACACTAGTCAAAGAAATATATTTGTATTTTAAAATACTTTTTATTAAAAATAATTTTTAATAAATTATTTCAATGCAAGAATTATTTAATAAAGAGGAATGATAATGTTAAAAGGGTTAATTCTTCTTAAAATTTATAATTAATGACGTTATTTCAAGAAAAGTTTTCTAATTTTCCTGTTATATTTTATATACAATATGGCTTTAAAAAATTAAAATTTTATAAATTATACAATTATAAAGTTTAAAGCATTTATTAATCTTAATAAAATTTCATTCTAATATTCTAATAATTTTAAGAAGTACAAAACTCACTAAAACAGTATTACAAAATTTCGGAAATTTAATTAATCAATCCTGGATTTTTCATTTAGAAATACTGACAAAATTTTCATTCTGCTTTATTTCATTTATGTAACAAACTGATTATAAGCCTGGGCATTACTCTACTTTTAAAGGAAGGGAAAGTAGACTTGAAATATTTTCCAACATTATGAGAAACATCTATGGAATATTAAATAAATTCATTAATCATTCTGTTCAGAATTTCTTTAAACCCGTTCCAAGTCTGTTTATGATTAAATATAAACAGCTTAATAACAAACTCGCATTCCTTTACAAAAAGAGTATCGTTTTCAAAGAATAGCTCTGATAAAGTCTCTGATAATTCCAAGAGATTAAAACATTGTTTTTCCATTCTTAGGCCTGAGTGCATGTTTCGAAGCTCCATATCACAGTAATTATGCTCATTAGTTCCCAGTCCTCCCTCTTCTGCCTTCAAAAAACATTCTTCTTTCTGAGAAAGTAACTAGAATAATCATCTGTGCCAGAAGAGCAACTCAAGTAACATCCAAAGCAAGTATTAGCTTTAGAAAGTCATTCAAAACTCTTAATGAACGAACAATTTGCATACTAAATGGTAAAGGGGTTGAAGAAAAGCTCAAACGACTTTTCAGCACATTTCTGAGGTTAAATGTAATTTAAAAAATTTTGTTTGTTTGGCGTAACGATAGATTGGTAATGGTTGAAAATAATATTAGCTGCTGCTTTCGTTTATTATTTTTCGGTTATATTAGTGCCCGTTCATCCGTGTTTATCTTAAAACGTAATTTAAAATAAGAAGATATATTATAGACACAAGCTCTATCTGAGAAACTGATTTTCCATAT
>JAPMOR010032985.1:324410-341673 GCA_026543865.1 Argiope aurantia | reverse complement strand
GAATCTTTTAACTCTGCGATTCTCAACCTGTGGGGCGCGCCCCCCTAAGGGGGCGCGAGCACACTAGAGGGTGGGACTGAAAAGAAAGCACACATAAAAATAGAAAACAAAACACATTTCGACGTATTTAATAACTTATTAAAGTTAAAAAACTTACTTAATCAAAAAATACTAAATTAAAAACAAATTTAATAATTATTAGTGACTTTCTTGGGTCTGTCTTGCAAAGCAATGTTTTTCGAAGGAAGGCTTAGTATTAGAAATAGCCACTCTCTGTTCTGTTTCTATATTTTTTCTTCAAACAAGCCCCAGCAGAAAATCCAGTTTCACAAAAGTTGGATGTTGAAAATGGTAACAGAATGTGAAATGCCCTTGTTTTTAGTGCAGAAAATCATCCTTACTCCTGCCCAAAATTCAAATAGCGATTTATTACTAAATTGTATTTAAGTTTCGATGCTTATCGTCAAGTCTATGAATTTTTCTTCCTCATCAATTAAGAATCCTTCGGGATTCTTATGAAATGGATCCGTAACCCACTCATAACTTGCTATCGGTTTGTCGTCAGCAAGAAAATACTTTTTAAAATTCTTTACCAGCCTAGCTAAAAGATTTTCAATGGTTACAAAGCAACTTTTACATGTTTTTCTTCAGCCTTGTACGTTTTAGTACAATCATCCATATTTGCAAACATTGTTAGGTTTTTTTGCTTTAAATTTCTGCTAAACAATTCCAATTTTCTACAAAAAGCATTAACTTTATCACTCGTATCCAAC
Source organism: Argiope aurantia (assembly GCA_026543865.1). Lineage (NCBI taxonomy): Eukaryota > Metazoa > Arthropoda > Arachnida > Araneae > Araneidae > Argiope > Argiope aurantia. Next base: position 340,900 of record JAPMOR010032985.1, on the reverse strand, counting down.
ATATGTGTATTTGCTCCTTGGAGTTGAAGATTCAAGTTATTTAATTTCTCGAATATGTCGACCAAGTACCTCAATTTCATCACAAATAAATCATCGTGAAAATTCTCGGATTCCGGTCTGTATTCTTCTGCTAGGAAATTGGCGATTTCTTCTCTTTATTCATAAACACGTTGCAAAAATTTCCCATCTTGATGACCATCTTGCCTCTCAATAAAATAATAATGCTGAATGTACTGAAACCCATGTCTTTATAAAGAGCGGAAAAGATTCTCGATTTCAGAGGTCTCATTTTTATATAATTTACTCAGACCAGGACTCATTGCTTTCGAAGCCAAAGCTTCTCTGTGTCACGCAACTTCGAGAAAAGCTGACAGTGTACATCTTTGGCTATATCGCCAATTCAACGAGCAACAGTTCATTTGAAAGAGACATGGACTGTAATCGTTTTGAAAAATTATCTCCAAACTTAGTTTCTACAATCTCAATTTCTGCTGGCAAAATAAGCTCTTCACCAATGGTGTGAGGTTTTTTACATCTGGTTATTTTATATGAACTTTGTCAGATGCAATTAAAGCTTTTTTACTCACAGACAAAATTTCTTTAAAAATTATTTTTGCTTTTTTATATGATTTTAATTTTAATTCGAAGAATTCTCTGGGTTTGTTGACGTACTCACTATGAAGCTTTTCCAAATATCGTTTAAGTTTATTAGGTTTCATGCAATCTGCGGCCAACATTTTTGAGCAAATGATACACAGGGGCCTTTCTTCTTCATTTACTTCAGCACTGGTAAACACATAATTAAAGTATTCTTGAGAATATTTTCATGATTTTATTTTCGGAACTTGTACTTCGTCTGTAACTTGTAACTTCGGAACTTCGTCTGTGTACTTGTTGATACTTGACTATCGTCTAATGCTTGCTTACTTCCACTTAAAAATTTATCCATGAATCTGCATAAATCTACTGCCGTAAATATTTAATATGGTGAATTACAATTAACACGAAAACATATATAACATACATATTCACTATAGATTCGATAGCGATAAAAGGATCGACTCGAATGAGACTGGCTGGATTTGAAACTTGCGTTATCGAACATTTTCCTTCCTATGAGAATACATTTGCTCCGCGCCTGCTCGAGACTTCATCGGTCGTGTGGATTCCCTTCCACAAACATTTCTAATTTTTTTCACTTTTATTTAGACATGCTTCTGTTTTATTTCTTTTATTATTCCAAAAATTTATTCCCAGTTTCTAAATTTAGCTCACCCCGTCTAGGTTAACTTTCATTAACGATTTTTTTTACTTTCATATTCTTTTAACGTTATCTCCCTGTTTGGCTTTCATTTTAAATATAATATTTAAATCTTCCCCTCTTTCATTCGCTTTATCTGTTTACCGCCGGCTTGTCCAAAATACAAGATGTGGTTTCTCGCCAACGTTGGCTCGCTTTTACTCTTGTTTTGGCAGTTAGTTAAAAATAATTTAAAAACAGAATCCAAAATACTCAATATATATTATTGTTGTATACATTTATTGTAAGCGGGGGGAGCGATGAAAATTATGATTGAAAATTGGGCCGCAAATACTGAAAGGTTGAGAAACGCTGTTTTAGCTGATGTTCACTTTTAATTAGCTTCACCCTTTAAATGCAAAAGTAGTTTTTTCTTTATGTATATTGATTCTTAAAACAAAAGAAATTTCAATAATCTGTGTAGTATAGAATAGACAATATATATATATATATAGATATAAAAGGAACTGAAATAAGATTTTTTGTTAAGAAATGAAGAAACTACTGAAGCTTACTAATTTTAAATCACTTTATTAATATAAACCATATATCAAAACGCCCAATATTTATAAAACAATATATATAAACATTATAGCCATGCAAAATAGGTTACATAATGTAACTATATCTAACTTCTCAAACTGTTATATACGATATGGGATATTTCTTTAGTTTTAAAAATATCATCGATAACATGTAGCTGCATTTTTATATCAAAATTACCCAAGCCTTACTGTACATTAGTTTCAGCATATTAAATTTTGATGTAGAAATAGCACGCTGTATACATTTTATAGATTTGGATATGATTACATTTCATTAAAATGATTCAGAAGTCTAATATAATAGGAATTTAAGTAGATAAATCGCAATATTTTTTATTAATATGAACATTCAATGACAGAGTTAATTAATTGAACTTGAGGTGAGTAGAGCTTTCTATTGCATTTTTATATATAAAAAAAGAATTTAATGCTTCTGTCTAAGATATTGAAATGCTGTAGAGATTTCAGACGAAATAAAAGAAACTTTTATATTCTTAGATTAATTCTGTGTTATAATGATAACCGCAAACTAGTAATCATATCTCAGAATACCCACTAGGACCGTTTTCAAGTGGCATATTTATGAGTGGGTAAAAATGTGGACTGGCTGCAGAGATTAGGGATAATTCAAAGTGGCATATCTTGACTGTAAATCGGTTAAAAATGTTCTATGTATCATAACTTTCGCTGGTAATGATGCAGAGAGATGGAACATATTTTCTGCAAATGAAAAGAGGTAAAATGAAAGAGGCAGATCTATTACGACAACTACTGCCATCTGTGTTTACTACAGTTTTGATACTAACTGCTTACAGATGGTTGGTAAAATATGGTCTAAATGTCCCCGGCCTGTAACTGATCATTAGATTTATGAATCAACTTGAATGTTTTCCTGTTGAGCTCGGATTTTTCTCTTCAGTCTCTTTGTATATTCACTTCGAGAGAACTAGAGGCAGTTTACAGCTAAGAAAATGGAACTGAACATCATTGCTATGGCTGATTTGAAATCCTTGTTTGTGATTTTTTATTTTGAATTCTTGAACAAATCACTTTTTGTTTATATGAAACCTTGACATGCCAAATTTATTGTGATACCATTTTATCACAACTTATTTGTCTATTTTGAATACAATGGAAATACATTTTGTTTTTTTGGAAGACTATTTTCACTCTTACAGTGTCTGAGTCGCAAACAAATGTTTTAAAGACTGGATTGGTGTACTTCCAACGTTAGATAAGCCTGTATGAGGTATGATTCGGGCAACGGTTTTCAGCACGTCAACCACCTACATGTCTATTCTAAATTTATAAACCTGATTTAAGCGTATGAACATCCTGTTAAAAAATCCCTGAATAATTTTGCGTCCATTAGGGTTGGCCATTATTCAGGCTGCATTTCAGAACTTCGCAAATAAATAGCATATATATATTTATAAAAACCATAAGACATTAATAAATCTAGAATAAAAATTATTGAAAAAAGTATTATTGCTTTCCTTAGAGTTCCACCTTTTATTAATAGGATGGTAGACGGATGCCATGCTTTATACCATATATATTATTTTTATATCATACAGGCATTATGTTGATAATGATATGATTTTGATTATTGACTTGATTTTTAGAAATTGTCTTTGTCATTAATTTATGGATATAGAAAAAGATTGAGTGCTTTTTAACTCAGTTTATCAGTCATATAGACGCTTATGAAAATATTGAACATTTACATGAGAATTTATCATCTATATATCATTGAAAGGGTTTTGAAAGTTCCATATGAATTATTAGGATTACAATGTTTCTGCATCAAGTATACCTGCTGTTCCTGTCAATAGGACAGTATAAATAAAAATATAACAGGTCAAAATGAGAATATGAAAGCATATTGATTAAAATATTTTAATAATATTTTATAATTCATTCCACTGCAAAATTGTGGGCTATTATTCTATATGTTAGTTATCCCTGCTTATTGTATATGATAAAAGAGATCCGCTATAGCCATTGCGCTATAGAGATGAGAACTATTGGGAGTTCCATTAATCCTTAGCTGCTTATATATTTGAAGTCTGTGATTTATATGATTTCTTAAAGCACATTTCTTAAAGCACATCTAATTGCAACTGTTGAATTCGTCTTAACATTTTCTAGCTGAAATTGATATCCAATGTTCCCTTCCTGAATGGCATCTAAAGAATTCAATAAACATTTTGATAGATCATTCCTCATTCATTGTTTTCCGGATGGTAATGGAAAAAGACTCACTTTTTTTCAAATCCTTCCTTACGCAAAGAAACATAAAGCTGCTCGTTAAATCTATATCCTATTTCACTCCCCATTAGTATTTTATTGAGTATCCCTATAACCAGCGTTGGATCCTGAATTGTATACAGTTTATTTTCAATTCTGATATCCAGCCAGATGTCACCACATTGTTCAAGAGATTTTCTCCTCTGTTCGGGATTTTTCATTCCTTTTCAGTTTATTCGTTTTTCCTGGGTGATGAGAACTATCATAGACGTGTCACCAGAACTTGTGACAGCTCCATGTTCAGATTTGTTGCCCTTTGAATTCACCGTTCTTTTTTTTATTAAACGCTCAAGGATTGCAAGATTCAAATATTTTTTAATCGATGATTAATTGTCAATATATAGCAATCTTTGACAAAAACCCTTTAATCCGATGTATTTAGCTTATTTAATTTTTGGAATTTGGTAAAAGACAAATTTTTCATCTCCAAGCTCTACATTCCTATATCTTTCAAACTTTTTCAACTACATATAATTTCGCCAAATAAATTTAACCAATTTTTGTGTAACGTTTTAGTGCTTTACTATTTCTAAAAGGCAATTTAAGTGCTGATTCTCTGTATCTCAGTAGTGGTAACTCACTGCACATTCAACTCAGCGCCGCACACAGTTCATATAATTATAAAAATCAAATTTAAATTAACATTTTGATAAAGTTGGAGAAAATAATTAAATATCATCTTTTATTCTTTCAAACAATGCGCTTGTGTGAGGCTTATTTTTCAAAATTGTTTTTCTACTTCAGAAAATAAACAAATATTTAGTAAAAATTGTTTAATTTTTTAAAACTTTAAATTAAAAATCCTACTTTTTCAATCATTTTTACTTACGTTAAGACATTTTAAGTGGCTACTTATATTAAATAATTATAATAAAGAATTCTTGTGAAATCTTCAAAAACAACTTCTTCAATTACAATAGTAAGTAATCATTATTCAAAATTATATTCTATAATATATGTAATATTGATTCAGTGTTGAAAATAGACTTATAACCTTTCATGTAGCTTTTAAAATGAAATTAAAGAGGCTATTTTATGGCTGAAAAAATTGAAAATGCTCTTAAAAACGTATGAAACAAATTCAAGAAGTAATCTAGTTTACTCTTCAATTGAATCCTTTAGACAATTTCCCTCTTTGAATGCATTATTGACTTATCTACAAATTTTTCTGTTCCTGAGATATATGAAAAAGGGTAATCCACATATTTGGCGACTTTTTATAACTACTTAAGAGCTGTATATCATCAAAATAAGAACACTTTGTACAGAAATTGCTTTAATTTTTTTTCTGAGAATAGAAAATATTTTGAATAATATAAAGGACTTTCTAGCTTTTTCTTTTCTTTACCTGTTTTACTAATCTTTTTAAATGTAAGGAAAAGTGAAATTATTTTCAAATGGTGCAGCATTTTATTTCCTCTTCTTTCAGTTCTATTTCTAAATTAGTTTTTTTTCCTGCTGTTTTTAAGTCCCGTGCACAAAAGTTTTCCTTTTTTTCACCTTTTTCAAATTCAAAGATATAATTAGAATATTTACTACGCTTATCGAGTATTTTGCTTGTAAGATAAAAGTCGATTGTATACGTTCAGAATTTATAGTATTTTTACAATTTAATTCAGCATTAATTCATTGGAATAAAGTCAGTTATTTCTAAAAAATATTTTATGAATAGAATGGATGAAAAGGTAATGCTTTATGCAGAAAAACCATAATAAAGGTATTTAAAAATTTATTAAAGAAATAACATTATCGACTGCGCTTATTAAAGTACAAGGAATCTGTAACCTAAATTGGCTATATCGTCAATAAAATTATATTTTATTAAGTTAAGAAATTGAATTAAGTTTGAAATAAAATCTGAATAAATAAAATGAATCGAAATGTGAAGCTGATGAATTTTTATGGATTAATTTTAAATATGAATAGCTAACTATTACTTTAATATAACTATGAATAACTAATTATAACTTTTATTTGACTATGCATAACTAACTATAACTTTAATATAACTATTAGTAACTAAATATAACTATGAATAAATTTAACTATGGATTTCTATATTAGTATTACGTATTTACAAATCTTAGGATGAAAAGTATCTATATAATAATGGTTATAATATGTTCGGATAATTAATATACAGCTTTATTATTTATAGGGCAAATTCAAAATCTATTTCTACCTTAATCACGAGCATTATTTGATAAGTAATGACTGCCTTTTTTCAACAATTTCTTATATTTTTATTTAAAAATTAAAGAAAGCAAACCCTTGTGTAATTTTATTTTTATGATTTTTTTAATTTAGCGATTTTTTTGTCATATTTGCTTGATGAAAAAATAATTTTAGCCATTTATTTTCATAATTGGTTTAATTTTATAAACGATACTTAATAAAAAAAATTTCTTGCATGAATAAAAAAATTTTTCTGATATATATATATATTGAGTTTGTCAATAAAATTTCCTTTATCATGATAAAAAAATTGAATGAATATTCGACAATTACATTACGGTATTTGCATTACGATTTCAAGAAGAGAAGTACCTATCTCATACCTGAGGTTAAAAAATAATCAGAATCGAAGAACGTTGAGTTCTTGAAATGAAAACTGCTTTGGTCAATAATCGAAATTTGCTTTAAGAACCAAACTTGAATTAATGTCTTCTTTCAAACATATTTTGAAAAATAAAGAAAATACTCTTAATGAAATGAATTGAAATAAGAAATTATCATTTTTACTGATATTTTAATTTTACATAGTATATTTCACTGAATAAAGAAACTCGCACATTTTTTTTTTCATTATTTTCTTTAACTACGGGCTTTGCCATAATTGTTGAATTTAAGTCTTTTGCTCAATTTACTTTTTTGTTTTAAAATATATTCTTCTTTGGGAAAATAAATACAGGAATACTTTATGCCCCTAATTCATTTCTATGATTCATAGAATACAAAGAGATAGTTTCTCATTCATGAAGTTTCGGATGCAAGATTATTTATTTTGTGAGTTATAAAGTTGTACATAGAGACATTAAGTATTCCTTCAACATTGAAATAGTATTCCATCATTTATCACGTGCTTAAAGTAGGAAACAATGCGCAATAATCTAGTGTAAGAATTTTTAGGCTACAATTCAAAATGAAATATTCTACACGAATTATTATGACTCTATCATATTTTGAAAACGGTTCCTTTTAGCGTTTAAAAGAGAAATAGAAAAGTTGATGGTTGTTTATTCAATAAATCCCCGAACTGAATACATGCGCTGAATGAATATTTAATATAACTAGTTTAATTCATTCATGTAAGGCCATATTTATCATCTAATATATTTTGCAAATAAATAATATTCATTCTTGAACAACAACATCCAAAGTAACATTCATTCTTGTATATGAATTATGTGTTGGAAATAATTCCTATTAATTGGTTACAAAATACATATGCGATGAATGAAGTAAAACAAGTTATTAACATATTTTTAATGTAGTTATATAATTTTAAATAAGTGAATTTAATGATAAGTGGAATGCTAAATAAAAATAAATACTCAATTTAAATTTTGAATCAAAATTATTTTTTTGGAAATTAAATTATTGCATTGATTTTTTTTAAAATTCTTTTCAAGTTCTGAATAAAAATTAATAAACTATTTGATTAATTTGTAATTAAATTAATTAAAATTATTTAAAAATGCAGAATGTAAGGATCGACTTTCAGAAATATAATGGAAAAGTCCATACACATTTCATATTATTTTTTGACAAATTTTATTTCTTGAAAAAAAGCTTCGGCAAGATACGGTGCTGCAGAAATTTTGACAATTACTCTTTAATTTTTTTTTATTTCTGTTATAAGTTATAAGGACCAGGAATTTTAATTCTCGATTTGCTCACTACAATCAGCAAATAAATTACTACATTTCATTAATGGAAGCTACGTCAGGGATTTACTCCGAGTTGAAAACAAAATATCAAATAAATGTTTGAAGGATTTTTAACAAACATCGCAACTGTACGACATGGAAGTACGAACTTCATTCTATCTGAAAAATCTATCGGCTTTGGCAGGAAAGTATCGACAAACGTGTACTTAAAAATTCAATACGCACGCAACTGAATTTATACTATTTTGAAGTTACTAATATCACATGCCCATAAAATTTAACATTTTGTCTGGAAGTTACATAAATAACGTAATGTTTTTTATGCCAGTATCTGAAATAATACCCGATTTTATGTATTACATAAGGGTTTATCACAAATGTGTAACAAAAAATTTTATAATCTGAAATATTTTTAAAAACATATCTTAACACAATTTACAAAACATCAATTGTTTTAACAGTATTTACTTACAAAAAATACTTCAGAAAATGAAATGAATAAAATAAGATATTTAATGAAACAAATATAATCAGATAGTTATCTAAAACAGATTTTATTATACGAAATAAAAAAAAATATTTTCTTTCAAAGAAACGTTTGTGTCTTTTCAATTTGAAACTGACCCAGTGCTCAATGCCCTCTTTTTAACCATAACAGTTCTTTAATGTCTTTTAATGTCCTTCTACGCATTTTATATCTTAATGAAACCTTTCATTTTATTCCTCAAGATGAAAGCTCATAGAGTGCATTTTAAAGCTCATATGATAAGCCAATGCTTTCAAATTTTTTAACATTTTCCAATTATAATTGAATAATTATGATTCTTTAAAAAAAAATTTTAATGTGCAAGACTCTGAAAATATAGGGTTAATGTATATGATAGATTTAAGGAATGCCAATTTCAAATAATCAAAATTATTTCGAGTGATGGCTAAATTGTAATTCCAAGAGTAAAATAAAAGCTATATTCTAACATTCTGTCCCTGAAATAGATGGCAGGAGAAAAGAATTTGTTTTAACAGGTAAAGTAAATGTTGAAAAAAGTTTAATGAGACTGAACAAATTTGAAGAGCTTGAAGTGGGATCTTTACTTTTTCCTGTGAAATTGAGCTTCTAGTCTCTTTACTAATTTTAATTCTTACTTCTAAATCTTAATTTTTTTCCTATCTCTTGATATTTGGAAATTTATGTTATTATAAAGGTTCTTTTTCAAATTTTCATGAGAAAATTTGAGGCAGAATTATTATTAGGTATTTCAAAATGCAAGCGATATATAATTTTGATAGTTTATAAGCAATATTCTATAAAATACAAGATATCTCTAACTGAAAAGGAATAAAAGAATCCCCACTATTTCGATGTAACTAAAAACGAAAATAAAATGCATTCTAGTACAATACATATTACATACATGTTTCTACAATACACATCACATACATGTTTCTGCAATACACATTAGATACATGTTTCTACAATACACATTACATACATGTTTCTACAGTGCACATTACAGACATGTTTCTACATGTCCATACATGTTAAAACATGTTTCTGCCGTTTCAAACATTTTCTTGTAAAAAAAATTTAATATTTTGATCAGATACTGAAATGCATGTTCCAAGTTAAGTGGATAAACTCTGGAGTAATTGAAAACACAATGGGGTTATTGGAAAATTTCCTGTAAGTAAACCATATTAATTAGCCCTTAACTGTGGAGGTGAAATTTTAGGACTTAACTGGGGGGGTGAGGTCTACGAGACCACATTTCTTTTACACTCAAATTAAATTTTGTAATGATTGTATTAGTATGAAAATCTGCCAATATATTTTGCAGATATTTATCTTGCTTTATAAATATGTTTTAGAAATTTTTCAAAAATTATTATTATTGAAAAAAGTAAATGCGTTGGAACATACATTTTCTTCTTAAATTACATGTTACAATAAATAATATTCTTGAAAAAACATATTACTTTTTACTTTTAAAATCATATATATTTTTACTGTATATGAAGGTACACTGGTGTGCAAAACTTAAGCAACAATGCAACTTTTAAGCCGACAGCCATGAAATTACAGAAAAGAAGTTCTTGCGATCAGTACAATGAACACGTAATTCAAGAGAAAGGTCATGCGTATGCAAATATCAGGAACAAAACGTCACAGGTTACGTGAGCGTACGCAAAACACGTGCAGAAGGCGCGTGCAGCTCAACACTACAATAAAAGGAAGGACAGAGACGACATTAAAGACATTCGCTGCAAGTGCGCTGCAAGTTAATTCGTGAAATATGGCTAGCAGAAATCACCTGGACGATTTCACACGTGGAAGAATGATCGGAAAGCTGGAGGAGGGGCGTAGTGTGCCCAGTGTAGCTGAAGAGTTCGGAATCAAGAAAAGCATCGTTTCGCGCGCTTGGAAAGCCTTGTAAACCACAGGTACAGCTGTGAGAAAGGTTGGTGGTGGTCGCCCCAGGAAAACAACTGCAGTGGATGACCGACATATCGTCCTGCAGGCGAAAAGAACCCGAAACCAGTCAGCAAGCGCCATTGCTCAGCAACTGTGTGCACCAACGGGGCGACAAGTGTCGCGTTTTACTGAGTCCAGACGCCTTCACAAAGGTGGCCTATTCGCCCGCTGTCCTGGACCCCGCATCTCTTTGACAGTTTCCCACTGGCGGCACCGTTTAGAGTGGTGCAGGGAGCACAAAAACTGGACATCTCATCAATGGAGTCGTGTCCTGTTTACAGATGAGAGTCGTTTTAGTGCCACAAGCGATTCCCAACGCCAGTTGATTTGGAGAGAGGTCGGGATACGATTTCATCCCAGTAACATCACGGAAAGAGACCGTTCCGGGGGTCCTGGAGTTGTCGTCAAGGGAGGCATTATGATGAACGGGCGGACTAAGCTCCACATTTTAGACAGAGGTTCTGTAACTGGAGATCGCTATTGTCAGGAGGTGATACTTCCCCATGTGCGTCTGTTCCGAGGTGTCATTGGATCAGACTTCGTTTTTATGGGTGACAATGCACGGCCACACAGGACTCATGCTGTTGAGGAGCTTCTGGAAAGTGAATATATCACTCGAATGGATTGCCCGGCGTGCTGCGCTGATTTAAATTCGATAGAACATGTGTGGGTTGCTTTGGGGAGACACCTTGCGGCACGATTACATCCTCCTGGGAACACCCGACAACTTAAACAGATACTGATTGAGGAATGGGCACTCTTACCTCAAGAACTGTTGGACAATCTGGTGCTGAGTATGGGGAGACGGTGCGAAGCAACCATTGCAGTAAAGGGAGGGCATATCTCATACTAAGGAACATCTGCTTGCTGTTCTTCCTCTTGGACAGGCAATCATGTGTAACGATACTATGAGTTCAATAAAGCATTTTTTTGGTTTGATTCCATACTGTATGCACTGTATTGATTTCTGCGCAACTATGCTTTCGTCATTCTTTCAGAACAAAATGCTGTATCTCATTTCTGAATTTCATGTCTCTCAGATGATTTCTCGTGAAGTTATGGCAAAAAACATACCTGTTGCTTAAGTTTTGCACACCAGTGTATATAGAATACAATATAATGTAAAATTCAACAATTAAATGAAAAATAAAAAAAATTGACAATGGGTAAAATTGGCACTTTTTTGATCGGCTTATGTAACTTTCATAGCACGGTTTTCTATGGCATTTTAAACACATAGGTTAATAACTAATATAAAATTCAACCTATATTTTCTGCAAATATATATGCGTATATATATATACAGAAGTCCAAGATATATAAATATTAATATTTTTTGTCATATTAATATTTATAATTTTTTCAATACATTATCACTAGAATAATTAATTATGTTAGAACATACATATCTGAATCAATAAAATGCGAACTTTCATCGAAAAACTCTTCAGTGCAGTTATCCTTATCACTAAAATTAATTTCTGCTTCATTTAAAAGTGTCTGGAGGAGTGCTTCATAATAGGATCAGTAAATTGGATGATATTTCGTGGCACAAGTTTTAGCGCCATCTGCTAAGCCTTGTTTATCACTGGGACACTAAGAGGGAGTGCGGTCTTTGAGACCGCGCTCAGAGAAATAACTAATTATTTTAAACAGCATCTGCTGAAATCGGTTGAAAAAGTGCACGTGTATTGAAGGTCACAAAACAGGAAGCTACGGGGTCAATCCATTCAATTGAGCTAAAAATAGGATAGGGTGACCGAAAACCCATCGCTAGCGGACAGACCACACGTCCCCAGTTTAGAGTTAATAAACTGTGGATAAAAGAGAATTGTTGAATGAACATTGTAGTAAATAAGTATAATTTTACACTACCATTTCAAATTTTAAAAAAAAATTACTATATCTGTAAAATTCGTTCTCTGTTACTCTAATTGACCTTATTTGATACTTGTTAAAATTTTACTTTGATAAATTAGTTACCATTTTAAGTATTTCATTAATTATTTTGAATCTATCAAATGATAAATTCATAATAATTAATGAATATAAATAAATTTTTCTAAGATATATGGTCGTAAAGACAATTCTAATGCTTTACCAGCTTAATTTTTCTAACTATCTTTGCCTAAAATTATATGAAAGAGATTATTTTTGCTCACGAATGTAAAATTGTTATAACTATTATATATATAATTGAGAAACATGAAATATGCAGCTTAATTGCATTCCATTACTACATATTAAAAAGAAAAAAATGGTAATAAGATAATCATATTTTTATCAATTAAGCAGCATAAAATATAAAAAGATCTATACACATGCATATAATACCAATAGTAAAAAAATTCTAACGTATTATTTTCAGCATGTATACTTTTTTCATTAAATCTCCTCTTTTCTATATAGAATGGTAACTTTAAGTGCATTTCCAGAACGTATTACTAAATTAGTTAATTGCTCTATGGGATTTAATAAATTAGAATAATAGGATACAATATTCTATTTAATTTTCAGTGAATTATTCATAATTATTTCTCAAATATGTCATTTACATAAAGGTTATTAAAACTTTTTGAATGATAAAAGGAATTTTAATCAAATAAAATAACTTATTTTATTACATAATATCCTTTAATAACCTGCTTCACCTGGGATAGATTAGATTAATTCTTTACATATTAAAAGAAATTTAGTACACGATAATAATACAATTTTGTTTCAATTATTTAATACACACAACAATTTTAATTTCCAGTAGCATATCAACAATGATTATAAATATAGATGGAACTATTTGCCTATTTCTCTTAGAATTCATATACATTATTGCCCATGCGAAAAGTATTCACGATTCAAAACTCAAACCTGTAATTTGGAATGATTGCCTCATCGTTTTATTGATAATGATTGCAAATGCAGGCCTAAGCAGAAATTGAATTGAAAAAAAAAAAGATTGCAAGTAAATCGGGATTAGCCCTTAGACTTAGAATATGCTCTGCTTAAACTAGGCTACTTAAAAATGGTTGCCACGACGATTTAAATGAGTAATGCTTTCACATCAGCTGGAGTCTTAAAATTTTCATTATTTCATTTCGCATTAGTGCATAATCCGTCAGAATATTTCTTCAATAATCTTGCTATTTCGACATGTAGTTTTCTATAATCAGTACCTAGAACGCCATGTTTAATTTCATCAGCAGTTTCATTCGCTTCTCCTTCAGTTAATTGATTCAATTTTATTTACCCGTGATTTTTTTTATTCGCATTGTAGTGAGACAAACGGTATAAAATGTTCGTTATCTTCAATTGGGAATTTAAAAAAGCAAATATTTTTCCAAACTTTAAGAAAATATATCTCTATCTCATTAGGTCTTTTATTTGAACTAAATAAAACAGGAGTATTTCTTGTTGTCTTTTTTTAGATCTTTGAATTATGTGAAATTACTCAATTTGCTCGTTACTTTTCTTCTTCAGCTTGTTTGTAGCATAGCTGCTTTTAGTGATATTTTGTAGGGAAACACACACGATTCAATGTCATTCTTCTTTTTTTTTTTGGGGGGGGGGAAGAATTTTAAAATTATAATTTTAGAAATTTGCTATAAGCGGAACAAAAAAAAATAATATGACGCCTTGTTTTCTGTTGCGAGTCTCAACAAACTTGAACGATGATAAATATTAAGCAGGGATAGCAAAAAAAAGTATCAAAATTAAACACGAAATATTTAGCATTAATTAAACTTAATGTCATTAGATTATTTCAAATCCATAGATAAGTATGCGGCAATCAAAATTCTATAACTTATCATAACTTAATATTTTTCTATAATTTCTTATCGTAGCGATAAATTATTTAAAATATGATTGTCACAAATATGTTTAAAATGAATTTAATTTCGTTAAAAGGAGAAAATAATTACTGCAAGCAAATTACTATTATTGCTTTTTAAGGCTGGTTAAAATAATTTAGTGTCATATATATTTCCGAAGTTACTGTAGAAAATTTTCGTAAATTTTGTTAATTAATTATATATTTTGAAAAATAATTAATTTCGAAAGTTGGAAACATCAGAAATGTCATAGAAATGCCCTTCAAATTAACCGAAGAAAATTTCAGATAGCTAAAGTTCATCGCTTAAGGAATTATTGTAACCAACCGACTGACAGATTGTCTGGTGTCCAAGAAAAGATTTTTCTTCCTAAAAATTTACAGATATTTTCTAAATAAAATACCCGCAATAAGAAATTTTATTCAAATCAATATCTGAGAAACGTTCAATTCTATGTGAGTAATAATCGCTTTATTTAAAGCACAGATAATAATAAGTTATTTTATAATTTATTTTTCATTTGACGTCGCATTTATAAATAAATCCTACGGGAGTAAAATCTCTGTAATTTATTGAACATAGTTGCGTTTTTACAATTTGGATAGTAGCTAAAAATCGTTTTAATGAATAAAATTTAATTTATAAATGAATTCTTTGGGTGTAAAATCTCTGTAATTTATTGAATATAGTTGTATTTTAAGATGTGTAAATTAGCTAAAAATAATTTTATAACAAAGGCTTCAGAAAACAGCACTTTGCTTTTTAATTCCTTCAAGGATAATTGGAATGACAACACTTTCACACAATCAATTCAATCCCAACTTTGCTCTAATGTGTGCCAAAAATTGTTCAATCAATTTTCCAATAATATATATAACAATCAAATGGAGCAAGTTTTTTAACGAAACACCTTTACTTTGTCTCTTTTTATTTTATTTTCTGATATGAGAAATATCTTTTAGATAATTGATCATTAATATCTTACCTATCACTTCCTTCATTCCCTTCTCTCAGCCGTACAGTCTTTAAATGAATCTCAAAAAGAAATATTTATTAAAGTGTATATATATAGTAACAAAGGCAATTTACTGAGTGAGAATATGTGAACGATGCAATATATTTTTTATAACAGAATGCAATCTCTGTGAAATTATTTTATTTTCTCATAAACTTCAGCTTTACACGAGAAGTTATAGCTGTACGGTGTTACAGAATCATACTTGGGAATTTTATTTTGAATTATATTCGACATCATGTAAATAAATGTTTGTGTTTAAACAACATAACTCTAACACAAATTGTGGTCATTTTTTGTGAAATGACAATAAAGGAAGATTTCTTTTATATTATATTTCTCTGAAACAGTTAATTTAAAAGAGTCAAAGACACTAAAAATTCAGAAATTTAAATGTTCTCATAAAAGTCATAGTTGCTGCTTTAAAATTGATGTAAATTCTCTTCTAAAGATATAGTGTTCATAGAAGTTTTCTAGGCGAATAATTTATTTTATGACTGAAATTTTCATTTTTGCTTGCTATCAATTTTTACATTAAAGTTAGCGAAATAGAGAATATATGTAAATAAATGTAAATAAAATTTTGTGTGTGTGTGTGTGTAATGATGTAATAAATGTAAATAAAATGTGTGTATGTGTGTGTGTGTGTAATGATGTAATAAATGTAAATAAAATTGTGTGTGTGTGTGTGTGTAATGATGTAATAAATGTAAATAAAATGTGTGTGTGTGTGTGTGTGTGTGTGTGTAATGATGTGTGTGTGTGTAATGATGTAATAAATGTAAATAAAATTGTGTGTGTGTGTGTGTGTGTGTGTGTGTGTGTGTGTGTGTGTGTGTGTGTGTGTGTGTGTGTGTGTGTGTGGAAGGTAAAGAGCTGATTTAAATAACCTACTAATCAAGTTGTGTTTCGAATATTAGAATATCGTGTTTCGAATATTAAAATTGATAAAAACATTAATTCAACGCTGGATTTGAGAAATTCCATTCCAATTAACATTCAGTTAAATAAAATCTAAGAGATTATGGATTAATAGTGATAAACTCAACGTTAAATTTAACAATATATTTTAATTATTCTTTAAAATATATTTTTTATTGTAATGTCTTTTTATTTCACTCTATGAAATT